>BSBM01000361.1:13190000-13662500 GCA_027924585.1 Larix kaempferi
TTTTAGATTAGTCTTTAGGAAAAAAACAGATGTATGATTAGGATTTTGAAAATATGATTAGGATAGATATAGATAGATAGTAGATAGTGTAGATAGTGTAGGATTCCCTACCCCGATACCAAGCAAGCCATCCGGCAGCGATATCTGTCTGCTAAAGGTAAACCCTCCCTCTCAGCTAATAGACCATCCCGCAGGAGCACATGCTATACTACAAGTAAGTCCTCGGCTAAATGACCATCCATCTGGTGCTGCTTCTGCTGATAAGAGAAAGTCATGGGTTGGGTTGGGAGAAATCCATCGTCCTAGGGTGAAGACAGTCCAGCTCTGTTGATCCCATTCCGTTCCATCCATCCAACGAGGCTCCCTGACAGTTAAACGAACGATATCTGCTTAAGTTCCCAAGATATCCGCGAAGGGGTTCTGGCTATATAGAAGAAATCCGGCAGTTCCAGGATATCTGCTAAAGGTTCTGGGAATAGTTCCTAAGTAAGACAGTGACGATCCAGCCCACACCCACATGAAAGCTGTAAATTGAAATTCATCCAAGTATACAAAGGTCCTCCCTCCAAGCAAGTAATCAGACACGGACGTGATTTGTTAATAAAGGAAGCACTTCTCCTTGCCTTGCTCGGTTGGGTAAGTCGTGGCAAAGAAAGCTCACAAGAAGTGTCGTCATATTATATACGTAATAAGAGTGATTCCTAAATCCTATCAAAAAGAAGGTAATTTATCAAACCCGTCCGACCCGAGATTACATATTCAAATATCTGGTAAATGACGTATGTAAAGGCCCGCCCGATATTGAAAGGCTCGTCTATAAAATTCTCATCTTAAAAAGGAAGGGGTACCAAGCAAGCAAGGGGCACCAAGTTAGTGGAGAAGGGCGGGGTCCAAATAATATAAATAATAAGTTGAAGTGCTGTTTGGGGGTTCCGACAGGTATAATCATCCAATCTGGGGTTCCCGAACTCGCCTTTTTATTTAGGCAAATAGCCGATTGAATTCATGTCAGGTTATTCCATCCAATCAAACAGGTGGGTAGCAGGCAGTATAAGTAAACTCAAGGCGGGTAGGGAATTCCTTCTTAGCAATGCAGTTGGTCTAATTCATAAGAGTATCCGAACGCTCGGCCGGGACAATAGTAATAGTGTGACCCAGCCAGTAGAATCATTCATAGCAGTGTTCTGTAAGCTGTTTGGCTAATCTAAGGCGTATAGTGGGTACAGGGAAGTAGTAGGTGGATCCGGTGCGGTGCTTATAAGATAAGTAAGATAAGTTCTAAGCAGTGTCTCCTAAGCGCTTCATTAATCTGATATCGGTAAACACTTCAGTAAAGAAAGATATAAGGGTAAGAAGTAGTTTAATGCCCGCCATGCCACCATGCCATGAAATCTGCTCGAGTCTGTAGCTTATCTGTCCTGTACTTCCTCTTCCTGAAGCGCTCAATTAATTAGTGAGGTATCTAGGTCTTCCGGTGTTCTACACGTCCCATAAGGGGGTAGGTGGTATCATGCTCTGCCATTCCATTTCGTCTGCTTGGTTCTCCAGCTGCTGTTCCGTACTTTACTTGCCTAAGCGCTTGATGAATCCACCAAGTATTCTATTCTAGGTTTCTAGGTGGGTTAGTTAGGAGACACATCCATAAGTAAGGGGAAGAAGGTTAAGAAGGTGGTATCATGCCTGCAATGCCATCATGCCATTCCGTCCAAGGGTTGATAGCGATACCGTACCTTGCTTGCGTGCCTAATCGTTTTCATGAAGTTGTGGCATAGGGCCTATAGGTATTCTGGTGGGCAGGTAGATAAGTAAACACTTCAGTAAAGGGTATAAGTATAAGGGGCTATTAAATCTGCTCGGGTTTATAGCTCTCCTTTCCCTCTGAAGCGCTTCATTAAGGGGCAACCAGGTCTAGATCTTAAGGTGAATACGTGTTGGGGAAGAAGAAGGTTGTGTCATGCCAGCCATCTCTATGCCATCCATGCCATTCATTCTGCTCGAGTCTATAACTGTCCCGTACCTGGCCTAAGCACTTGATTCATAAAAGTGTTCTAGGGCCTATAGTTAGTAAACACTTAAGTAAGGGAAGGGGGGTTGTTTAATTCCATCCATCCCATCTCCATGCCATGCTATTCTATGCCATTCAGCCCGGATCCTATAGGGGTAAATAACGATACATCCTAATAACTTAATTCATTCAGTGGTATAGTTGGGTCAAGGGTGTCTAAGTGGGAAGGTAGTTTTCGTAAGCACAGAAGGGGTAAGGGAACGTTGTATAATGCCATGCCTCCTCTCTAATTGTATTTTCCTAAGCGCTTGATGAATCCACCAAGTCTTCTCATCTAGGTATTCCAGTGTCTAGGTTGATATACGCATAATAGGTAAGGGCAAGGGAAGGGTGAAAGGGCGAATGACTAGATGCATGCCTCTCCCCATCCATCCATCCCCATCTATCCATCTATACGAAGCATTCTTAGATGATGCACATTCAAAGGTAAGACTAGGGTAAGTTTGTATGAACCCGTCCGTCCTTCCTGATACTGGCTTCTGCTTCTAAGAGAAGGGTAATTAATAGCAGTCCCTCTCTCTTCTCTAAGCGCCTCATAAATCAAAGTGATGTAGGGGAATAGTTCCATAGTAGGTGGGCAGGTAGGTAAGGAAACACTTTAGTAAGGGAGGAGTAAAGGGTAAGAAGGTGGTATCATGCATGCCGCCATACCATCCATCTGGCCCCTATCCTATAAGTTAATAGGAGATGAAATCCCCCGCTGCACTGACGGATGCTGAGCGTAGGTGCTTCGAGGATACTATCAGAGAGAGAGACATCCGGCTGCAGATTTTGCAGGGGCAGGTTTATGTTCTACAGAGCACTTTTGGTCGATCCATTGCTCAGGCTCGGTCAGGTGAGCCGTCTCGCTCCTACAGATTAGGGTCTCATAGATCTGGGTCGCACAGGTCTGGGGGCTACCAGTCGAGATCTGCCGCTTCAGAGTGAAAACCCCGGGGGCCAGCTTCAGTTGAGGATGAGGCAGATAGCGAGTGCACGGAGTCTATTGGCCGTCAGGTCCGACCCCGATTGATGCAGCAGGAGATCGATCTGCCACCACCACTAGCGGTATGAGAGAATAGATTGAGTGAGAGAGTATGTTTAGATATTTGAGCATTTAATGCCTCTATCCCTGTACTTTTTGATGAACCATCATTATTCATTCTTTTTTGCATGTATATATGATCCCATTTTACTTTGTGAATTGGATTTTCAAAAAGTAAACTCGACCCCTTCAGTGATCTGACAACGAAGAGGACTTGTTCTAATTCTAAATTCGTACGGAGCCATCAACGAATTTCGAAATATCAGCTCTACGTGACCTTCTTTTCCTGCCTGGCAAGTAAAGCCTTCTCCTCTCTTTTTTTATTCATTCTCAACAGGAATGCATCAGCAAAACTGCCCTTCCATATATATCGTCGTGGAAAGGAACATAGAATGGACTAAAAATACTAATAGGAATAAAAAGCACTTCGCCGTTTGCCCCTTCACGTTCAAGCGAACTTATTCTCCCATCAAGAGTGCGGCTAGGTGTTCGGGCCAAAGTAAACCACTTTTTTCGCCTGACGGCTTTTTAGTTCGGAAGGACTGCTTGCTTGCAGATTGTCTCGCGTAGCTCGGACTCTTGCGGCTGGCTTTTCTTACTGCTTGCTTTCCTGCTCGCTTGTCTTACCTGCCTGCTCGTCTTACTTGCCTGCCCGCTTGTCTAACCTGCCCGTTCGCCATGTAACTTACTTTTCCCTCGGCCTTTAGAGTAAAGGCTATATAGAGACTCTATATCTCCCCGCCTTCCCGACCGACACAACCAACAACCTCTTCCCGCCTGCCTTACCGGCACAACCAACAACCTTTTATCGCCGCCTTCCCACTCGCACCATATCATCGGGGTCTTGCTGGGGACTAATCCTTTTAATCGGGGTACTCTCTTTATGGGAACTAACTAACCCATTTATATCATCGGGGTACTTTATTTCCGCGGACTAACCCATTCGTCTCATCGGAGTACTTGCTTTATTGGGACTAACCCATTCATTTCATCAAGGTACTTAATGGGACTAATAAGGAACAGGTACCTCATGGGACAACACTCTATCATCGGGTTGCACCATTTGGGAACAGGCCGCCCAACACAACAACCTCTCCCCGCCTGATCGCACCCTCTCATTATCGCACCATCTCATTATCGCACCATCTCTCATCGGAAAAGGGTAGCTAATGAAACTACACCATTTCATCAGTCATTGAGGCGCAATCTATTTCCAAAACCTCCGATAAGGCCATTTCCGTGCATTTTATGGCCACTTGATCCACACGTTGGTACGCAACCCTTGGCCCATGGATAAATATACCTCTTGGTGGAGAAATCTCTCTTTCTGGCAAACACCACTAGCTAATTCTACCTATCCGGTTATACCGCGAAATCTACCCGGTTATCTTTGAGTCGCAACCTCTCCCCTTTTTCCCGTATCGCTTTTTACCTTACCCCCTCGCTATGATGGGATCCCACAATCTCATCGGGAAAGGGTAGCTAATTAGCAAACACCATTTCATCATTCATTGGGAATCGATTTCCAAAAGCTCCTAAAAGGCCTTTTCCGTTTATTCATTTTATCGCCATTTTACCCACATGTTGGTACCAAACCCCTTGGCGCATGGATAAATATACCTATTGGTGTCTAAATATATCTATATCTGTAGAGGGAGGAGCTTCATATATAATGGGGGAGCTGGATAGGCATCCGCATCCGGAACTGGAAGGTATGGATCTGCTCTATCAACGGCTGGATCAATGACTGAATCCTCTTTAAATAAAGAAAATAATGGCATAAGTAACATCGAATTTACTAGTCATGAGGAAAGCAACCTTAAAGAGAGACAAATCAATTGTCCACTCGACTACTTTCTAAAACTAATAGACTAGTGGAAACTGGCATGACCCCAAGCAAAAAAATGCCCCAAAAGCATACGGAAGCACACCAAGTGGACAAAAGCATGCCAAGCAAGACGTAGTCGAGCAGCCAAAAGCATGTCGAACGACCACACACACACCAAAGTAAACAAATAGTATCCTCTGGATTCTAATTCACCATCTTAATCTATGAATCTGACCATCCTTATCTACTGATCTATAACGCATCCATACCATCCAAATAAGACCCCAGAGCAAGCTCCATCTAAATCAGCGAGTGGAGCTTTCGGAACGAACCTTAGCGAAGTATCTCGGGTGCTAGCTTTGTTGATGCTGCTAGCTTGGGTGCTGGTCTTGCTTGCTTTGGTGTTGGCGTCATTGGTCGCCAGGTGAGCGACTGGTAAATTCACTAGTGCTAATTTCATTTCAGGATTCTGAGATCCTGAGTTTTTGATCAAAGGAAGCTCCTGATAAGAATCATACTTTTCAGATTCAAGGGATATTTTGATTCCACCTGACGAAACTTCATTGACAACTATCTCCCACGAGGAGGAAACCTCCATATTCATTCCTTCTTCTTTAAACTCCATGCGCGGCTTAGAGTCTGCAATCTGCTCTTCTGTATCATCATTTATATATTTATTGTCTTCTGATGAAGAAGAATCTTTTGCAATCTGATCATCTTCGTGATTCGAGAGCGGGACCTCATATGGATGCCAGCTTTTATACTTTGGAGGATGAACTTTTTTCCTCTTTTAGTTTGAGTGAGCTTTAACTTGGAGGCATGAGTCCTGAAGGTGTCCTGTTTGATGGCATATCCGACACCTGAAGGTTGTATTTTCATAATCCAAAACTTGAGTCCATTGAGATTTGCCCTTCTTTAGATTCATCCTATCTGAAAGACCCTTGCTAAGATCGATCTCCACAAAGACTCTAGCATAACGAGAAAGATCCAGCTTTATCCTCTCTATATTTGTCTTTCAATGTCTGCCCAAAGAATCAGCAATATCTTTCAATAATGAGATATGCCAAAGATGGAGTGGCAAATTTGGAAGACGTACTCAGACTGGCATTTTAGCTACAACCATATTAGAGGGGTAAAATTCAGGGAACCATGGGGTAAATAAGAGGCCCTCTATCATCAATATGAATAAACTGAACAACAAAAAACCCTTCGGAACATAAATATACCTCACATTGCTTTGTTCATTTCGAGTAAATCCATTGATATAAATCTGTTGTGCGAGGCCAAAAACCATTTCAACGACAATTTATAGCTGATGATTCATAATAAATTTGATGCTGGGATACCTTTGGATCAGAATCGTGAGGGTTGGTACCTCATCAGCCTTCTCCACAATATATGGACTAGGCATAACAGAGGATTGCGCTGCTTGAGTAGGGAGCTTGGATCGAAAAGAAGAGGGCTTGGAGTTAGCTGCCTCCTTGTAATAAACCGGCTTTTTATATGAGGCCACCCCGGGCCCCACTACCCCCCCACGTAATCACAGTTACAAAATAATTGTTTAACCTTTACCGATGTTCTAATCAGAGAGCTTGGTAAGGTTCTCTAATTTTTTACCCCCATGAAGGCAGCGTTGCTGGGCCACTAGAATCCCCTGACTATATTCCATCATACTCTTTAAATCTTCCACATAATCTGATGCAGCCACCCACAAGAGACACGATTTACCGGAGAGGAGTTATAAATAATCCTAACATTCATCATTGTATCATAGATGAAGGTGCTTCTACCTATGTCATGGCTACTTATATTTGGAAAAAGTTAGGATCACCTGAGTTAGTTCCTTCTCTCATGACTCTTCGGGTGTATGATGGTCACCCTTCCCAGCCACAAGGCCTTTTGCAAAACGTTCCCGTTGAACTTGTTGGTAAGACCATCTTGATCGATATAGAGGTTGTCGACGTGCATCTCAATTACAACATTCTATGTGGGTCATAGTTACATGTATGCCATGAAAGTTGTAGCTTCTAGAGTATTTCATCTCATGATGTTTCACCATAAAGGCAAAATTGTGAACATCAATAAGCTTGCTTACCATGTCCCTAAGTCATTGTCCACTCCAGATAATGTTTTACTGGCCATTGAAGGCAACCTTTCCATGCCCTCATTTTTGAAGTTGAACTTGAGGAGCGAAGCCCTTCTCTGATCGAAGCCTTTCATGGACCTCCACCCCAAGTCCTTGTAGAAGGAACATCCAAAATGTGTACAATCGTGACCTCTCGTGAGTCATCTTCCAAGCACTTGGAGACACAACTTGCCCCTCCCCTAGTGGCAGGAAACTCATGGGTTAACTTTCCTATTGCACAAATTCCTTTTCTATTTCCACCCCTGGTATAGTTGGAACTTTTGTAATGGTGACATTGAACCTTCCCGGACTGACCATTGGCCTTCCCATTTGGTATCTTAATTGACCCAACCTCACATCTGCACCCCAATTAGTCTTTATTCTTGTGCAGCTAGTTCAGACCACATTGGTCCCTCCTTTGCGGCTTGTCTAACAACCTATTTATCCAACCCATACTAAAAAAGGAAGAACAAGTGCTGGGGGAAAAACCAAGAATGATGGGGTCACCCCTACCCTAGAGCCAGCCATGTCCACTCAGACCTATACACCCAAGAGAGCACCTCCATCTTGTGTTATTTGCGATTTTCATGGTCATGCCACCCATCAATGCCTAGAACTCCTAGTATTGTTAAGTCATCACCAAGTGATGGAGGATACTTCTTATCTCCCTGTGGTTCATATTTCTCTTCCTGATACTGCCAAGCAGTGCGACAAAAATTTGAATAACAACGGCATTCGTGCATTTTATGTAGCCTTTATAATCATTAATAGTCATTATTCACAGTTTTCAAATCCTTAAATTTAGATAAAACCTTGCCCTCCCTTGCCCTCCCTTCGGTCAAGCAAGTATACCTTTGGTCAAGCAAGCCTTTCCTTTTGGAACTTCACCAAAAGTCTCGTACTCCACCTGTTGCACTTATAGAAGAGATACCACCCCCTAGTAATTCAACAGACAGTATTTAATAGGGTGAATAAAGAAGGTCCTGAAATAAAGTCCTTTACTCACTCTCCCAATTGGTAGGTAATAGTGGTCGATGATAAAGGGGGAGTTACATTCGCGACTCACTCTATGTTCCCGGCCTGGGTGATATTCCATCTTGCTTTCCAAGAGTACTACCCTGTACGTAGTCCATGTCTGGGGAGGTGCGGTAGAGAGGTATCCCACTTAGATCCCCGTTAGCATATTCGAGAGAGGTAAGGTGCGAAGCCGTTAGGTAGGTTTTTACGGTCCAGAGCCAGTCGGTAATGAACCTCGCGGACAGCCAAGCTAACCTTTGTTCCACCGCCCGCTACCGAGACGATTTCTTTATGCCCATCAAATAACCTCGAGATGCTAATCCACGAGAAACAATACGAGGAATGCGAAATAACTTATATACGGAGCGAGAGCGACCAGTGAAAATACATCGGTTTCTTACTCGTGCAAAGGGACTATTTCTTGGCAACTTAGGCAACTTATAACGATGTTTGTCCCGCATGTCACTGGGAGGATTGGGATCCCTACAAAAGGCTTTATGAGGCTCCCATCTCAATTCATATTTAGCCGCAAGCAATCTACGTATGTGATCTCGTATATTTCGCTTATCCAACATATTACTAATAATCCCCCTCATCCCTCTGCGAAAAGCCGCTCCACAATGGTAGAGTATCATCTTGCGTGTTGGCCGAAGTTGCAATAGTTACATTGAACCCTTGGATATGCTCGGAAATCTCGAAATGATCTTCTAGTTCCGGGAAGAATTCGCAAAACTCCGTATCCATCGGGAATTGAATGGAGTTTTTCCGTATCTCGACCGGATAATTGTAGAGAGACATTACTGCCGAAATCTTTTCCAAGGAATTATACATCATATGCCCTCGGAGAGTGCTTTGTCGTGCTAGGTTACTTACATTTCCCATGTATTTATCGGACCCCTGATCGGGAAAAAATTGATTGGATCGAAACGACTTTCCCGTTGAACCTCTTTGTGCCTGTACGAATCTCTGACCGCGCGGAATCTCCATAGCCAATTCTCTATCTGTCATTATTAAATTTGGAAGTGCCTTTGGAACTACTATTATTTCACACGATCTAGGAACTTCCGTGATGTTGGCGTGATTCGGTTTTAGCAACAAATCTTTACGTAATACATTTTCATGATGAAAATGGAGTCCATTTGGTGTGATAAACATAAGTTGGCTTCCCCGGTTGAGATATAATGAGCACTGCGAACTACCTCAAAGAAAGATAGTGGATCAGAACGATCCGATTTGGGGCTTGCTTTTCCTATGAAATGAAACTAACTCTTTCCAACCAAATAACCATTCCCGACCCACCCGTCAATCTGAGAGAGATAAGTAAAACTACACTTTGAATCTTGTCTCCTGCTCCCCCCCTACGGTGTAGATACCGGTAACAATTACTCTTATCTATCAGATAGTCAGATGTGGGTTGGAATAAGCCTTGACAGTGTCTCAAGTTCAGTAGTTGCTTGATGCTGCCAGGATGGATGTGTGGCTGGCATGCTTGTTCACTTCCCCTGCTCATAATGCATGCCTAATTAGCTGGCTGGAACATGGATTAGCTCCTAGGTTTCTATCCATAAAGGGAGAGTACCTCTTCCTCTTCCTCCCGCTATGCTCAGTAGAGGGCCTCCTTGCTCCCTAGGGCTCCCTCTAATGTAGCTGCTGAAGCGCATTGTCATTGTATTAGAGAGCAATTATGTTACCTTTCGAATGCTGAAAAGCAGTTTCCAGTCATTATTTATATATGTAATTATGCTAGATTCGGTATGGAAGAAAACTGGAATAACACTAGATTCGGCGTTCGTTGTATTCCAGTCATTATTTATATATGTAATAACACTAGGTGATTTGATGCGATCCGAAAGCGTTAAAATCATGCATGATATTTCCTTTCCCTCCCTTGCCCTCCCTTCAGTCAAGCAAGCCTTTCCTTTTGAATGCTTTAAAATGCATTTATTCCAGTCATTATTTCTATACGTAATTACGCTTGAGTCCACGATATTGATTATCTTTGAGGATATCAGAGCGGGCTTTGACCATGTCTCCCAAACAATCTCAGTACATACGGCATAAGACGATTTCACGTATCGAGGTCAGTATGGGATCGGGTGTTTTCCCGTCTGAAAATGATGCCCGCCCGGACATTGAAGATCTTTGTGCCGGCTAACAGGTTATTCCTTGAAATTCGATGGGAATTGAATGAGATTCGATTAATTCTTTATATATGTCATTATGCTAGATTCGGTGTGATTCGAGGTACGTAGTCGCTTGTCCGCTGAGGGCAAAGGCTGAACGCGTAGTAGCTCAGTAGTTCGACTAACGCTGGTGACCTATTCGCCGTAGGAATAATATTGGAGCGGCGCGTTTAACTGATTAACTTCGCGTTTGTCCCGTTGACTCTAGCTGTATCCGTAGTTCATTCTTTATATATGTAATAACACTAGTGATCGAATGGTGATTTCCATATAATATTTATATATGTAATTATGGAAGTGGATTTTGATCTCGAAATGATCACTTAACTAGATATCTTTCTTAGACGATAACCATTCTTTATATATGTAATAACACGAATGCATTTTGGGTGGGAATATATAGCATAGTATAAACGGAAGAAACGTGGAGGAAACGTAAGAATGTGGTGGGAACGTAAGAAATGCAACATAGCTATTTATCCCCTAATTCCTATTTCTTTATTTGATGATGATCATCTCTTAAAGTTGATAGCTTGAGCTTTTCCTTTGCTTTATTAAGTTAAGTTCTAGTTATCTAAGTTGAGTTCGAGTGAAGTTTAGTTCTAGTTCTAGTTCAGTATTATCTCCTTATTGTATTCTTTCGAGCCCTTATTTCTTTCTAAGTAAGAGTTGAAGGTAGAACAGTAAAGGTAAGGGGTGGAGAGACGGAGGATTAATATATTAATACATCTCGTTTTTCTATATCTTCCTTGTGGTTCTTAGCTTTATAGAGGAAGAGTTAATTCTAGCTGTCTATAGTAAGAGATGAGGGTTTTTATAGGAAGAGTAAGAGTAAGAGCTTCCTTGTGTTACAAAGAGTATATATAGTTAGTAATCTATTCCATTTAGTTAGGAGTTCCAAATAATAAGTAAGCTAGTTTTAATTAAGTATAATATATCCTAAGTCTAGTCTAATAAGAGTATTAGTTAAGTCTAAGTCTACTAAGTATAGTAGAGGATCCTTTCCTTATTATAACTCTAAGCTTTATCTTCCTATTCTTCCTTAAACAAGAATATCTTAATTATATACCTAATTTTAGAGACCTAATAGAGAAGGTTCCTTACCTCTAGTCCGTGCCCCATAGTCCGTGCCCAGTAGTCATACAGGAGTTGATGCCAGGAATAGATGCTGATACTCGATACTGTCGATGCCAAGAGTCATAGTCACCGGTAGTCGATGCCGCTAGTCGCAGGAGTCGATCCGCTAGGCGATGCCAGTTGGTAGTATGAGCTATAAGGTGCAGCTAGAAGCTCTTGTGTCAGTGCATGAAGTACGGTCGATGGTGCATGAATGAAGCTCTATAAGGTGCAGCTAGGAGCTCTTGTCAGTGCCAAGTAGTCATTGCCAGGTGTAATTGCCGATAGCTGCTGGTAGTCATAGCCTGAAGGCATAGCTGAGAGAAAGGAAATGTAACCCTTGCAACACACAAGAGAATGCTTAGAAGTGTTTATAGAGTGGGGTTACGCCTAGATCGTGGGTGGCGCAAGGCGGACCTATGTGCTGTTTACAACGATGTGCATTGGGGCAGGGTTAGCAATATATCATAACAAGAGC
Organism: Larix kaempferi; assembly: GCA_027924585.1. NCBI lineage: Eukaryota > Viridiplantae > Streptophyta > Pinopsida > Pinales > Pinaceae > Larix > Larix kaempferi. The sequence goes on from BSBM01000361.1 coordinate 13,201,837, forward strand.
GAGGTGTACGACAGCTTTTGTTATATAAGATTCACCAGGTGGGTGAGGTTCATACGCCACAGAGATACATTCTGATATGGTCGAGTGTCTTTCATTCAGTTCGGGTCCATTCACGCTGGTCAGGGAGTCAGTCTGGGAGGTCAGTGAGGTAGTGTTTTAGGTGCACCAATTACCCTTACTTATTCTTCACCTAATACATTGTTTACGGGAGATGTGTATCCATGGTTTCAATACTTACCCGAATGAGGTTACCCATATAACTCATTAAACTTACATGGTTTACAGAGAGGGAGGGTTACGATTGGTACATGCAATTACGATGATTACATACGTTTATTATTCATTTGAGGGTAATAGCCCAGTTATAGCCAGTTACCCAATAGAGATATTTCCCCATTCATCCTACATAATACCCAAGTAGATAATAAATAGTCCCCTAGCTAGTGTCTATAGTGCTAGTCCGGCTTGTGTCCATGGAACCTACACGGAAGGACTAAGGCTTAAGGCACGAAACCTCATTGGGGTACTCAAAGTTCTTTTTTATTACTTAAGATTGTTTATAGCTCGTACCTCACTCCTTTTCACGAAGTTTCTCTAGGATTGGCGGGATGTCCTCTTTTGCTTTTGGCTTTACAAAATTACCCCGAGGCTAGTTTAAATCCAACGAAGCTGCTCGAACCCGTGCTAGAACCTGTGGTGGCTAGACGTGAGGCTTGACGGAGCTAACTAAACCGAGGATGGTTGAACCCGAGAATGGAGGGCACGGAGCAAGCACCGGAACTGGGACAACTTAACATGGGGTGCTTCTCGCTTCTGTTACGTTTTTTCCCCTATAAGGGGGCCTGGTGGGATAATTATTGGAAAAACTGATTCTTCGAACTGAGATCTTCTTGATTGCGAACTGCCCAATTGCTGCTTATCTGTAGACTTGATCGATTATATCTTTACCTACTCGACAAACCCAACTCACGAACATCACACCACCAGGGAGGGACTACATGGGCCCACCAGCACTATACTAGAACAGACCAACAACAGGGGCTTACACGATCCATAATGCCAAGAACCACAGAACTAGACCCACCAAGACCAGGGAATACAACAAACCTCCACCAGGGACTACTCGAGCCTGAACACCCATAACGATATACAACAACTCGTTATATACTTTGATTCACCTTCGTGTTCACTTTAGTGATATTTGATCAATTTAGAACTGACTGATAGCGCTTATATCTAGACCCAATCAATTAGACCTCATGTGTTTTAAGACATTTTCGAGGGCCCAAATGATATATTCTCTATCTGGGTTCCAGAACTATCTTTTGTGTCAATAGGAAACTTGCTCGATGAATTTCATAATTCCCGTAGCCTTTGGCCAGTGGGGCACTCTCATCCGCGAAAGTAAAGGGTTGTAAAGAGCTTGCTCGAAGTAGGGCTGGGCCAAGAAACGGGCACACCGGCTAGTTCAAGAAAGAATTGGGCTGGGAAAAGAAACAAACCGGCACGCTTACTTACGTTCTTGCTGGCTATATTTATGTATGTGTGGGGGTGGCATGTGTTCATCTGTTTCTTACTATTCTTCCGAAGAGGGGGCGGAGAGATGTTAATTTTATAGTAAAGGGTGGCCTCCAAGGAAGTAAGTGTGAAATTCCAGAATGGGAAGGTGGCATATCCAAGATGAGAATGCGAACGTGAAAAGTGGTCCATTTTTAGAGTGAAAAAGGGGGCGTATCAAGATGATAGAGAGAGAATGCAAGCGTGGAAACATCTAGTAAATTAGAAGAGAGTGCAAAGGGTGCTTATAACTTATGGATGGGGTAAGGGCCCTAAACAAATAGAGGACTGAAGGACGTATAAACTTTCCATTTACGCGCACTGGAAACTCAATTTTGAAACTGATATTATAAAAACTTACCCCAATTTCTTTTTAAAGTGCTGCTTTTCTTACAGAAGAATGGTATTTTCATATGTTTACACAGAAAGCTAGTAGGATGGAAAAGGATTGTCGCGATTGATTTTCTGGGCTGACTGGGGCTGGTAGAAGGAAGAAAGAATGAGGTGGATGTTAAAAAGGTTGATACATTAAAAGTAAGGGTCAATAGGGTCCACCTCCGAGATAGAGCGGGGTTTCAATTACCCTAGGTATGGTTGTTTTTACTCCGAGAGTGAGGTAGGTAGGTTTGCTTTCGATCTGAATATGATTTTGAAACGGAGGGGGAAGGAAAAGCATGCTATAAATTGCTTAGCTTATTGCGGGATATTCACGTATATAATGCAATCATGGCAAAGTGCAGTGAGTGAAACGGAAGGGGCTAGGTGCATGCTCTGTAAATGGATTCTGTGAGCGGTTTGTGCATTGGAACATGGCGGCTATGTTAGCGATACCTTTGATGAGCCAAGAGAGATTGACCAAAGCCCACAGATACTGAAATGGGTGGGACTACAGACGGCATCGAAACAGACCCGACAGAGTGAGTGAGTGAGGTAGGTGCACGGATACTGATTGGTTGGATTCTTGGATGCTGGCCAAGAGAAGAGAAGTCCAGAGCGGACATAGGGGAAAAAGTGAACTAGTGTGAGATGGTGCACCTATTAACCTGAAAACCCATGCATGAAGTGTTCCCACCGGATCAGTACAGACACACAGACAGCCCTCGATCTACCTATAGTACCTTACTCTACAGTTAGTAGACCTTACTCCAGCAAGTGATAAGAGTAACAGTTTAGTGTAATCTAAGTAAGAGTAAGAGCTATAAGTGAATAGAGCGTAATGGTAGATTTCAGAGTTTACGTAATATAAATATACATACTAACCATATTATAGAGCTTTTACAGGATATCACACCTTATACCAAAACTTAGGATTAATCCCTCAAAACCTCACCCTCGTACCTCGGGCTTCGTTCTTCGCCCTCGACTTATTAGAATGGTTCGTACCTCCCCCCTCTCCCTCCTGCCTCGGTCGAGTGGATAAATCCCCTACGGGTCCTCTCATTTATTGTTTTCCCTTATCCTAAACTCCTTTTTATAGGGTCCCTGGCATATCACCTTTCGGGCGAATGAATGTTATTTTTTTATCTATACTTTTTGGCATTTCATATCATTTCTCTATGATAGGACGACGGATGGGATCGATTGCTTTGGGCTTGAGTGCCTTTATCCTTGCCGCCTGTAACAACCCTCCTTGAACCAGGAAGGAACCTTTATATAGAAGCCTTTCACCTTGGAACCTTTCATCGGGAGGTAAAGAAATATATCTCTATGGAAGGAAGAGACTAGAAGAGGTTTTTATTATGCACGGCGGGACATTCACGTATATAATGCGATCTTTGCGCTGTTATTAGTGGATTCTTTGATCGGAAGGGAGCAAGAGAGATCGAAGGCAGATATCATCTCTGAGGCAGGCATCAAGAGATAGATCAGTCAGGTAGAGAATCGCAGTCAGTCTTATCGTAGGTCGGGTTAGTCACCGGGCAGGTATCAATCGAGAGGTCGAAGGGAGAAGGCAGAAAGAATGGTAAAACAAATTGGGAATGGAACAACTAGCGTGCGTTAGCAACGAGCTAAAGCGGGAGCCTTTAAACCCTACTGATCCTTTAAATAATATCATAATAGAATAAGAAAATATATAAATATATTCTACTTGCATATCTACGTTATACTGGCATCTCGTTATACTGGCATCTCTAGCTAATTGACACGGATTAAGGCTTAAGGCACTCTCTACAGCGAGCTAATAGTACTTTCTCTTAGTAGTCCACTTACTCTCTGTAATACTGAAGCTAATCGAGAGAAATATCTATACAGATATAAATCTCTAGATCGATAGAAAGATATACATCTCTATAAAGACATAGCCAGGCTGTCTTACGGGAGGGTCTAACCAGGAGCCAATAGAAAATACTAAGGCTAGTCTCGGCTTATTGCCATGGAACTAAGACTAAGACTGAACTAGTATATATAGTAATCCCTTATAGCTTCTTCGCTTATGCTCAGGGACTGGCTTATTCGCTTTCACTCTATGGATTAAGACCTTATGGCACTGGCTATACCTTACCTTACTACCCTACCTTCGGGCTAGTACTAAGGCTAGTTAGTACTGGCTATACCTGATTATTTTTCGCTGGAGCTCAGGGGATCCTTCTTATTATTCTTCGCTGACAGGGAAATAGTGATAAAGATAATTATGAAAATGGAACAACTAGGAGCAATCTTACTTTCTTTTTATTTCTAATATAAATATAATGGACAATCTGAGATTGGTTCAACCTGCATAAGTCAGCTGTAATCTATAGTAAAGGAAATGAAAAGGTTGTACTGGAACCTAATGAACACATACGTATCGAATAAGGTGATGCTTAGCATAAGCTCATTGAAGCTGGTACTAGCCTTTTTTTCACTAAGTATATGACACAATTCCACAATTATATATAATTCCCCATTTTTTTATAATCACAACTCGTTTTGATCGGGTCGGAGGCGGGATTTTACTAATAAATGGGCTCGTAGTATTATCCGTCTAATAATGCCATACTAAGCAGTGATAGGTGTCATTATGGCTACTACTAGACAATGGGTTTACTATGGGTTTACTATATACACAACCACGATTCACCAAGCAAGATTCAAACTTCTTCTAATTCGATGTTGAAGTGAAGGAGTATTATCATTGATAGGTTTCATTGCTTAGAGCCAGTTGGCATTGCCGGGAGTACTTTTCTTTGGTGGCATTCTTATAGGGAGGGAAATAGAAGTATAACATAACCAATAGAGTTTATATATATATATATGAAAGGTTAGTCCTATAACACTCATATCCTTAGCTGATACTAATAGATAGTGTGATTGCCTAATCTAGCTTATCCATATTGTAAAGGTTACAGCTTTCTTTCACTATGTACAAGCTTGTGAATACGAGTTGTGGGTTGTTAAGATCATTGATTATGAAAACTAGTGTAAATAATCTATCTGATAGTGGTAAAGCAATAGGGCATGATTTAACTAAGTGTATTGAGCTTGAACTAGACTCTCATTCATATTCATAAGGGCACTAATCCATTTACTTGGCGGGCTGAATTAGCTTTCCGGATAGATGTGTCTGTTTGGGTGGGGGAAGGCGTTGCCCACCAGACGAAATAAGATTCTATTTTGCGGGATTTGAAAAGGATTGAGAACTGCATATGCCGCTGGCCAGAAGGAGTGGCCAGGAGGGAGGTTAGGTGTAGCGCCCAGCATGAAGTGTTAGCACCCATTCCACAAACTCCAACATTAGAGCTAGTCTTATATAGTCGTTATAGAGAGAGAATCAATATTAGATTGAAATGAAATCCTAGATAGAACCTTCTATTTATTATGCACTAATTTTAAGGCATAGTTGTTAGTTAGTTGTTGGAATTGCAACTATTGGGACTTAAGATTGAACTAACTACTAATTCGAAATCTAATTTATTATCATTTCAAGGGACTCAGGCACTACTACAAGCATATCTTCTACGTATCGCATCTTTACATTTCACTTTGCCATTGTAAGTAATCTGACTGAATATGCAATTATATAAACCAAGTCTTTGTTCTTGCCTTTCCATCTCCGTCAAACTATATCTTCTCTTAGGTTGTGTCCCAAAGTTTTATATTCACATATATAATGCAATCATGGCTTGTGCAGTTAATTACACGAGAGGCTAGCTCTAGTAGGTGCATGCTTTGAATGAATGAGAGAACTCAAGAGCTATTATTAATGAACTCTCTACACAGTCCATGGGGCTTTCACTTTATGGCTTAAGACTTATTCGGCAAGTGACCAACGGGCATACTACTCTAAATACTTACTGTATAGTCGTTCTTTCTCGGAAGCTTAAGACTAAGGCAAGAAAGAAAGAAAGAGCTTCAGGCAAGACCTTACTCCATGGAAGAGATTAAACTACTAGAAACAACAACTACTGAACTTAGTTAGTTCTAATAGTTTTATTAGAGAGATTGAAAGAAGAGTTAGTTTTTATAGCACTACTACAGCTTCTTCACTAGTCTATGATATAGAGAGAGTCATTATAAGCACTACATACATATAGGCAGCAGTCGTTATATAGATTCAAGCGTAGTAGCCAAAGGCGAACATAGTCTTTATTATAGAGAGAAACTACTTAGCTGCTATAAGCTAAACACTATGTGGGTCGTTATATATAGAACTTAGACCTAAGAGAAAAGATCAATATTTGGACTCAAGATAAAGGAAAGTTTCACTACTGCTATAGTGCAAGGGATTTACTCTATGGCTCTAGCAGATAGACTCTACAGACTACAACTTATAGTGATTAGAGTTAATAGTACTTACTGCTGCATAGACTCTTAAGGCAGTCTACAAGGCCTTACTATACAGCTCTAGCTATGATAACCGGGATGAACTCTTTTGCTTTTGCGTTGAGCTTATGCCTACTGCTGGCTGATACCCTTTACCTGTAACCTTTTTGCCTCTCTTTAGCCAATTAGCCAGCCAACCAAGTCCCAAAGGAATCAACCATGCACCAGTTACCCCTTTAGCCTCACCTTCAGCCTCACCCCCCATCTAACCCACCTAAGCAAGCCCTTCCTCCCAAGATTGTCTGGCTGTAGTTCCTCCTCAAACAAGGCAGTTCCAATAGCAGTTTCAGGGGCATAACCAGCATTTCCAAGAGCAGCATTCCCAGGATTATTCCAATAAGCAGTTCCAAGAACAGTTCCAGTAGAAGCAGTACAAGCAGCATTTGAAGGAGCAGTTGAAGGAGCAGCCTTAGTATCAGAATTCTCAGCACTTTCATTAGCAGTTGAACTGGCATAATTCCCAGCATAAGTTGAAGCATCACAACTATAAGTCCCAACACCAGCATTAGGATCAGCATAACCAGTTAAAGGAGCATTATTCCCAGCATAAGTTCCCATAGCAGTTCCATAAGCAGTTGAGGAGCAGGGTCATTTATCAGACACGGAAGAATTCCTAGCATCAGTTGAATAAGCGGAACCAGCATAAGCATCCTTCCCATCAGCACCAATTGAAAGAGCATAAGTCCCAGGAGCACCAGTTGAAAGAGCAGTATTTCCAGCATTCCCGGGATCTTTTCCATCTTAAGTTGAAAGAGCAGTTCTCAATACACCATGCCTAGGATGTGATGCCAATTCCTTTGTTGAGAGCCCCAGCCCGGTAGCCCCAGTATGCATTACCCATTCTGACATTCTCCCTTAAATACGCATTCTGTCAACGCCCAGGACATTCACCCAGGAAGGACTATTTCCCTTTAAGTACCCAATCCTAAAGCCCACTGTGATACCCACAACGATATAAGAACCCCAACTTCAACCTCTCTTCTATCACTCTCACAACCTAGCTAGCTTCCTTCTAGCTGCTTCTCCCTACCTGCCTTCCTATTGAACCAGCACCAGCTCAGAGGGAGGACAGAGAAGTAGTCCCATCAACACCAGTTTCACCAGCTGAATTCCCAAGAGCCTTTCAACTTTTGCCTAGAACCTCTCGCCTTTTGCCTAGAACCTTCAGTCAGGGGGAGCCATTAGCCTCTCATCTTTAGCCCACCAAGGCACCAAGTCCCCACCTTAAGCCACCTTTCACCAGGCAGGAAAAGGAAGGAGCCTCTACTTATGAATTTAGTGCTTCACGAAATGGATGTTTTCGCCTTGTCTCTCTGCCAAAAAAGAAGGCTCAAGTATGGGCGGTATGTCAATGATTACATCATCGGGACTGGGGTGAATTCCGATAGCTTGGCGCTAGATATAGTCAACGAATTCAGCCAGTTTCTAAACACGACGTTGGGAGGACTTAGTTTTCGGATAAAGTTGATCAAGAAAACAGGGGTTATATTAGGAGTCAATTTTGTCCTACCTCTTGTTAAGAATAAGGAAGGTCCCAAGAGTTCATATGCATAGGTTGTTACCATAGTCCCCTACCAAAGTCTGATTGTCTTTGATTATCCAAGGTGTTTCCCAGCGTAATATGCATAGGTTTTGAGTATAGTTCGGCTGTAAGGTGCCAAGTATAGTGATAGGATGTTCTAGTTCTGAGGTTCTCAAGGCAAATCCAACTCCAGTCTGTAGGTAAGATGCATAGGTTCCAAAGGCTTATTTTAAGGATGTTTCCAATGAGGTAATAGGCGATGCTGGAAAACTAGGAACATATGAAAATGCCCTCATATCACTTCTAGTAACTCAATCAGATGCCCAAACAGGGAGGGATGCTAGGTTAGATGGTGGTGGGTAAGCCGCCCATACAACGAGCTTGGGGCATAGGTTCAGTAAGTCATAAAGTTATTTAAGCAGGTGGGTAACAAGGCATTAAAATAAATAAAGTTAGGGGTAAAAGGGTTTAATAGATTCCTGCCTTCCATATGTATTCCTGGCTGAAGCAATGGGCAGCACTCCATTTCCTAGGGTGAAGAAGGGGATAATAAAGTCAGGGGGTAAGTTTGGTTCACCCCGTCCTGTCCTTATAATAGAAGGTAAAAAAGGTCTACTAAGCAGTGGCTCCTAAGGTCTGAATTAAGTAAATGTTATAGATCAGGTAATTGGGGTAAATAGGTTGTGTGAAACCAAGCAAGGTAGGGGGTAAAAATCCTAGTGCTTACCCTCCTATTCCTAGGTGAATGGGTAGAAGGGTGGTTAGGAGGAACTAAGTCTCTGAGGTCTATTCCTAGGGCATTATTTTCTAATTTCTAAGTAGTCTCCGGCCGGGACAATAATTCATAGTGGTACCCAGCATATAAATTAAGTAAGTGTTCTGGAAGCTGGTGCAATGCTGTCTTCAGCCCGTCCAACGCTCGCTCAAAGGTTTGGGGCATAACTAAGTGGGTTGGGTAAGGAGTTGGTAACTAGAATAAGTTAGGTGAGGCAGTTGAAAAGAGTGGTAAACACTACCAGGTTAGGTCATCGATTTAAGTAATCCATTAGGCTTTGAAAGGTAATAATCAAGGGAATACAAAGGGGAATACAAATGTTCAAAGTGCCCACCGACCCAAGCGCGTAAGAAAGATATCATCCATCATAAGTAGTCGGGCAGTAGTTAATAAAACAGGGCTGGCTGTGTTCATGCATGATCCCGGGACTGGTGGTTATCTTATGCAACGGAAAGGTAATTATTCTGGCTTCCAAATAGAATAAACAAATGCTCTAAGTCCCTATGCCAAGCCCGTTCAGTAAAAAAGTTCGTGTGGAGTAGTTGGTAACACTTAAGTAAAGGCAAAGTATAATAAAGGTAACTAGGACTAATGCTGTACCCACAAAGATTCATTCAGCAAGAGGTTGAGGCATTCCTAAGTTGGGTAAGTTAGAAGATAGTAAATCACGATTGGTTAATACAATGGGCGAAGCGTGAGTCGGTTGCTGTCGCAAATGAAAGATAATAAATTAGGAATAGGTAATACTAAAAGTCTAAGTGGTTACTCCCTCCCATTTCATATAATAAGTTCTGTCTTTAGTTCCTCAATAGGGCATTTATTCCCACGCCACGATCCCACCTACACCAGTTGGTAATATAACACCAACTATATAAAATAAAGTAGGCTGAAGGTTTCAATAGCAATAGTGGTACCCAATAAGAATATGTAAGCAAGTAAGCAAGTATGATGTATTCCTGTGAATGCTGGCTGTCTGGAAGCTAGCTCGTTGTTCTCTAGCCGCTCGTAAAACGAGTAAGTGTGGGACATTCCCATTCCTACCATTCCTAGTAATAAGGTTGGTGAAGCAGGAGTAACACGGTTATTAATGAAAGGCAAGTAGGGATCTTCCTAGCAATGCTGTAGTAACCCACCCAAGGCAAGGAAGCCCATCCAATCTAAGTAGGCTGTAGTGAAAGGGCAGTTTTTATGATCTCTCCCTCCCGTCCAATAAGAAATACTAAGTTCAGTAAGCAAGTATAGGCAAGTATATAAAGGTTGGTTAAGAAGGTAGGGGCTGTCGCACTGAAGTAATCAAGTAGGGTGGTAAGGTGGGTTAGTAAAGCAAGGGGTAATGCCATACCTTAAAATCCTTCCTGGCAGAAGGTAAGTGTAGTTGGGCAGTGGAGGAATACATAGAACGATTTCAATATAACCTCCAAAGATCCAAACAGAGGAAACTGAGGAAGGAAATCTTAAAAACACTTCTACTCAAGGGAATCCAAGCTGAATGTTTAGAAATATTGAATCTGATTGGAACAGGTAATGTATTTCAGTTAGCATATGATGATATTTGTGAGTTATGTAGAAGGTATGCAAGAGGAAACTTCAAGATTGGTAAGAATTCTAAGGAACTTTTATCTTTATTTTTGAAATCTGCTGCAAAAACAAGAGTTTTACGAGCTGAAATCAACAATTTATTTAAAATTTCTAAAGCTGATTCACAATCGGTTGTTTTGCGGGATAAGGAAAAGTAGGAGGAAATAAGAGAAGCAAGAGATTTCCCTTTGTATAATCTTGAAATTTGTGGTATATGTGACTTGAATCATTCCACGGATCATTGTCCCTCTTTACCAAAGATGAAAGAAACATATCATAGAGATCTGGGAATTGCAGCCAACTCGTTGCAACAGTCATGTCAACCATGGCCTACATCTATGGTTCAAAATTCTATCCTTCCATTTCCTTACTCTCATACTCAATCATTGAATGCTCTTCCACCATGGCAGCTGTTGCAGCCTCAATTTAACTCTTACCTACCTTACCCACAAGGTTGGAATGGCCCATCTTATGATCATATGGCCACTCTCCCTCATGCTGCAACACAAGTTGGTCCTTCAATATCAACCTCACAACTCAATCATCTACATCAGCCACATCTATCTTCTCATCAAACTCCTTGGTATCCAACACAATTTCCTGTCCAATCCACCATCCACCCTAACCATAATAAAGCAGTACAGTATGCTTACAGTGCTGAACTGCAAAATGTTCCTACATTTCCCTTTTGTTCTACCTCACCTACACCACTACAAAAAGGTTGTGCGTTGTTGCAGCAAATCCATACGAGGCCTGAACATATTTTAACTCCAAGTTTTACAGATGGAGTTTCTTCTAGTCCTCATAAGCAAGCAGATAAGATCAACAATACACACATAATATTTGATGGAGAACAGCCATTGGAACCAAAAGCGTCATTCACATCATTAGATCTGAAACTCTTATGCATTGAGGAAGATTAGTTTAATAAGGATCTTCATGGTGTAACATCCATGAGAAATCAAGGGAACAAAGACTATATTGAAGCTTGGTTTCAATCTGTCATCGGTCTGCAGCATCATTCCATGCTTCACCAATTCTTGGCACCATCATTTCAAGGGAAGTTGATCTCTCATATCCTAGAATTCATAAAGTTATATTTTTCTATTAGGAGTATGAGCATACTTGAGTCACTTTTTCGAAAATGGCTCCATTGGAAATATGCATACACATGAATTTTTTTTTTATTTCCAAGTAGAATAGGGTAGGATAGAATAACAGAATAAAACCATGCTTTTGTTTGTTTTTTATTTTTTATTTTTGAATAAGTATGCTCTCTTCCTGCGCCTTGTTGCAATCTGGAAGATTAGAAAGTAGAAAGATAAGGAATGGGTATGAGATGTTTTCATGAATGCTTTGGAATTGTTGACTATTTGAACAAAAATGCTCAAGTCCTTTTTGTCATCAATTTCCCAATTTCAATTTGTTTCTATTTGTTACAAATAAAAATAAAAATATCATGAAAACAAAATTACAGTAATTAGGGAAAGTGAATGAAGAATCCACAGGAAAATGAGCCCATGATTATGGAACCCTTCAAGCTTGAAATTTGACATGAATTTGTTAGCTACAACACCCAGCTGTGAATGATTACTCTCAGCTGTGATTACTCTCAGCTACAACAGTGAGCTGCAACACTCGCTGTGACAGGGAGCTGCAACACCCAGCTGTGACTGTGCTACAGGTAAAAATTTATGAGTTTGAGATATGTGTGTGTTGCACATCATGATATGTCTTTAGTTTTTTATTTTCCATAAAAATTCACATGTTTTATTTCAACATTATGTCATTTTTTAAGAGTTGCAGCTGTGGCTGCAACAAACCGTGTAAGTCAATCTAGGTGCTCAATGCTTGAAATTTTTGGTATGGATGTGTGTTATATTTAAATTTACATCATTAAAATCATTCACACCTATTTCGATCACTTTTTGGGGGTTAAATTTAATTTATTGGATTTTTGTGACATTTTGGCTTGAAAATTTTACTGAAACATAGACGGGACAGTCCATTTTTGGGAGACCAAATGAACTTATTTTTAAAACCTATTTATACCCCAAGTATTCCTTTGAATCTAGTTTCCAAAACAATTTGAATTTTTACGATTGGGTGTCAAACGAAAAATTTTATGGCCAAAATACTAATAGGGTGTCAAGCTAGCAGCTTAGGAACAGAGCTGGGACAGTCCATTTTTGGATGCCTTATTAGACATATTTTGCAAACCTGTTTCATTGGTATATTCCCCTATGAATATAGTTTACAATGCAATTTGAATCACTCCATTCCGATGTCGTACGCAAATTTTATGACCAAAATACCGACTGCCTGTCCCAAATCTGCATTCCTAAAACTCTATTTTCTAGACTGTTCATTGGCTTATTTGACCCATCAATTCTTGTTGGATTCAAAACCTGTTTATAATGGAGATACCTACATGAATCTACTTCTATCTCCAATTGTAATCACATCAATCCATTATCAAACGAAAAAGTTAAGCCTAAAACCGTGACTGTTGGTCTAGTCCAGAATTCGAAAAGACACCTTGTCATGCAGGTTGTTAATGAGTGATTTGTAAGATCATTGCATAGAATTTTAAAAAACCTGTTTCTAATGGAAATAGAACTATGAGTTTACTTTCATTTGGCTTTGGAATCACTCAATTTGGACAAGGAACGAAGAAGCTATGATCAGAATACCGTTGGTGAGTCTAGATGGACATTACTCTCCTGCAGGCAAATGCTAGGTTTTGCAGGTCCGTGGAAGAAGAAGGTCAATGCATGCACGAGTGAATCTTGAAGACTTTTTATCGATTTGCAAATGGATTGAGCACATAAAAAAAAAATGGAGTGATTGATGTGCAAACCATACAGAGTCCAATGTTTCCGAAGTCAAGTCCCATTGCTACATGCCAAGAATCATTTTTAGACACCTGTCATCCCACTTGTTGCTGAAAGAAACCCCTCAAGAAGCCAATTTCCCTATGGTAGATTCATTCACCCTCCTCATTTCAAAACCCCAAAAATACATTCATGTCGAAGTCCCATTTTCCACTGCTTATGTAGTCACCATAACCATTTTATTTCCCATCACTACTACATCATGACTTCACATATACTTTCCGCTTCTGAGTTTCATGTTGGTCCTATTTTTCACTATGATTCTTCACAATCATTTATTTTGTACTCGTATTGGATGATGTGGAATGCATTAAGGTCCACCTTCCAATGGTCTTGTCCCATCGACTCCAACACATCATCTGGGATCAAGATTAGAGTTTTTATAGTGCCCTGGTATCTGCATGAATCAATGGCAAATTTCCTTGTTGTTAATCATGGGGATTCATCAATGCCTCTTGATTGACAAATCTTGAAGGTGACTTGACTCCAGCACATCCATTCGTCCTTGTCAAGATGCACTAAGGTACTTTAGAGCTCATTGTCATCAAAGGTGAGTTTCTTCACATTGGTTAATGACATACATTAATGGCCAATGATCCAATGATTTCTTTCCATGCTCGACTTCAGCACATTCATTCGCATAGTAAGAATTGTACCTCGGGTTTGTAGCAGCTGAAGATTATGTGATCTAATGGTTTCAACAATGATTTGCAGCATCATTTGTTCAGTATTTTTGCAATTCCTTTCCATTTTCAGTTCATCAATTGATTTTCAAAATAAGAGAAAGGACTTTCTGCTTATATGGTAGAATTTCTGCTCATCAATTGTCTCAGCAGTTAGTTTTACATGCAACCAGCACAACATCATGGATCAAATTCAGTCTCATCCAGTTCCAGCTCTCATATACATATGTCTCAACATCAGATCAGCCTACATAGCTTTAGCATACACCAGTCCATTCATGTCAACCAAGGCTTCTATGGAGGTAAAACTTGAGGTAAAATAGCATGAGTTTTTGATTTATTAAAGATTTGGGAAAATGTCATGAAGAACCACTAAGCATTAGCCATTTCCATTTTCTAAATAGCCTTTTATGTCCATCCATTTCCATCATTTCCCACTCAGTTCTAACACTTCATTATCCATGCACATCCACTTCAAATTCCAACCCAACATCTCACCAACCCAACTAACCAAGCATACAAAAAAAAGGGATACCTTATTGTTGTCACACAAGAACCAACAATAGGAAGTTTTGTTGCTGCCACACAAGAACCAGCAGTAAGAAAAAACAAAGTCTTGTTGTTGCCACACAAGAACCAGCAGTAAGGAAAGAATCAATGCTACTGCCACATAAAAACCAACAATGAGAAGAAATAAATCAGTTGCTTGAAGGTTGTTCTTTCCAGCTTTTGGATTTTTCTTTTTTATGCATGTGGGAACTACAAATCCTCTATGGTTGCAAATTGAGGAAATGAGGCATGAGGGCATGCTTTGCATTCAGTTTAAAAGGTAGTCCTGTAATAATTTGCAGCAAGTTTATGACCAGAATCAAGGTTTGCAGATTGTTTTCTCATTGAAGATGTTCTCTTGAAGTACAAGCAAAAATGATCGGGGAGTTTTCTGAATTCATTAATTATCTCAAGAAGCCTAGAAAACCATGAAAAATGATCTACTGCTGTCACACAAGAACCAACTGTAGGAACACAACGCATTGCTATTGCTTCTCGAGAACTTACAGTGGTAGAATTTTATGCTACCATATAACAGAGAATACATTCAGAGGTATGAGTTTCATTATTCAGTAATGCCCACATTGGCTTACAATTGTTATCATGGTCCTTGCATATTTGATGTTGTAGTTCATAATGGAAGAGAGATGTTGCTGTCACTATGAAAATATTCCCATAATAATGAAAGACATATTTGGGAAAACATGCTTATATTTCCATGGCAGCAAACTAAGTTTTTTTGGAGACATGAGATTTCATGATTACAGGGTTTCTATCCACATAACAAAAGCATCAATTGTCAGTGTTAAGCCATGCTCACCCCACGGTTTCATGACCAGCCATCTATTTCTAGCTCATTTCATTGCTGCATCTCAGAAGGTGAAGGTATATCCAAGGCAAAAATGAAGGTAATAGCAGAATACATATTTCAGTAATCTGAGTTTTTGGAGCAGCAATACATAGTCATTTCCAGATCCATGCTCTGTTTTCAAAATTAGATTATTGGAAGCTACATGAATGTATGAAGTGAGATACATACATTCATAGGTTTTGTTAATTGATACATGGATTTATTGAATATGGTGGCTACCAACTATTTTGAAATGGCTTGGTGCTTTGAGATTCTCATTCTTAGTTGGATATGGGATTTATGCTTGCTGCAATTGGTTCTTTTGGTGCTATATGTTGTCATTACTATTTTTATGAGCATGGAAACGATTGAGAGGATCTCTTGAACTACTTTGAAACAGTCCTACCATACACAACACTTGAAAAATGGTCATTTTTATCAGTAATAATTTTTATAACAGTATGGAGGATTGATGTGCAAATCAAAACTTGTTTTTTGCCGTGAAGAGTTTTTAAGCATGACTACATGATGTGTCCTCAGTTTGGGGGAGATGGTTGTTTCCAACTAAGATGACAACTCTTCTTTTGCATGAGGACATGACAAATTATTTAGTTTGGGGGAGGAGCCACTATGCTTGTTGGTTTTCCATTCACATTTATATTTCTCATGCACATAAAATGTTGAATTTGAATTGAGGATATCTCGCAAACCACGAATTGGATCCTCATGAAATTTGGATAGGGAATGCATAACAACATGATGAACAACCGTGGCAAGTTTCAGCTCAATCCAGTGCACGGTTTTCGAGAAAATGACCATCATCACCTACAGCCAATTCACAGTTTTCTCGCTATCTATGATGTGGGTTCATCTAATTTTTGGTGAGGAGATGCACTATAATGGTATTTACCTGCTTGCAAAATTTCAGCCCAACCCAGTTTGTATTTTTAGAAATATTGGTTCAGGAAGTTCAGCTGTAACACATTGTTTTCATGTTCAAAAGTGCAGAATTTGATTTGGGCATATCTTTCAATTGGTAAGTTGGATCCTCATGAAATTTGCACAGGGGATGCATAACATCATGAAGAATAACCGTGGCAAGTTTCAGCTCAATCCAGTGCACGGTTTTCGAGAAAATGGCCATCATCACCTACAACCAATTCACATTTTTCTCGAAATCCGTGATGTGGGTTTGTCTAATTTTTGGCGTGGAGATGCATTAGAGTGGTAGCTACCTACCTGCAAAATTTCAGCCCAACCCAGTTCGTCGTTTGGGAGCAAATGGCTTCAGAAGTTTCCCGTTCAAAAAGGCTAAAATGCTGTAAAATATTGTCGTTTCTCGTTTTCCGGCAGCGTTTTCCGGCAGCTGCGACATATTTTCTGGCGGCTGCGACATATTTTTCGGCGACCGTTTTCCCGCATCTGCCCATTTTCTGGCAGCTGCGACATATTTTCCGGCGGCTGGGACATATTTTCCGGACTGTTTTCCGGCAGCTGCCCGTTTTCCGGCAGCTGCGACATATTTTCGGGCGGATGCGACATATTTTCCGGCGGCTGCGACATATTTTCCGGCAACCGTTTTCCGGCAGCTGCGACATCTTTTCCGGCAGCTGTGAATCATCCAAATACGCCGCATTTAGCGCGGTTCCGCCAAATTCGTCGCTAAAACCTTCGCCAACTTCTCTGCTAAAATAAGCTGACTCCGCCAAATTTAGCGCTGTTTCACCAAATTCGCCGCTAAAACCTTCGCCAAATTCTCTGCTAAAATAAGACGTGACTTTGCCAAATTTCTACTAAAGAGCTGCGAATCTGCCAAATGTTCTGCTAAATCCTCCGCTAAGTGACTCTGCCAATTTGTGTTAAACTCTTTATTTCTTCTAGCTGCAGCTGTGCAAATGGTAAAATGAAGGAACAAGTGAATGAGTTTTTTTCAAGTTGGATGCTACACAGATATTGGGTTGCATGAGGACATGCAACAAGTTCAGTTTGGGGGAGATGTTGGGCCCTGGAATTGTCCATTTTTCCATCATTTATCAACATATCTTTCATTCATTTTCTTACCATTATTTCTCATTTATCATTCCATTTTTTATCCATTTGTTGTAGCTGTGCGTTGAACAGCCTGCTACTTCCATTGATGTTTTAAGTGGTTAATAGTGATTATTTTCCTTTATCTTTGATGAATTAAAAGACTATTATGCATAATTTTACTAATGATAGTTTGTGGAGTGAGTTGTCACGTACAGGATGCTCATAGCTAGCTGCTACAGCTTTAACAAAAAATGCGTGCCACATAAGAAAACCCTAATTCGCGTCTTGATTTGCGGGCAGATGCAAATGAATATCAAAACTATGAGACATGGGTTTTGTGCGCAACATCCTCATTTACCTGACTCGCAAGGAAATCGCCAAACAAAGCTACGGTTTGCGATATGCAGGTGGTTCTTCGAGAGGGTATTTTCCATATTTGGTATTGCGGCCGGTTCCAAAGTTGCCAACAGTTACGGCCGTGTTCCAGCTGTTGCAGATCACAAGTTGGGGGCTCAGTTCTTCATTTCCATGAGATAATTTTATGTATAAATATGAATCAATCTCGTTGAGAAAGGGGGATAGATTGATAGTGATTAAGCATGATAGATTAGGCAGGATAGGAGATGGATGATAGGAGATGTAAGATAGGAGAGAACCCAATGTTATGATGTAGAATTTGATCCAGATCTATTGTAATTCTTCCATTATGATAATATATGCTAGCAGTTTCTTAATTCTGGAGTTGTAGACTTTCATTATGGAGATCCAGATCTGCTCAGTGGAGGAAGGGCCCTCTTCCTTGAGCAGATGCTGGTAATGTTAATTGTAAGTGTGTTATTGTTTAGATCTACTTATTATTTCGTTTATGCTTTCATTCATTAAGCTTATCATAGTTGTATGCTTTCATTCATTCGATCTGTCATAATCATTGTGTTGATAATTCATTTGTTAGATCATTGGACAACACAAGACTTATTTTAGATTTATACAATCAGATCTTGTTTCATAGGAATAGATCCGTTGAAGTGTGTTTGATTTATAGTTTGATTTACTTTCAAGAAGTTGTGACTTAGTTTACAAATAGTTTCGATTGCATACCAATAGATAACAATGTCAGGTAGAAATTGTACTTGCATATATCTTGCACGATAGCTTTGAAATAAAAGACTTCCTCGGGTTGGTAATTTATGTTTAGCACTCTGCATGTTAAGTTTTAATTAACTGGCATATAGTGGGCACGACAGGTACTTTGATTACCCCTCCTGGAAATTAAACTGCCCGCGTCTTGTCTCCAGTCCTCATGCCTTAAAACCTCACATGCGATCCAAGTGTGCACTGGCTGCAAGCGCCGTCGGGGGAGCGAGGTGGGGGTAGATAGGATCTTCCTGCAGATATCGCCTCTGATCGAGGATGAGACAGCTTTGTGAATGATGGTGGTCATTAAATGCTGAGAGATGAGACGTGCTCTATGGAATGAGGCATGCACTATGGAACCCATTTTTTATTAAGTTTCCATTTTGATTGAGAATCCCACAATTTAAACTGGCTCCTTGGTTGGCCAAAGTGTCTGCCATGGAATTGTTGCTCCTTAGAATGTGGAAGAGAGAGAAGGAGGCCATATTCTTGGCCAACATGAGGAAGAGCAAGTGAAACTTATTAGTTGGGGAGTGATACTTTTTTAGAAGAGCTCGGGCTTTCTTGATAACTAACATGGAGTCCCCGATTACTAGAGCACTCTGAATGTTATTTTCCTTGACGATAGTTAGGCCTTGGATCAATGCAAGCCACTCCACCTTGTTATTTGTTTGTTTTCCAAGCCCCCAAGCATATTCATCCCTTTTGTTTCCTTCGGGGTCTAGGAGGACCCCTAGAATGTATATTGAAAGCATCAAAACAAGAAATTAAATCCCAAACTTCAGATTGGTATCCTTTCAGGTGAGGGGAGAGACAATGAATGGTATCCCTCACTTGTATGACCACTATTTCTGAGTCACCAAAAAATTTCAAATATTTGGCATTCAAACCTATAGCTTTCTTTAACCCATGGACCAAAGCTTCATACTCAACAGTGTTGTTAGTACAGTCAAACTCTAATCTACAAGACATAAAATGTTTGGTTCTGTTGGGATCAATTAAAACATAGCTGGCTCCCGATCCTTCTTGATTTTTGGAGCCATCAAAGTAAAGAGTCCAGAAAACATTTTCCCTTTTACTTAAGTTAGTGTCGGCATTTCCTAAGTCAGTCACTAAGCCTACTATGTTACAATCAATATCACCAGCCCACGAAAACTGAAGGATCGGGTTGTTCATCTGAATCATGACTTGTTTCTTCCGATTGATAATTACCTGGTTCAATATCTAAGAAATAATTCCCTAATACTGAAGACGAGAAAGCTACAACTTCATTCTTTTCCTCTAACTAAGTCATGTTTTGTTTCATGTGGGGTTCTCTCAGTATCTTGATCTGGTTTTGCCTATTCTGGTAAGGAAGCCACAAATGAGACCAATCTGTTGCAAAATATCCATTTAGTTTTGTAGACCAGTCCCTACTCAAGATCAAACCATAAGCCTCGGGGATATCAACTACCATTATATCGATGAATTGACATACTCCGGAGTCAGCTGACAATCTGATAACATATTTCAATTCACCAATAACTTTGACCGCAGTTCTATCCAACTGTATAATTTGGGACGAGGATGGGATTGGATGTCCATTGATTTTTTTACAAATTGACAGAGGCGTAACATTTGAACTAGCCCGTGAGTCCACCAAGCAGTTGTGCACATTATGATTAAAGATTTCAAAGGTTAATAGAAAGGGCAGAGTCTGTGATTTGGACTTGCCACCAATGCTAGCTTCGTTTATCTCGGGATTTTCTTCTATGTTTTCAGGCGAACCGTTGGCTTTAGTATTGAAAGCTTCCATTAATTTCATTCTCTACTGGGGTAGGCTGCACATGTCAAATATGGAGACATTTTCCTTAACCTTTTTAAAATATTCGATTATATCATAACCTATACCACATTCTTTTGAAATTTTTGGTCAACTTTCAGCCTTGTCTAAAGGAACTTTCAACTGTTTATCAGGTTCTATACTTGATTCTTTTGCAGCTGCAGGGTTTATTTTAGGCTAGGGTAGGATGACAGGTATATGTTGCTTCAGCGTTTGATTCGAAGATTTAATCTTAGGGGTATCCAGAGTTTGATCACGAACTGGGCCTTTACTTCTAGTAGCGACATTAATAGATGCTGTCTGAAATTCATCAGCGAGATCATCAAATGAGAGTTCTTGTGCAGGGGTCCAATCCCAAAGAATCATTGTGGTGTCGGGAGTGGGCCGGTCCTGCTCAGGTGCTTGCTCTTCCTCGGGATCTGTTTGGTCAATAAGCTGTACATCTAACATTTGATTCATCACTAGACTCATAGAATTTATCCACTGTGGGGAGCTCTTTTCTGAGTGTTGTTCCTGGTGGAAAGTACAGAAATGATCCATGCCGACTTCATTTAAGTTTAAAACAGCAGAATTATTCATCGGTGGAGTTGGCTGTCCATTCTCTTCTCTTTTCTTATAGAAAGCCTTGAATGGTGGCATAGAAGAGCTAGCTGCTTTATCTTTCTCTAGATCTACAATTTTGTTAGAAATTTTTTGCATCATCTTCACCATGTTCTCTAGATCCATGGTGGGCTCTTCTTTGTTTCTTGTCAACAACAGAGGTTTTTTAGCAGCTGTTGGTTTTGCTTCCAGATCAAAGGAATGTTTGGCAATGCTTTCCACCTCTTCTTCCACTTTCTTAGCCTCTTCAAAGTTTTCTATCAAAGTGGTTTTCTTGGTCCTTTTGACAAACATGGCTAAAGGTGGGTCAAGAGCTGTTGTGTAATACTCTACTAGGCATTCTTAAGCTGGCTTAGTGGCATCACTGGAGTTGTTTAAGAGAGTGGTAAATATTTGATTAAACTCTTGCACCTTTTCCTTCTTCTCCATTCTCATGGACAACAACTCTTTCATGAGAGTGGCTACTATTTTTTGGTTCCCATATTTCTTTAGAAAACATCTTTCAAAATCCTCCCAATTTGCTATGGAACTAGCCTGCAAACTGAAATACCAGGAGGATACGTTAGGTTCAAAGGTATAAGGGAACAAGCGACAGACTACGTCTTCATGTTATACATTTAAAAGATTCAGAGCTAGGTAAAAGCTTTTGAGATGATCCTCAGCGGAGATCCCTTTCCCAGGATCATACTTAGGCAACACTTTCTCAGATTATTGGGCAGATTGTGGAAAGGCCCAACTAAATTTAGTGCTCTTGTTGCTCTCCACGCAAGCACTTTCATGAATTTTTCGGGGAGAGTGCGCAGGTGTATGCGGTGGTAAATTTTGAGGGGTATGCTGCGGAATGTATTGTTCCTCCCGACTTAAAGGAGTCTCGGGTCTGATTTCTGCAAAAGGTTCTGTGATTTCTCCTAAGGACAGATCTAACGATTCTTCTAATATTTCAACTAAGACAGAGTCTCGTGTGTATTTTGTTTCTCTTCTAGGAGCTCTTATTCTAGGCAGCAAAGGGACGGTGTCTAATCCTCCGAGGCTTCTAACGTAAGAGCGAGTGTGTCTTCTAAAATGGTTTACCTATTTGAATGGGACAACATACAGTGTTTCTTGCTGTTTTGTTTCAGAATTAAGATTATCTTGATTTCTTGATCCCGGATCTGAAATGTTTGGAAAAGTTGTTTCACGGGGTTTTTCAGGGGAATTTCTTCTCATGGACGAATCTCCTCTACCAGCCATGCACTGGTTCAGGCCCTCCTTCTAGCGCCAAAAAACTGTTGATGCCCCAAAAATCGCAGCATCAAGTAGCAAGGGATTCTCCCCGGTAAATAGTCCCAAATAGATTGTCCACCATTTGGTGTGGGGAATCCGTTCGATTAACAGTTCTGGCTACCGTATAAGATTTAAAGATTGTTGTGTTCTTTACCGGCTGCGGCCCGATCCACCATTTATGTGTTTTAAATTTATGTATGAGATGCAAGTGTTGTAAACTACTTTAATCTAAATGCAAAGTTGAAACAAATCTTAATCTAAAACTGTGATAAGCAAATCTATTCTATCCTCGCGAGGAGCCAAAATAAGAGAATGAGCAGCGTGCTATAGGTACACATAAGGATCACGCAGATAGCTATTTGAACCAGTTTAAATGTGAATTACAGCAGAAATGGAGATACATTCAAGATAGCTTAAATGAATTAAAACGATTTCACCACTCATAGTACACAGCATAATACACAGAAAATGAGAAACATTCATAGCAATGGAGTAATCCACAAAGAGTTAGAACAATCTCACAATAAACCAGTGGTAAGAGAGTCGAAATAGTTACACATCCTTTTACACAAATCCCAAGCAAATGTCGTGCAGGCTTTCAATAGACAAAAACGAACTCCTGTATATTCATATCTGGAAAATAGTTCCCATACATAAGGCAGTTTTCTTTCTTTGCCTGTCAAAAGTCCTTATTCTGTCCTCCGTTCACATATTTATAGATTTTACAATATTCTCATTTTCCCAAAAACCTAAACCTAAACCTAGGAGGGAACAACATTTGTCTTCTAGTGTTCAATAAGACAAAACCCAGCACGTAGCTGTCTTTTACAAAATTAGAACAAAACAAAAATAAAATTCCCTTAACCTTATTACAAAAAACAAACAAATAACAACTTTCTTTTGTTTGCTGACTACGATGCTTCTGCTGCTACGCCTGCTTCCTCAGGGATATCATAAATTGTCTGTGGCAGGCCTAGTTGGAATTTACTGAAGGATTCCCGAGTTCTTGAGTATAGGATTGGCAAGTGCTAACTGTCTTCCTGATTTCCACATGGCTCTCATCTGTCATGGTATTCTTCTTTGATCTCCCAATAATAACCATCCATTTCTTGTCAAAAAGAATGGAATTCGGGTTGACCACTTAGCACTGCCGGGAAGGGGTGTATGTGGTAAGAGCAAGTTCCTCAACTTCTACATTTCCTCCTTCGATGATACCTGATTGGTCATTCGTAGACACATCCATATCCATGAGTTGTGAGCTAAGTGGCTCCTCTTCATCTTCCTTCTTGGCTTCTTCTGCTGCTTGCAATCTCCTTGCCTCGGCTATCTCTGCCACTTCCTCCTGTTGCTCCTGCAATAGTGAAATGGCACAAGTAAATATTTTGGCAAAGACTTCAAATGAACATTTCACACCTCAAGCCTCATTATATTTGAGAAAGACACATGCATAATAGTTAGCTTTTACATTCAAAATGGTCCTTAGGTGATGCTGCTTTTCCCATATAATAGCTAAAAGAAACACAAAATTGAAATTCAACTGTTGGGTGCTTCCAATGATCTGTGGGCGTTCCAATGCAACAATTAACAGTAGCAACGCCTTTTGGGGCTAAAAATAGCAATTCCATAGTGTTATGGAGTGGGCGTCTTCTCTTTTTGCTATCCCTAGTTACCAAAATTAAATATGTCAATACAGTAGCCAACGTTAGCGAACCGCATAGTGAGATAGATAGCTCCCGGCAAGGATACAAACCCCTTTGGAGACTTGGTGTGCTCGGCCTCTTTATACTCTTGGAAAATGGAGAGCTTTCTTTGGCCTCGGCAATAGTGGAATGGGTTGATAATCCCACCCTATGTGTATATATATAAGGGCGGCCATGAATTCTCACTAACCCGTATGACTGCACTCAAACCCAAAAAGCGGGTTGCGCTGTGGTGGGGAGGATAATACTAATTGTTGCATTGTGATGGGAAGCTTAACATTAAATCACCTGCGATCTAGAGTGGGAAATGCCGGCGGCGTTTTATGATCAGGAGTGGCGCAATGGGTGGAAATATTACCCATAAGTCGTGTGATTGGGTTTTATGGCGAAAGGGCACGGCATAAAACAACGAAAATTTTAATTTTAAAGTTGCGCCACAATCGGTAAAGATGACATCAAACTTACGTTGTGATCGGAAGAGATGTTGTCCAAACCTGCGTCGCTGCGGGGAAGATAACGATAATTGAAGCGCAATGGATGCGAAGTTTGTGATTAAAATGCCCGCCATACAAAATGGGACCTACCGGTGGCCCTTTTACGATTGGAAGTGGTGTTACAACGGAGATTTTACGGCTAAATTTTGCGCCATAGTCGGAGAACTTATCACTAAGACTTGCGCTGGGTGGCTTGCAAAAGGTCAGTGAGGATCAATTTTCAACCTTGCGATGGTTTTGGAAAGGTAGAATGAAACTTCAATCGACAGTTTTAAGACTATCTTTTGCGCTCTTGGATAAAAGTAAAACAATAACTCTTGCGCCAATGTCGGCAAAATTAAGACTAACTCATGTGCTATTATCGCCCAAAATAAAACTAACTTTTGCGCCTTTGTCGCGAGATTTAACATTACAAAATGCGCCCAACGCCGAAAAGAAACTTCTTTCCTTAGTCAAAAAATCAAAATTTCTAGGAAGTCTACAGAGGTAAGAAAACCACTTTGGCAAACAAATTTAAGCAAAAAAATCAAAGGAAAACTCCAAAATAATAGGAGGGACCCAAACAATCAAAAAAAAATTTGGGGGGATGTTGCAGCAACAACAAATTGGTACACATAAATGATTAAGGTCACTGCTGAATCATAGAGGATTACTACATATTTGATAGACAAGTATGATTCCATGGCATGTTTTGTTGTTTATGCACACAATGTGTTCAACTCACCAGGTAGGAATCCCAACCATTGCATAGAGATTATGTATTTTTGTATCACAAAAGAAGGCATCAAAGACCAAATGGAGGATTGGTTTCCATAGTACCAACTTCAGCCGGACTTTGATGTCGAAATGTTGGAGACCCCCAAGGGGAAGAAAAAGAAGAAGCAGACTAATATGCAAGGCACAATGGTGTGTGGCTCACCCAAATTGAGAGAGAAAAGGAAGAAGAAAGACCAAGAAGAATCCCATGGAAGTGTTGGGCTCCAAAAAAAGAAGCAACTTCATAAGTTCATTTTGACCTCTAAGACCGAGGAGGAAGAAGAGCGGAAGGAAAATGTCGAGAAGGTGTTGTAGGAACAACAAGTGTTACATCAGGAAAATATACATACAAGGGATAGGTCACCTGAACGCACCCCATCTCCAAAGGGATAGATAGAGAAATTGCGCTCTACTGAGAATAAAGGGGAGGCTAAACAAGAATTAACACTTCAAGGAATAATAAACACCTTTGAAGTCAACCTAGATTCATCGCAAATACTACACTTGGATTCGGCCAAGCAACTCATTAAGCAGAGAAGTAGATTGCGGTTGGCCAATCCAAGCCCTACAAGTTCCATCATGGAAGTTGAACAAAATATGCAAGAGTTGGCACGGGATAATCAACAACATAGGAGGCTCGGTGTTGAATAGAGAGTGTTGAACATTAACCCCCGGTTTGTTTTAGTCAGGGAAGCAGAAGCTCCCACGTCAATAATAGAAAATTGTAGAAGCTTTTAAGTAAACTTGATGCAAGTCCCATT
The DNA here is from genome assembly GCA_027924585.1 of Larix kaempferi. Lineage (NCBI taxonomy): Eukaryota > Viridiplantae > Streptophyta > Pinopsida > Pinales > Pinaceae > Larix > Larix kaempferi. Next base: position 13,227,609 of record BSBM01000361.1, read on the forward strand.
TCAACAACTACAATATTATATGTTTAGTTTGATGCAGGAAATGGGAACCCACCAAATTGACTTGAGTCAAGCATATAGCAGGTTACAATAGACACATGCAGCAAAATTTTCTACACATACAACCCTTGCAATGACATTAGAGAACATGTATCTCGCTGCGTGAGAAGAAGAAGAAGGTACAATGGTTGTGCGAGAATCCACTGATCAAGAATGTGAACAAGTAAAGACACTGGTCATAGAATTGCATGCCCAAAACCAGATTTTGAAAGAATAGTTGAACACAAAGGAGACTCCAAAAGATGCAGAGCTGAACGAAAAATATTACGCAGGATGAAGGAACCTTCTAGAGGGCCAAGGACCAGGTCCAGGGCATGATGAATTTTGTTAACACCAAATTCAACTTATGGAATTACTTGCAAGAGATGCTAGAGGTCACTCATAAGGATGACTAGATTAGATTTTTGGAAGAACAAGTAAAGATGAAAAATCAATTGGTTAGCAGTCTACCAGGTACAGAGTGCATGAAATCCATGAAATCAATGTCAGTTGTGACAAAGCAAATAGCTACAAGCCACGCTAAGAAAAAAACCATCACTATGCAGGTTATGGAACTCTAGGAAAAAGTTGGCACACAGTATCAAAATTTCATTGAGGTGCATGAAAATTCCTGAAAGGTTGTTGAGTTGGGAGAGTCTGTGCACCTGTGGCCATAGTATACAACATTGGCCAAATTTAATTCTGATTTTGAACAATTGATAGAGGCATTAGGAAAAATTGAAGCGTAGGTGTATGAATTCAATGCACAAATCACCATAGTACTTCCTTTAGTGCAACATGAGATCTTTACGGACTGACAAGTGGCTCAAGACGAGCCACATATTAGTGTTGGGTGTCTATTGGTGCCCAAGTTTTGATCAGTAACTATGTGCCAAGACTGAAAGTTAAAATGCATTTGTGCACCAACAAAATTTAGTTAAAGTGGATGCCGATTTCAGTTAGAACTACGTGCCAATAGACAGTTTTGTAGTTTTGTATACTCCAACTTATATAAGGCATCTTTTGTAAAGGGTTGGGGTTCAGTTAGAGTCTATAGTTGGGTTTTTTTCTACTAGATATTATTTTTTTGTTCAGAAGGTTGATATCTAGAGAATGCTATGGGATGTAATAGTTGATGAAGTATTAAGTTGTTGAGCTGAGTTTTGTAATCATGTATGGTTGTAGCCTAGATTTTCCATTAATAGAGAAAAATGTTTCCCATATGGTTTTGTTTGTGCACTTTGTGTATGCTTTGATTGATGATTAAAGTTAGTAGTTAGATACATGAATGAATTCCAGTAGATTAATGGATTTACTTTGTGAAATGTATAAAGAATAGTTAAGATGTTGAGTAACAAGAACCCAGTCCTTCCTACGCATACTTGATTCAAGTTCTGTGTAATTTCCTATGTGCATCTTAGGTGAGACTTTACTCTATTCACAGAGTATTGAAATATGTCAATGCTAATGGGGTTTTTTTTGTTCGTATAAGTTGAACTCTGGGTCTGACATATTATAGCCGACATCTAGCTATAAAGTATAAGAATTTTATCATTTCAAATTCCCATTGTCCTTAAGTCATGAGGTTGTATAATTTAGACAACTCCTCCTGTAAAATCCCATTATAGAGCCTCCTTCATACGTGTACTGTGTGATTAAATAAATTTGATGCGAGAGTGAATATTTGTCAAGTCAAAAGTTAATAGACATGACAAATTGGACCAAAATGTTGGACATAATTCATGTTAGGAAAAAAAAATTTGCTCAACATTTCACCAAGCAATGGATTGGCTCGTTCAAAATTAACTCCCTTGCAAAACCCATGAAGAATCATGTTGCATGTTATGTTGTCTAGTGTAATTCCGTTTCTATTCATCGCATTCATGATCTCCTCTGCATCAAATAACATAAACTCCCTACACATGTCATCAATTAATACGTTATAGGAAATCTCATTCATAGTGATGTTAGTTTCCATAATTGCTTTTGATAGCTTACAAGCCTTAGAAATTCTCCCATCTTGACCAATCCACTTAAAATAATGTTGTAGGACACCACATTTCATAAATTCCAATTACTCTTCATGTGCTTCATAAGATTGAATGCTTCGCCTAGTTTGCATTCCTTGCAAAAGGCATATAGAATTGTGTTATACGTAGTTGTAACAAGATTTGTTTGTAGTTTCTTTTCTATATCCTTCAATATATTTAATGCATTGTCCATCTTTTCTAGTTTACATGAGCCACGAATCCAAGATTTGTAAGTAATAACATTGGGAGTACACCGATCGTTTGACATTTGTTGAACAAAATTTTATGCTTCCTCCACACTATCCTATTTGCAAAGACCATTTATAATGATATTGTACATCACTATAAAAGACTCCAAGGATATGATTAGTAGATGATGAGATCCTACAATTACGTCATTGTAGTGGAGATAACATAAACTCCTTACCTCATCTTACATTTCCTTCCCTAAATCACTTTGACATTCCCAATCCATATAAATTACTTCAATTTACTCAAGAATATCGTTAGCAAGCAAGAATTATATAGTTCCCTGTTGTGTAACTATATGAACTATTCTAAAGCGATTATAGATCCTAATGTGTTTGTTAAGCATTTTCCCTTTAAGCCCTCTAAGTCAATCAAGATAATGCCCAATAACATAAATTATAGGATCAAATCCGAGGAGATTAAGAAGGTTGGAGAAATCACCTCTAGTTCGTAGTAACTTCCCACGACCTCATGCATGATTCCTCGTAGCCATGCAAATGAAGAGAATGCCAATAATGTTTCACACATCGGGCATAAATATTCCCCTATGAATATACTAGATTAGTCGAGAGTACAAAGAAAAAAAAATTAGAGGAGATTATGGTAATTGAGGATAATTTTAATATTGATGAAGATGATGGGGAAGAGGTAGTCATTATGACGTTTTTTCAGGTATTTTTTGTTTTTGGGGCGGTGTGGTCCATTTAAAGTATGCATTGTGGGTACTCGTTGGATACATAATTAAATTATGCATCCAACGAGTTCTCCCGTTCAAAATTTGAGTAAAAACAAGGAGAGATATGTTGAAAATACGAACAAAAAATGTTTTTTTTTATGACAAATATATCAAGTCAACCATTATGGTTGACTCATTTTATTGAAATTCTATTGGTTCTTGAATTCCAACTCATCAAGAAATTATGGTTGGTTCGTTTTCTTATATGATGGCTCGTTTTCTTATAAGGCCAATTTTAGACCTCAAATTTCCTCTAATGAGGATGGATAGACGGGGGGCATGGATGAATGGGGGAGGATGGATAGACGAGGGGCGTGGACGAATGGGGGAGGCTGGATGGATGGGGGAGGATGGATGGACGGAGGGGGGAGTATGGACGAAGGGGGAGGCTAGATGGAAGGGAAGATGTGGACGGAGAGAGGGATTTGGATGGAAGCAAGGGGGCGACTCATGGGAGAGGTTGGAAACGTGGGACTGAAGTGGGGAGGTGGAATGGTGGCACCTGCAGCTGATGGTGGAACCTACATATACATTTGTAATATCATAGTTTAGTAGACAAAAATCAAATTAAACCATAGTAAGTCATAACAATTCAAATTAAAAGCATACTTTTAACTACACATTATGCCTGTGTGTGTGGTGACCTACCGATCCCTAGAAGAGATGGATGGTCATCATAGTCTGTGCATACCTAGGGAAACCAAAATGCATGCACCTTATGAACATATAAAACAAGTAATTATTTAGGCAATCAAAATATTCAAAAATATTTTAGGAACTATAATCGTGTATGTCATAAATATAAATAAATAAATAATAGAAATGACATAAGTAATAACAATATTGTGTGAGGTAATGAAAATACCTCTGTGTGAGGTGTTGTAATTTCAGCTGCAGCTGCCATTGATGCATCTAAGTTGGGAGATCCTACATTCTCCCATGTCGGCATCTCCGCTCTAAATAAATATACATTGAACTAACAGTTTAAGTCATACATAACTGCTTTAAAATTACTTTACAATTTATCATGTGATCATTGAAAACTCATTAAGAAAAGTGTTAACCTGCTCCATATAGCAGCCCTCAATCGGGCCAGGGCAAGTATGCCCGTAATGGGGACAAAGATGTAAAATTTTCCTCGTCGAACTAGAAGGCCCAACATGGCTACCACCAGTCACAGGTCTATCCTGACTCTTTCATGAAGGCCTTGCACCTGAGTCTCTATCAAGGTCAACCTGTCTCTCCACTGTAGTCACTACTACAAACGTGGTGTATCTAAGGAGTCCATGTGCAACACTCTTCATTGCCCCCTCGATCTGATCAAGTATTTGGGGTAACTAAGGTGGATGGGGGGGGTTGGGATCACGCTTAGGAGCTGGTGGCCCTCTCAGTGGGTTCCTCCTGGAAGCAGGTCGATCTTGGGAAGATCCAAGCCCAACACCCTGGAACTCGGTTATGTAAAAATAGTTGACATGTAAACCGAGCACAAATTCAGCACACAGTTGTCGAAGGAAGTGCAATGGAACCTCCCTATTATTGCAGGGAGGTTTATCGTAAACTATGAAGCACCTCTACATCTAGTTGTCCCTCCATGGTTGGAAATGACACCAATCCATGCAGACACGTGGCTTTCTAATGCCTGATGGTTGTTATGTTCTTGGATCGGTGAACATACTATATAATTGGGCCTTGGTAATATTCAATGCTTTTATTTCCTCCTTGGAAATGCATGTGAAATAATACTCCCGCGTCCTAGCTCTATATTCGGTCATTTCAGTCAATTGACAATGTGCATGGATGAGGGAGTCAATTGAACTCTTAATTGAGGTGGCAATGGACACTCGAGATGGTTCCCTTGTGTTTCTTAATTATCGAGTGTGCATTCTCATTTCATTTTGGTAATGGTTCAAGTCATCTTGGTCCAAATTTTGTTGAGCATTTTGATTTTGTTGAGGGTTTTCAATGGTTCCAAGATTTTTGTTTTCTTGTATTCCATCGGAATCCATGTTAACATTTTGTTCATTCATTGTATAGGTTTAGACTCTGCAATTGAAAAAATTTATATTATTTTACTAATTTGGGAATTATTAAAAATTTAATAAACAATAAAAAAATCAATAAAATGGTAAAAAAATGATCTTACCTATCCAATGCAATGGATGATCACTCGGTAGATGGATTGATGGATTTCTTGAGTGCACTGGGTGAGTGGGGTAGTCTCTTATCCACATACGCGCTGGGTGAATGACTCTTGGCCGATTGGAAATGAAACAGACCGCGCTTTTGTTCGATACCAAATCTAAAGGAGCGTGCACGCTTCCTTAGGTGCATGCGCATCCTCATTTTTTTCTTCTAGCACGACCCCATTTCAATGGTTTTGGGAGTAACTTTGTGTGCCCACCCATATATATATATAATATTGTTTAATGCATAGTAGCATAATTCAATCGTATTGGCATTTCCCATATGGAAATTCGGAGCAATTCGAATTTGAATATTCAGTATAGATATGATCCGAATATAGATTCTTACTAATGAATTTAAGTAAATTTTAAAACCCAAATTTTAATTATTTTATAAGTATAAAATATAAGATATGCTAATTTGGTTTATATATTTGATTAAAAGTATAGATATGCTAATTTGGTTTATATATTTGATTAAAAGTATAGATATGCTAATTTGGCTTATATATTTAATTAAAAGTATTATATATAAGAAGTCCCTATTGGATTATTTTATTACCTATTTTTTCCATATCAAATCATATCCGTATCCATATTCATACTCGAATTATGTTACTATGATTTAATGTGAACTTAAGAGTTTATAATTCAATTTTAACAATTGATTTATCTTATTTATAATTTTGTTTAATGCAATTTTATATATATATCACTTAATCTCCTTTTTATTATCATCACTCACATGTCATCTTGTTTATGAGTACCACATATATTACCGTTAGATGACTTAAATTTGAGATGTTTTCTTTGTATTTGTGGTTATAGCCGGAGCGACGTACTAAGCGTGCAAACGGAGACGGTGAAGCTAGACGGTGGGAATCACCGGAGCGACGTCAAAATCGTCCCATCAATAAGAAAAGGTGGAGCAGGTGAAAGTGAGGGTGAAAGACAAGGCAGAGTTAATGAGGGATAGTCAGACTTTCATAATGCCCGAAAGCTTACATCCACAGATTATTCCAATTTGACTTTTGGAATTTCAATCCAATTTTACTTCTGGATTTTCATACGATTTGAATAAAACAAAAATATAAATGCTCATTCATGATATTTTCGGTTGAGACAAATTCAAGAAGAAAAGGTGGCCTTGTCCTTATTAGGTCTCTTGTGGGCAAGCGGCTCGTACTTTGCTCTTGTAAAAGTGGATAAATTCATAAATAAAAGGTGGCGTATTGAGACCTAATTTTGTGATAAAAACCCTGTTCACATCCATGATGTCATTTCTTAAAGAATAAGTCTACATTGTTACATTATTAAAAAGAGGGGTGTACATTGTTAAAAAGAAGTACGTTAAGGGAGAAGTATTTGTTAGGGTTAGTTGGGGTATGATGCTTTTTTTTTTGGTTCATCTTACATGTGAGAGAGTTAAATTGAACATTTTTATTCTTATTTTATGTAATTGTATGGGTGCACTAATCTTAAATTTTATAATGTCATTAACTTTGTAGGCTCAAATTTGTAAGAGGTTGATGGTTGTCAAATATAAATAAGACAACTTCACCTCACTTGTAAATCATAAACAAGGGTTCAAATTATGAGATCTTTTATTTTTCTCTTAATTCATTCATTATTAATGTTGGTAAGTTAATCTCTTAACCCTAGTTTAAGGTTGCTCTTGAAATGCTTAGGAGTGAGTTAGGGTTTGTGCCCTAGTGCAATTTTCTCTTTTCCTTGAGGGCACACTTTTTGGAGTGGATGTGTTGGGAAGTGTGGCATTGTCTATGGAAGTGTGAAATTGCCTTTAAAGGCATGATATTATCTAGGATTTGCGATAGATAACTCCATATATGATTATTGTTTCTCCTTTAATATTGTTTCACTATGATAAGGCAATAATCATAGCTATTAAGGTTTTGTGGAAGTTATTTGTGGTTCATTGGTGATTGCAAGTACCCTTCATTTATTAGGGTCTCTCCCTTGGGTTTGAAGTCACTTGAAATGTCAAGAGGTTAGACTGTAGTGACATTGGGTTTACCTCTCTTTCAAGCTTACCGTCACTAGCACTTGGTCTACATAGCCTTGATTTGCAAAGGGGTGCTAGTTTAAGGATTAACATTTTGGCATCGTTGTCGTGGGCCTCAAAGAATAGTGACGATGTCCCATTGAAGAGGGATTCTTTTGTAAATATGCACCGGTGCATATAATCTATACTCAAGCATCGGTGCGGCATTGAAATTTGATTCTTTTCTGTGCTTGTTCTGTTTGAGTGCACCAATGCAACTAGTTTAATCGTACAACATCGGTGCGTGTAATTTCAATTAGGCGCGTCAATGAAAAAACATCCGCTAAAACCTCCGACCGACAAGTATTTTTTTGTTATAAAATATATCCATAATGGCCTTCGTAAAAGCATCTGCTACCATTGGCAGAGGTCATAGCGGAGGTTTTTTTTGTCTATCTTGTAACACTAAAACCCTCCACTATAGGGCCTTTTCCTTGTCGCGTAAATAAGTCCATATATGATTATTGTGTCTCATTTAATATTGTTGGACTCCGATAAGGCATCGATCATAGATTTTAAGGATTTGTGGAAGGTATTTGTGGTTTGTTGGTGATTGCAGGTATCTTTCATTGATTAGTGTCCCCTCCTTAGTTTTAGAGTTACCTAAAGTGTAGAAAGGTTAGACTATGGTGACATTGGGTTTAAATCCCTCATGAGCTTACCATCACTAGCACTAGTTCTACATAGGCCTTGATTTGCAAATGGGTGCTAGTTCAAGCAATAACATAAGTAAGGAACTAATAACTTGTATATGAAATTATTGCAATAAATTAATAAATATATTTAAGCAATGTGAAGTGATACATCACTATGATAGATAGACATCATAGAATTACGACGTTATCACTATGATACCATATCTTTCTCTCCATTGCTGCGGTCCTGAAGATGAATCGGAAAGTAGGGAAACATAAAATCCATGTCTGCATACATTGTTTGCAATAAAATATATGGCAATGGCAATAAGGGCGGAGTACTTATAATGGAAATTGAGTCCTGTTCCTCTACTTTACGAGCATTGATAACAGATTTCCGAATAATAATAAAGCCATGCCTCTTGACCCCTATAAAGAGCTCTTGGCTTGAGCGCTCAGAATCTGGGAGGCGTCCGTCCGGGGTTATGTCGTCCAGCTATGGCTGCGGTAAGCATAAAATGTTGTCCAGCTAGCTGTCTATACAGCCTGTAAATTTTTAGCGTATGTATGGATGGTAACAAATATGGAGGGAGCTTCTGTCACGACAACTGACGGTGACTCGCGAATCCGAGCGTGCATCCATCTGCCGTGCCCTGCCCTGCCCTGCCCTGCCCGTTTTTGTTTCTATTTTACAGATTCGAGTGAATTTCCAAAATTTCCACGTGATAAGCTGCTTGCCGCAGTTTCGTTGTCGGACGTGGCGGAAGAAAGCGATGAGTGACTGCGCATGGCCAACCAGTGCAACGTCATGGTGGACTTATCGACAATGGTTAATTCGTGTGTTGTGTTGAACAGAGGGCACCGGCCCCATCATCAATTGAGGTCACCAATTAGAAATGCAAGTTAGACATAGTGAAAAATTGCTTTCAGTACATCGGAGGACCATATCACTAGATTGACGCAGAAATTCCATTTGCCAGAAAAGAAAAGTAGTTCCTGCATGAAGATTCCACACATTTTGATGAGGTCGTTGTCATCAATCGAGAAGAGATTTTCACCGTTTCAGCAGATAATGGGATATCTCCAGCAAGTTACTTACACATCAATGGGTCATTAAATTATCATATTCTCTCATCATTTTTTATTGCAACTGAAACTCGTTAAACGGAAGTGCCACGTTTCGATTATATAGTTGGCATGAATGCTATAATTAAGCAATAAAAGAAAAGAAAAGTCAGATCTCTTAACTGGAGATGTAAGGGGAATTTAATCAGTTTGGTAACTGAATGGATCACCAAAAGGGCAGCCTGGATTTCGATCCTGGAAACAGTGCACTAAATCTGGGTTCCGATTTATTATTCCAATATTTCGAGTTCTAGATTAAGCAATCCGGTCAAGGAAGGTTGCACCAGATCGCGGGCATATCTCAAACTATGATGGGAAATTCTTTTAACTTTCTCCTTTTATTCTTATAGATCATTTTTACATGGTATCTTCTTTTATTTAACATGTATTTTATTTGCAGAAATATTGGGGATTTGAACAACGTGCAGCAAAATTGGATTACGAAGAAAAGGAAGGCCAGATCATCTACGTGGTGATGAGGATTGACGGAAGGACGGAGAAGAATTTATCCAGCAGAGATCGTGGAAAAGATAAAGCATCAAGTTACGACTTTGTTTGAGTAATTTGGAGAACCGTGAAAATATTCCATACAAGGCAACACAGTAATTTATGAAACAACAACGCAGAAGATGAAGGAAAGTTGTTGAGCTAGGGTACAGCTCGCTGAATCCCACGCAGACTTGGTGCCAGCTACGTGATAAAGATCCAGATCTAAGCCAAAAGGGTCGGATCGACTAAACAAACTAAACAGATGACAAGGCAGATTCTATTTAAATAGTAGATGTTCGACTGTTTAGATGGGGGGCGGTCTCTGCAGACCAGAGAATAATTTTTTCTTTCTCTGCAATTCTTCTTTGGCTGGGTAGATTTTTCTTTTAGAGTTCAAAGAAGCAGACTGAGGACACGCTGCGAAGGAGATGGAATTTAGAGCTCAAATCAGCAAGGAAGCTGTTGGACACACCTTTTTTTTGTAGACACTGTAATTTCTTACAGTTGTGTTAATATAGTAAAGTTTCTCCATATGACTTTCTTGTTCACTTTTCAAGTTTCTTTGATCAGTTTGATGATTGCTCTGAGTCTATTATCAGTCATTGTCTATTAATTTGTAAACATGCAACATTCCTAGATCTAAGATTTTCGTTTATCACTATTGATGATCTGAATGTATGAATATGTATGAATGTGTTGAATGAGTTTCTTTATGCCACATGTTCATTTATTCTTTTACAAATGATACGCAGTTCATATCACAGTTCAGGTTAATTTATATTTATATTGATGTCTATCTATCATAGTGATAACTTCCATTGATAGATAGTTAGACATAGTGAAGGTTAATAAATATGGTACCATACTTCCATTTATATTTAAGCAATGTAAATATATGTACGACGAAGCCATAACTTTGGAAAGTGATAAACGTATCATGAATATTAGAAAGATGGTCAGAGAAAGATATAACCCTTGAAATCTATAAAGTGTTAATAATTGCAAATAGCCTATCAAAAAACACCATCCACTTTATTTGAATCAGAGCTTTATTTGAAGAAGGCAGTCTTATTTAGATGACTGCTATTACAAGCAAGATTGACTGAGTTCAAGTACATCTAACTTCTAAAAGCAAGTTACTAGATACAACTAACTTCTCCTTGGGGCTTGTGCCATAATGGGCTGAGATGGCTTGCCCTCCAATGAGCTGTGTGCTGGCACTGAGCTGCTGGTTGTGTCCCTCATTAACTCTGCCTTGTCATTCACTTTCACCTGCTCCACCTTTTCTGGTCGATCGGGTGGAGGTGGCGGTTTCGGGACATGGGGGTCGGACTGTGCTACCAAGGAAGAATATACATTGCAATCACTTGATGGCGATGGCGATGGTGAATCAGAATTCCCAGGATGAAGTTTGAGGGTAGAAATAAGAGTCTGTGCGATCAGTACATTGGCAGCATCACTTAGATGGTATTCATCCCAAAACAAATATTTGCTTCTGTCTGGACACGGCTTTGCAGCAGCAACGCAACTTAATGTGGGCCGATACCTTCCAAAGCTACAGCAAGGAGTATCAGAATTATCGAACCCTGCATAAGTAAAACGTCGTTAATAAACCCAATCACAAATCCAAAATCTACCAATGAAACATGCTATAATGTGAATAGCTAATTGATAAGTAGTAAAGGTATTTAATTCTCACCATAAACTTGGGGATTTTCTATAAGCTGGGAGAGGACAGTGTAACCATCTACAAAGATAAAACGAGCCGCTGGCAATTTTGAATTTAGATCTGTGATGAGGTTTTTGACAGCCAAGTTAAATTTGACGGCATAATCGTTGAGATTCTGCTGGCAACTTATACCATCTGTTGTAAGTGCCCTCTGCAGTGGAATGCATCCCAGGGGTCCCAATCCTGTGAAAAGCAACTTGCGGACGCCTAATTGGTGTAGCGTCTGCACCATTTTATATATATAAAGATTAATAACAATCGATCGGAGCCGCTTGACTATAGTCTCAAACGTATGGTTCTGAAACACTCACCTTGAGTTGTTGGCGCAATGTGGAGACCAGATAGTCTATGAAATCATCAGGAGCGTATTGGCAGGAATCAGCCTCGTCATGGAGCAAATAATTATTGATGTAATCGTTGCTTCCAATGGCCATGAAATAGATGGATCCATTAAAAAATTTATCGGCCTTCTCATGCCCAATTTTCCCGGCAATGGTCATCTTAGTGCCTTGAAACATCTCTATTTGCTTCCACAGACAAAGTCGCTGAATCTATACGCGGCATAGAATTAACAAGTCAGAAAATGAGATGAACAAAAAAGGAAAACCATTAACAGCGAGAGAAGCAAGTTATTACAAAAAGAGATCCTGTCTCGTTAAGAATGCCTCCTCCGCCCGAAGCATAGTTTACACCTTGATTCAACACGGTTTTGTCATCAGTGGATGGATGCAGGTATGCAACTGGGATTGGCAAACCTATTTTCTCAGCTGCAATATTAGCAAAGCCGAATCCATATTGAATACCTCCAAAATGCCGAATATACAAATAAATAATCGATAGGGAAACAAGTAGAATTGTGGAAGAGGGAAAAAAGATATACCAACTATATCACAAATAGTTCGGCCATTGGTGTATCTGCCAGTGGGCGTGCCGTTGCCATAGTCAATGCCATACCATGGATAATTGGATTTCGCTAGACTCAGCGGTAGGTGATTGTTGTTTCCAACATCTGACAAAGAATCCCCGAAAATAAAAGATACAGGCAGCTTCATCTTTGTTTCTGCTGCAGCAGCGCAACCGTATAACACCACCAGTACCACCATAAAGAACGCCATGAAACCTGCACTGCGTTCCCCCATCCCGCTCCTATCTTTTGTTCCCTTATACAGAAATTGCATGGCTGCAATTCTAGCTCTGTTCGAACCAGAGCTCGCTGTCCCCGTTATTTATAGGAGGAGGAAATAAATTGTCTTGTTATCCGATTCAAATAGTCGGCGAAACATGTGACTAGTAATGGAAGAAAAGGACATGTGGTGATTCTTGTTTTTCTTACAAAATTGTTCCTATACTTTGAATTATAACCACAAATAGAGATTATGATAAAGACAACCCACCTTTCACCTTTGGAGTAACGACAACTACTTGCACGTGCTTTTAATGATTTCATTGATGATATTATGCCATTTAAGGCAGACTTCAATGCTTGTACATTGTATCTATTTGTGTAAATGACAATAGTTAGTTGACCGATTTGTTGGCGGGTTTTGTTTTTTATTTCTGGTAATGTACTTAAGAAAAATTCTTCTGTTAATGTGTTTCCGGCATCTCTATCCGATTTGTTGTTATACGCTTAATCTATAATTTTAGAAACAGATTTCAGAGAAAAGATCTCCAGGCATAATTGATTAATTCCACCACGCATAATTGAGTAATTGATTTATAATTTTCATCGTCTCACACGTGTTTCAACTAACATTTTTGACAATATAGTATAGGAAAGGATTCCAGTTTTATTATTTCACTTTTTGACAATGTAGAAAAAGGATTCCAGAACCAAATTTGCTTACTCAATCATCACTGTAATGGCGACAAAGAATGAAGGGGCTGAGGTCATTTGAGAGGCTGTGGTGGAATGCCGTGGCCGACAATGTTTCATGCACGAAGTTCCAGTTCCAGTGGTGGAATGCCGTGGCCGACAATGTTTAGAATACAAATCCAGAAGTTCCAGTTACGTAAAATCTAATTTCACACACAAAGTCTAAACGACCATGGCATTTTTTTTTCTCGAGAAACGAGTAGTTAGAACAAGATCAGCTAGTATAAGAAAGCAGCCTCTACCATGTGGTTTTACTATTATCAAAAGTATTACGAAGCTACAGATGTTAACTGAGCCTGCATATACGCGGTAATTTTGATTTTACCTTTTAAAATCTCCATGCTAATATGTCTAATAAAATAAATAAATATTTTTCGAATAGTAAATCTGTTAGAATTTATTCTAAAGGGTTTGAGAGAATTTTTTCAATTTATTAAGATAAAAAACTAAAAATTAAATTACTTTGAAACACAAATGATGAGTTAAAATACATATGTCACATACCCAATTTTTGAGAATAATTATTTTTTACTATTATCTTTTTTGCAAAATACTTTGTGTTAAATTATAATTACAAGTTTTGTAATCATGACCAAATTAGGTCAAAGATGAATGTAATGATTCATTATTATTATTTAATAAATAAATATGGGAGACAAACACTCAAGAAAGCTGTTATAAGAGTGTTCACTGGCCCACTAAGAGGAATGGAAGCTGTTGGAAGGATTGAGACAGATGGCAGCATTTGCACTCTACCATTAGCTGTTGGTATGGGACAACTCCCCTTAATTTTGTGGCATTTCCCCTTCCAGGTGGAGGAAGGTGAGCAGGTAGCTCACTAATGACCAGTTAATTACAAAAAGACCTAGGCAGCCTATAAAAGGCAATTCGAATTGAGCAGAGAGCTCTTACAATGTTTTTTGCAGAAACATTTCCTCATGTGCATCAGGTGATGGCTGGGAGATTCGAATAGGGAGGCTGTGGAGAGTGCAAGTATAAGTCTGCAAATGTTATGAGAAGGACAGACCAGAGGTGCTGGTGCAGGTCCCATTGATTACTAAGCCTGTAAGGCTGGATAAATTTCTTGCTGCTGTAAGTAGAGACCCTAAGCTTCTGAACTTCCTTCCTCCTAGTAGATCAATGGACAGGCTTGGGGGTCCTAAGGCAAAAATATTGGTTGCTTAGGAGCAGGTTGGGTGGAACAGGCTTCTTGAGTGATTTGTTCCTCCTATCACACTCAGGTTCTATTCTTTTTTTTTGTGTTTCCAATCACATGAATGCTCTCAGAAAGTGGCTTAGAAATGTTATTAATGACCAGTAGCAGTAAAATGTTAGATCCTGATTGATTTAAATTTGTTGAACTGATAAAATGACTCCTCTGCATTTTTCCCCATGCATGAAGCTACATCGTACTTCAGTACAGAGAAGTAGCATTAAATCTGTTCAATTAAAAGTGAAACCTAACATGCATCTAAATTCATAATCTCAATGAGACACCCATGCACAGACTTATGTTCCCCATGCATCTTATATTTTAGCAGCTGCAGATTAGATCTCTGCATGCATTGAATATACTATTCAACTCTGTATGCTGGAACAACCTACCATAAACTAGTTATAACAGTAATTTCCTTTCTGACTTCTGAAGGTAGACATGGTGTTAGCATCTAGGCTTTACTGATCATCAGTGATTTCTCAAAACAAAAAGGGAAACCAATATCATGCATTTTGTTTAACCACTTTCCCATTATTCTATTTTAGTTGTTATTAGAATCTAACCGATTTTATAGAAATCATTGTCTTCACTGTGTTATCTTTGTGCAAAAAGAAAGGAATTGTATTATTCTATCATTTCTCCAGAAGTCCAAACTGGACGAATATAGGGAGATAGAGTTAAGTAGACAAAATGTTAAACTAACTGGCGAATACACTTTAATTTTCTTTGATCATGTATTATCAACTGTATGTGGCAAAATTTAAATCACAGAATATCATGTTCTTAAATGAAAAGAAAAGGGTAGTAATTATTTTATCAACTGACAGAGTAAAATGCTGCATCTCTACAACCAAACCAGGGTTTGATCTGTTCATGCCATGCTAATATTTACAAACATTTAAACAGCTGCAAAATCAAATGTTTCATCTCATAAAATCTCATAGATATTCTAACAATGGAAACAAGAACTATTATTCTTGCATTTAAACATCATTACAGCCCAACACATTTCATTTTAGAACTCCATTCTTGCCTTATCATCGACAGGCTAGGGTTTAACATCAACCCAGTTGTATTCAAACCGAAACTAATACCTTTTTATTATCTGCTTAACTCAAAGTATGCACAGATGCATTGCAAGCCAGGTATTTCATTATCAGCTTACAGCCATTCTTTACATAAACATCTTAAACAGGCTTTCAGAAACGAATTTCAAAATCAGAGTTCAAAACACTGAGCATAAACATTAAACCCTAAGCACTGAACAGTTCCATTTAAAAATACAATCTCACCATCTTACAAAAACCTTTTCGTTTAATGAATGTTTCATTTAAGACATTTTTTTACACTACACGGCTATTACCGAAACAAAACCATAGTCAACATTTCTATTCCTTACAGTTCAACATTTGTTTCCCCAATTGTTTTCGAAGTGCAAATCCCTAAACATTAAACCTTTAAATGCTATAGAATTATTTGCAACAACGAGGGTTCAAACCCTATCAAGCTCGTGGAGCCAAGGGATGGTTGGCCATACATTTTAGAAAATATTTACACCATCTACGCTAAACTAAAAACCATAACAGTAACGTTTTCCCCAGGTTGCAGGCGAGGCAAAAGCCATTGCCGAGAAGACACATTCCAAAACCCTGCCGACACTCACTGTCGACCAAGTCCGAATCCAAGAGAACCACGAGGTAGGGTACCACCGACGCTTACTGGTGGGTTTGCTGTATTCCCCCGTCAACGTTCCAGGCACACTACTGTTCCCCAAGAGCTAACCTGTCAAGCAATCATGTTCAAGGTTAAATGATAGTTATGAAATGCCAAGCATGCAACAAAGAAAGCTCTAAACTTATGCAACAACACTGTACCTGCATCGTTCACAGAAGATTGACGAAGCCATCCATCCACTTTGAAGGAAAAAGGACCCAACTTGCAAGGCACACTGTGTCAATGCTTGCAAAACTTGCACCCGATTTGAAACCCCAGACCCTTCAAGTCACTACAACGCCACCAACGGACGCACTCATCCAACCCTGTGGTTGCTGCACTATTCTTTTACAGACTCGGCCCCCATTGATCGCATTCACTTACAGTTTCGAGGTTGCTGCAGGTCTCAGGTTTGAGCCTGAGGGAGGTTAAAAATATCAAAACCTAACTGCCCCCGGCCGATTGGCCTCACCCCAAACCCTACCACCGAAAAGAATGACCAAGAAACGTTACGAAACCCTGAAGATTACGTTTAGGGTTCACCACATCCTAACACACAAACAAATCGACGATGGAGATCTATTTTCATAAGCCACGTTGGAAGGTAGTAGATGCGTTATTAAATCACCCATCCACCTCCTAAGCCACGACGTTGCCAACTCTATTGACACCGAGGAAAGAGGCCCATTACAATTCAGCACTGGTGAAACTTCTCACATGCTGGACATCCATTACAAAGTGCACGTAATATTACCATTAACGCTGTGGCCAGATGACTTGATTACAAACCCAATCATTTACGATACCTTTTAATTCGTACGCAGACTTTTTTTATCGCCATCATATCCACCTGCCAACCATAAGGATCGACGTTAATGCATCAACTTTATAAATTATACCAAGGTTATAACATTCATCAGTAGCATGCATAAAAGATTTGGTGTGTTCCATTTAAGTCAATGCAAGTACACTCATAGTATAACACATCCACCTAGGTCACATTTGATCCTAAGGTATGGATAGATTCTGCCCCACTTAATATAAAGTTCATTATAGCACTCATCAAGCATTGCTCATGTCGTAAATTCATAAAATTACACCCCCTTAGGGTATAGTTGCCACATAAAACCATCGCATAAATTGCATGGTAAGGTGTTAATGTATATCATATCACCATTATAATTGCTTAGGTAATAAAGAACTTAGAATTGCCTTGGTACCTTCACTATGGTGCTGTGGACCATGTTCCTTGTCTTAGATTTGTCACAAGTCGAAACTTATAAATAGGATGTTTTAAAAAGTCGCAAGTCATTCATGGAATGATAACAAGTGAAGTCATAAACTCCTAATGCAGGAAATTAATAACAATCACACTCTGAATTTGACGACTTCTGCAACTTTTGAGCTAGTCAAGTTACTTCCTACGGAAATTGAAAATAAACCATACCTGTGGCGTCAAAGTAATAGCAGTTTTCATATATGTAATGATTATCAAACCCTCTGAAGTTATCGCTATCTCTTACCTGCGAATCTGCACATGAAGGACGAGTACAATGCTTTAGCTGAGCAGCTAAGTAAGCCTCAGGGCACCTCGTG
The DNA here is from genome assembly GCA_027924585.1 of Larix kaempferi. NCBI lineage: Eukaryota > Viridiplantae > Streptophyta > Pinopsida > Pinales > Pinaceae > Larix > Larix kaempferi. The sequence continues at coordinate 13,245,284 of BSBM01000361.1, forward strand.
GGACCCCCTTCATCATCATCCATAAATTTTGAACTGTCAGCACTTGTCGAAGAGAATTCTGTTTTCCAAATGTATCGAAATTTTCAATCATTCAAGCATATAAATAAATGTCATAATCATTAATTGGATTCATGACGTGTCGCCGACACGAAGCACCATCAGAAAACAAAGAAAACACAGCAGTAAGTTGTCCCTACAAAATGACGTAATCGTTAATTACTGCTTTACTAAACATTTATTATTTCCGCATTTTACAATTATTAGCATTAAATGATGATTTTTAAATTTTTAAATTTTTATGAAAATATCGGGATGTTACATGTGGTATCAGACCTCATGTTCTAACTCTAGGCCTAAAGATGGTCCAAGAAACATGCAAACATAAAATTTATGACTGTGAAATTTTTCGCTAACTCAAGTTTAAATTATTTTGTCGTATACAGAAAATTTTCTTTGATTTACAGATATGGAAGGATCAGTTGAACACATAAGGGGTAGATTTCCGCCAAACAACCCTAGTATGGAACAACAATTCTAGGGCAACCGGGGTAACAATTCGTCATAATTATTGCGTGCTTTTCAAGAATTGAAGGCAGAGATCCAGTCAGTAAAACAGGACAATGAAAGAATCATGAGGACACAGGAGGAGTTGAAGCAAGCACTGTTCGACCAATATCCAAAATATGAACAGGACCTTGAACATACTTTCGAAACTAAAGAGCTATCTCAGGAAGGCAAGGATAAACAAATAGAAACAACTGAGGGAAACAGCAACTCAACATCATCAAGAACTACCAAACACCCATGTAAAAAGAAGCATAAATACTCTAGTGACAACAGTGAAGGAGACTTCAAGCCAAAAAGAAAAAGAAATAAACAGTACGAACAGATATCTGGTGAATTCAAGAAAATCAAACCCCCAACTTTCAATGGCGAAACAGAGAAAGGAGAGACAGCGGAAGCATGGCTGTCCGGCATGAAAAAGTATTTTCAGATCTACGACTATTCAGAATCCTTAAAGGCAAAAATGGCAATTTATAATATGACCGGGAAGGCAGACATTTGGTGGCAAGACCTTAAAAGGGTAAAAGGTATTAAAGACCAAGATGTGAGTTGGAGTACTTTTAAAAGACACTTCAAGAAGAAATTCTTATCTGAGCAGTATTATGAAGAAAAATCCAAAGAATTCTATGATCTAAAACTGGGAACGATGAACATGAAAGAACTGAACAACAAGCTTTTAAGTTTGCTAAGGTATGTGTCATATATGGTGGAGGACAAACCGAAGGTCCAGAGGTACCTAAGTTGTTTACCTTTCCACATCAAGGACAGGATAGAGTACGATAACCCTAAGACACTAGAAGAAGCCATGAGGAAAGCATTTTTTGCTTTGACCAGAATAAGAAAATAGAAGGGGTACCTAGCTGGAAAAACCCAAAACCCAGTAATTTTGAACAGAAAAGGAAAAATTTCAGATATGGTGGAAATTCTGGTTTCCAGAGGAAAAAATTTCAGAATCAAAAATTTCAGCAGAACAGAAATAATCAGCAGCAGAAATTTATAGCACCCAGAAATGTCCCCAATGTTGCCAGGACCAATGAACAGAATCCACCTATAAAATGCTTTGAGTGCCAAGGGCCCCATTATGCCTCAGACTGCCCCCTCAAGAAACGAGCGGCCAACCATATTCACTCCATACAGTCTGAAGCTACTGTAGGAGATGTGGCAAGAGAAGTACCTAGAATCAGTGCAGCATTAGACAACCGGCAAACATAACACCAAGTCTCAATGATGGAGGTTGAAGGTATGCTACAAAGCCACCCAGTTTCTATTTTAATTGACCCTGGTGCTAGTCTAAGTTACATATCACCGGTTGTTGTAGAAAGTCTCAATTTGAAAGCAGAAAAATTCGATAAATCTTGGTTAGTTAGATTAGCAATGGGAACAAAAAGAAAGGTTTTTGATTTTGTGGGAAATTGTGTTTTATCTATGAATCAACTAACAACGCAGGGTAAGTTAAATATTTTTCCATTGGGGTCATATGACATCCTAATCGGTATGGACTGGTTAGAAACCCATCGTGTCATTCTGAATTGTTATGAGAAAAGTTTCATCTGCCTGGATGATGAAGGAAAGATAGCAGAAGTAAGAGGCATCCCTAGGAAAACATCCGTTTAGCAGATTTCAGCCATGCAAGTAAAAAGGGCAATCAGAAAAGGATGTCAGATGTTTGCAGTAAATGCGGTGCATGATGAGTTGCGTACTAAGGAGGACAAACTGAAAATAGAGGACATACCTATCTTAAAGGATTTCCAAGACATTTTTCCTGACGAGATCCCAGAATTATCTCCCAAAAGGGACCTGGATTTCTCTATTGAATTAATACCTGGTGTAGTACCAAGTTCTAAAGCTCCATACCGGATGAATATACTAGACCTGAATGAGTTAAAATCTCAGTTGAAGGAGTTGATTGATAAAAAATACATAATACCCAGTGTGTCTCCTTGGGGAGCACCGGTCATTTTTGTTAAAAAGAAGGATGGTACCCTGAGACTTTGCATAGATTATCGTCAACTAAATAAAATGACGATCCTTTTGACCAGCTACATGGAGCAACAGTATTTTCAAAGATTGATTTACGATCAGGGTATCATCAGGTTCGTGTGAAGGATGAAGACATTTTCAAAACAGCCTTTAGAACTCGTTATGGACACTATGAGTTCGTTGTCATGCCGTTTGGATTAACTAATGCCACTACTGTATTTATGTGTTTAATGAACAAAATTCTGCACAAGTACTTAGATAAGTTTGCAGTTGTGTTTATTGATGACATTTTATTATATTCTAAGAAAAAAGAGGAGCATGATGAACATCTACGTATCATTCTGCAAGTTCTAAGGGAGCACAAGCTGTATGCCAAGTTTAGTAAATGTGATTTTTACAAAGACAAGATTCAGTACTTAGGACACATAATCTCTAAGGAAGGGATTTCGGTTGACCCCACCAAGATAAAGGCCATTAATGAATGGTCGGTTCCTAAAGATGTGACGGATGTGCCATTTATGGGCATCACTGGCTATTACAGAAAATTCATTGAAGGGTTTTCAAGGATTGCAAACCCCATAACATCGCTGCAGAAAAAGGGAAAGAAGTTTGTCTGGGATCCAAAGTGTGCAGACAGTTTTGCAAAGCTAAAGGAATTGTTGACTTCAGCGCCTATTTTGAGGATTGCAGATCCTAATAAAGATTTTGTAGTATGTACAGACGCGTGCAATGATGGACTTGGAGGACTCCTAACGCAGGAGGGACATGCTGTAGCCTATGAATCAAGAAAGATGAAAACACATGAGAAGAACTATTGCACCTACGATCTAGAATTGTTAGCAGTAATTCATGCCTTGAAAATGTGGCGTCACCACCTTATTGGCAGGAAATTTACTTTAATGACGGATAATATGGGGCTGAAATATTTATTAGATCAAACAAATTTGAATGTCAGGCAAGCCAGATGGCTAACTTTTCTGAGTGAGTATGATTTTGAAATTCAGCACATTAAAGGAAAGGAGAATAAAGTTGTTGACGTATTAAGTCGTAATGCAATGATACATTTTATTTCAGCCATCAGCACATACGCAACATATTTGGAGAAATAGGTTTTTGAAGGAATTAAAGAGGATGAGGAATACAGAAAATTACAGGAAAGGACAGCAGAAAACAATTCTGAAAATTCTATAACAGATTTCAATTTGAAGGAAAATGGCTTACTGCTGTACAAAAACAGATTGTACATACCAAACATACCAGCAGTAAAGATTATGATTTTGGATGAGATGCACAAAAGCCACTATTCTTGCCATCCAGGTTATCAGAAGACCATCACAATGCTACGGAAGGAGTACTATTGGCCTAGAATGAAGGATGAAGTAGCAGAATATATAGCTAAGTGTTTTGACTGTCAAAAAGTAAAGGTGGAACATCAGCATCTTGCTGGATTGCTACAGCCCTTGCCTATACCCAGCTGGAAATGGGAAATCATAAGTATAGATTTCATCACTGGGTTACCAAAGAATAAAAAGCAGCACGACTCCATCATGGTGGTAGTAGACAAACTTAGCAAGGCAGCCCATTTTATCCCTGTCAAAACTACCCATAAAGCTCCTGATATCGCAGAAATTTTTATGAAGCAGGTTTTCTGACTGCATGGGATACCCAAGGTAATAGTTTCAAATCGAGATTCAAAGTTCACAGGTAACTTTTGGAGGTTCCTCTTTAAGGGGTTAAATACCACCTTAAATTTCAGCACTGCGTTTCATCCGCAAACAGATGGACAGACTGAAAGGGTGAACCAGATATTGGAAGATATGCTCAGAATGTATGTTAAGGATCAGCCTGGTAAGTGGGAAGACTACTTGCATCTAGCAGAGTTTGCTTATAACAATCACTACCATGCTTCAGCCAAGCTTAGCCCGTTTGAAATTCTTTACGGTAGAAAATGTAACACACCGGTGTCATGGAGTGATCCGCTTAGCAGAGTCACCTTAGCGACCAAATTGTTGCAGGAATTAGAACTAATCGTAAAGTAAGTACAAGGAAATCTTAAAGCTGCCCAGGATAGACAGAAAAGTCAAGCAGACATTAAAAGAACTCATAAAGAGTTCCAGGTTGGTGAACATGGAAAATTTTAGGGGCGAATTATAGCCCATGGGCGAAATTATAGGGGTCACCAAGAAACCATGGGCGAATTTTTAATATTAAACGGGTTTTTTGAAATTTAAGAAATTAGCCCACATTTTATGAAACCCCACATGGTGAAAAATCGGATAGCCAACCCAGCGAGAGAGGGAAAACGCGATTTAGCCCAGTGAAAGATGGAGGAAATGGTCTGTTCGCCCCCGTCATTCCCGTAATGGAGTCCAAAGGTAGTGGGTTCGCCAGTAAATTTTCATTAATGGAGGCGTGAGCAGTTTGTTCGCCCATGGTTTTCATTCATAGAGGGGATTGTTAGTTTTTTCGCCCCGATTTATGGACCATAGGGCATTTTCACTAGTTATTACGCCCTGAATTCGAGGTTTTCATGGACCATAGGGCATTTTCGTTGGTTATTTCGCCCTAGATTCGAGGTTTTCGGTTGAATTCGATGCTGTTTTTGAGTCTTGACCTCCCCATTTCGCGGTTAATGAGAAAATTGGGGTTTTAGCTCCCAAATTGGTTAGTAAGATGGGAAAACGTGCAACGTGAACGGTCTAGAATCCTGAATCAGTGAATCAGTGAAATGGGGACATTTTTTCCCCTATATAACGCTGCAAGGGTGAACAATTTATCCCATACAAACCCATCGCATGATTTGTATCTTTGCATGAAGCTTGAGTGTAGTTACAATTTTACAGTGGCTGTCGCTGAGTGGAAAGCAATTCACGCCTCACGGTGGCTGAGTGGAAAGGGTTACAATTTTACAGTGGTTGTCCCTGAGTGGAAAGTAATTCACAATTTCACGGTGGCTGAGTGGAAACTGGAAAATATATTCGGTTTTTCAAGGACAAGTCCAGGGTTCTCGTTGGTGGACAGCAAAATAGGACTTCTGTAAGTCATTCATTAGGGCTACATGCTTCCTTATCACTTAAGAAAATGCCTTGTTAAATGCTACTGTACTATTTAAATGCTAGTCCTTCCACTGCATTTTCCTGTTTAATGTCCTTTGATGCATAATGTTTGTTTGGTTTACTGCCATCCCTTCTTTCTTTCTGATTTCTTCCGCGTTCATTTTGTTTACTATATTAGATTGTTCAATTTTCCTTTCCAGTTTCTGTTTCTTGCCTGTAGTGTTTCTAGCTGATTAATTATAGTCTAAGACTTTTATTTTTTAAGGCCTGCAATGGAATGGTATTAATATTTTTATTTTATTTTATATCAATAGGTCAATGTCAGCTTGTTTTATATCAACATTGCTAATTGTGGACATATCAATTTTGCTGAAAAATGTTGAACCCTCTGTAAATTTTTCTCCATGTTAACATTTGCTTCTAACTGTATTCTCCTCCAGATTTATCTTTGGTGTCCAAATATATACAAATATTAAGTAATTTTATTCCTTTATTCCTCTATAAGTAATTTTCTTTACCAACTCCAATTGCCCTTCCCCTTCATACTCTGATAACAATCACCTGGTTCAGATTGAGCAAAATTTTTGGATGATGGATATCGAGTTACTTGAAAGCTTTTCATTTATCATGATTAGTTATTTCTTTATGCTGGATTCTATAAAATAGTTGTTTGCCCGCCTGTTAGGACTATCTCATCTGACATGGAGTAATGAGCATTAGTCTCCTTTATGAAGTAAATGTAGCAAGTCTAAGCTGTCGAGAATGATACAGGCCTAGGCTCATGCTTTCCAAGTACATCCATGGCATTAGGATGTATCTTATCTGTTTAACTTAACTAGAATCTAGATCCCTAGGATTAGGATTTTGATCTGTGGTCAGTGATTGCCACCCATGAATCACCACACCAAATTTATGTTATCCTTTTAGAACACAATAATACAAATTGGGTTATGTATGACTGTCCCCCCATTGCTAAAAGTTCAAACAAATTTTGCTACTATTGATTGCGAGTGTAGAGGAAGAGGGGTAGCAGAGTGTTTGACATAAGACCAAGCGAGTTTGACATAAGACCAAGCATATTGTAATGAAGAAGTTTAAGGACTCGATTACAACAAGTGCCTCTGTACAGGTGCTATCTTGGGATAAATAATATGAGTTACACAACCACTATGTGCATTAATCAGTTTGTGTAATCAAAGAACAAACAATATTGGTTGAAATGAAATCACTAATTTATACAAAATTTTTCAAGGTGATCTTGATTTCGATTACCATGAAATGTACTTTAGATCTGATAGCTAGTGTGCAAAATGAGAAAGTAAGGGAACACCAACAAATGTTATGTCACAATCTTAAACTCTCAGTAATGTTGTAGCAGCCAGCATGCAAGAACCATGTAGAAGAGCACCTCCCCAACCATGTCAAGAGCCAAACTCACCTATGTGTTGGGTGAGAACAGGTGAAAATGTCAATGTTTTGTGATGAATTTGTTATATTGTGCCATGTTAGCAGGTTGAAAGCAACCAAAACTTTCTCATGCATTAGAATCAGGAGACACAAATAACTTCAACCATCAATGTAAGGTTAGAACTGCCCCAAAAGGCTTCATGGAGCAATAATTAGGATTAGGAGAAAAAATTCATGTGCCAACCTGAAAAGATATCCGGAAATTACATAGCTGTGATGTCTCGTAGGCCTCTTGTGATGAGAATCCCTATGTGGAAGTCATGAAAGGGTTCTTATCTTTATATATGATGATTATGAATGTGACTGTGTCCCATCAGGGTTTACATAATCCCATTGTTAGATGCAGTCTATAGCATACAATAGAGGCAAGGTTGCTTGATCCTATGGAGAGATGCAACTCGTTATTTGTGAAGGAAAAATGAAGGGTTGATAACTTGATATAGATTGCAACACAAGGTAGGGTCAAGGTATGTAATGTTGTTCCAACTTTAGAAGGATGAACTATGTTTCATCCTCCAGTGTAATTCCATGAAGGGCTTGTATGTAAGTCAAAGGAGCAGAAACCAACAACCAAAAGGAAAGTGCAACAACTGATTGATGAATTGGCAGATGTCTTTTGAATCTCTGATATCTACCTCATAGACTGTCACTCAAGATGGGACATGGACACATCATTGAGCTAGAACTGTATCCAAATTGGTCATTGTTTCTCCCTGTATATATTTAAAATTATTTAAGGACAAGATAGAAAGAATACTGCAAGAATGATTGAATATGGGTCATATAGTGCCTAGGAAAAGCCCCTTTGCATCTATGTTAGTGTCAATAAGGAAGTAGGATGGCTCCTTCCATATATACTAATACATTGATTACATGGAATTAAACAAGAACTATTAAAAATTGTTTCCCTATCCCACATATATATGAATTACTGGTAGAGTTACACAGGGCAACAATATTTACAGAAGTTGATTTGAGATCCGGATGTGGCTTCATGTGAAACATGTCGAAGGGATAACACATATTGTAAAGTCCAAAATTGTTGCAATCTTTTCCCATTTCTCATGAATAGTTGTAATCCATTTCTCTGGGTGGGAGGAAAAAAAACTATTTTTTTGGTAATTGATTGATTGGCTAAGCATGATCATTTTATTTCAATGGGTATTGCTATCAAAGCCTCAAAGGTTGTTGAATTGTTTATGCAACATATCAATAGGATGCATGAGCTTCCAAGGAATATTGTTAGTGATCGTGACTTGAAATTCATAAGAAACTTTCTTAAATTGTTGTGTAAACTTGTTGGTACCTCCTTGATGCCAAGTACCAGTGACCATACTCAAACAGATGGACAGACGATATTGATGAACAAATATCTAGAGGGTTACCTGAGAAACTACCTTGTATGGCACCAAACTTCCTGTCCAAAATGGTTGCACTTGGCAGTGAATTGGTAGAATGCAACATACGACACATCCATTGGAATGTCACCATTTAAGGCCCTTTATAGTTATGCCACTCTTTTGCTGATCGATTTAACCATTGAAGATACTCAATTGCCAATTTTTAGAGATTTCTTGGAGAACAAAAGCCATCAAATATTGAGGGCTGAAGCAACTAAAGGAGAACATCAAATTGGCCCAAGATTAGATGAAGTCCCATTAAAATGAACACAACAATGAGCTGGAATTTGAATTACGGATTTTGTCTTCTTGGGACTACAATATTATAAGCAGATATCTTTCAAAGGTAAAGAAGGGGTGGAGAAACTTGGGCCTGGATACTATGGGCCTTATAAGCCGCTAGCAAGTGTGCAATTGGTTGCATATGTTCTCGAACTGCCAATAGGGTCACAGCTGCATACTACATTTCATGTCTCATACATAGGGAAAACATTTCAAATATATTGCCTTCCCTAGATAATGAAATACAAGTTATGTTGATTTTGAAGATCATTTTGGCAACCTGAGAGAAGACATTGAGGACTAAGGTATTGCTAGGACACCTCATTCAAAGGAAGGATTTGCCACTGGAAGATGCTATGGAGGAAGGCCTTGAAAATTTGAAATATAGAAACATTCAGCACTAAAATTGTTTGGTGCAAAACAATTTCAAGGGGGGGATGTTACGATGTCTAAGGAAACCCATTTCAGTGTTAATCATTGGTATTTTGCATGAGTCATTAGAAATGTTTTATTCATGTATAATTCTCTGTTAGTCCACCGCCTTCAGGTTAAGATAAAATTTATGATGGTTGTACTTTTCTGTTAGTTAATGGAGTTTTATGTAAATTGTAGTTGTCCCACATGGAAAAGCCAAACGCCAAAGTGGGATCATTAGCTATGAAAAGAATCTTAGGAAATAGGGTAGGGGTGTTTTGGAGAATGTGCTATTCCAGGAAGTCTATAAGAGACTATTATTGGCCATGTGTAGTGCCCATACTGCGCTTGGATTTGGGCTTGAGTTGGCAACCATACTTATCAGGAAAGTTTTAGTATTTGTGCTGTAGTTTTCAAATCTTGAGATGTTGTTACTACTGCTGGACTTTTCTTCTGCCATTAGAACTCTAGAATTTTCTATCAAATGTTTTACTGAACATTGCTGGAATTATACCTGAAATAATGGAGCATACTGCTGTTAGTGCTAAATTTACTGCCTTTACTGTGACTTCTCATGTTGTTTACTACTGTTAGTTCCCTATTAGTATTATATTTAATATTAGTTTCTAAGTTCCAACTTCTGTTGTGAGTTTCTTTCAATTTAGATTTCCAGTTAGGCTCAAAATAAGCTAGGACATTGAAAGGAAATCATAATAATTCATGGAATGGAGAAGCATGGTTAACTATAAGTTCCATACCTGAACAAGTGAAAACATGCTTTATGAGATACTCTCTAGGAGTTGCTTTTGAACTCCCATAGTGTCTTCACACTAGATGTATCTTTAAGTCCCATTTACCTACTTTTTGTGGTCATTTCTTGAACATGAATATGATTATATTATCTTATGTGATTTTACAGTCAACCTGGGATTATCTAAATTTATTAAATAATATTCGTTGGCACTATCTTTTCACTCCACTTTCTCAATGGATTGGCACTATCTTTGGTCCACACTCCACCCATCACTTTATAAGAATTCCATACTATAAATTTAAAATCTGTTTTGCTAAAGTTAACTTCTCTGTTTCACCTTGAGCTCCCATTGCATAACTTTAGCAATCTTATTCTTAGGGATATCCCCTGTGCTGGAGGAGAACCGGCCTAAAGTGAGAAGAAGGCTGCTGTAGTTACAATGGGAAGCCCTCTTGAGTTTCTCTAAGGTTGCAAATATCATTTTAGAAAATTAGCATGTTCCATACCCTTATTGGGGACTAGTTCCCTATTATTGGAAATATTACCTAGTTCCCTAGTTGCCAAACTAATCATAAGCTACAAGATGAAATCATTGACCTTATTAACAATTTCATTGACAAGATTCTAGATAGGTTCTCAGAGCCTTTTTTCAGCAACACATTGGCATTGATCCTTCCAAGTTCCAACTCCAAATTGAGCAGAAATCTAGGTACCAACCACATATACTACCTGAATAATTCCAATTCACATACTTCGAACAAAATTCCAATCAGTCCACATGCTCTCAAAAATAACAGAGCCTTGGACTTACAATTGAGTTTCTTGTTTGATGAAATTTATCTGATATTGTTCAAATGTGTTGATTTTGTAGAGAGATGACCAGCCATCACTGTCAAGTATATCATCCTTCTATGGGGATGATTGGGACCTGTAGCCTCTACCTATTGTTTCCAAACCAGCTCCAAGATTGTTTCCTAGGTTCTCCCTGTTTCTTCCTTCTGCTTTCCAAGTTCTCCCTTGTTTCTTCCTTTTTCTTTCCAAGTTCTGTTGTTATTTTAGTGTCTAGAAGATCCGTCTTAAAATGCATCAAATGTGGCATCATTTTAGATTTGGGGATCATAATTAGCATCTTGAATTTTGGTTTCAATTTTTTTTATTGATCTGCATATATCATGAGCATAATAATGACCTAAACATTCCCCATCCATCTCTTCTTTGCTGCCATTGCAAATGTCCAGATGATCTGAATAGTTATTGTGGCTAGGAAGTACATGTGTCAAGTTAAATCAAGAAAGCATCATATATAGATGTACCTGGAAATAGATAAAGTTGACCCTGCACCCTTTGAGAATGCAAAATTCATTGCACAATACCTTGAAGCAAGAGATTCTTCTTTTTCACTGTTCTAACATGCAATTGAAATATACACGACATCTGTTTCTCTTCCTCCCCGTACTTCTAACAGAGGTTCAAACATGTCAACAAGAATATAATGTAAAGGATAGTAATAAATATATGGAGAAAACTCCAATTAAAAGACCATGCCATCTCTGCACCCTTCATTCCATGGTCTATCAATGTCAATAAAATCACAAATTTTATCAGTGGGTACTAGAACTCATATCTAAATGGTAGACGCATATCCAAGGAATAGGAAACATAATCACAATACTTGTCAGTGGGTTTTGGTAATGAGATCTAGCTGGAAGTGAGCTTCTTGGGAACAATAGCTAAGATACACCTGTTTTAATAGAGCATATTTCCCTTGACATACTACTGGCATCTTAAAAGGGTTGCTAGAATTCTTTTAACTCAGAAATTTTCTATAAAAAATAGTAGTTCTCATATAGCTAAACTTTGTATTTAAAAGCATTCTTAGATTAAACAAACTAAATGCAGTTGTAAGTAGAATAGCTAAAAATGATGTTTTATCACTTCTACTCAATGGGAAGGCTTGAAGAGAATTTTGTTCCATCCATAATAGAAATGTAAATGCATATAGAGAACAACCACGAAAATATTTGGTGTTTATGTACATTATTTCAGCACAATTAGTAACCATAGAAAGCAAGAACAAGGATTTTCATGGGGAAGCTCACCAAATTTGGATGAGGCGTGGCATATTCATTGTACTTCTGATGTATGTCCAGAAAGGAATGTTTTCCCATACATAAAGTAAACCAGAGATTAGGTAAAAGTTAGAAAGCAGAGAATATCCTTTACTTGCATTAAATTAGGAATTTTGATTCTTATCCTCGGTTCTGCTTTAGTCTTCTGTATGAAATTTGGCACTTGGAAGATACCCTTTCCTTTCATAAATTTATATTTCTGAATTTTTCAAACTTGTTTTCAGTATAAAGAACCCTTGGGATCTTGTCACCAAGAAGTGCAGACTTCCAAGTGATGGAAGTGGGTAAGATGCTAACAACAAAGATTTGAGGACCATTCCCAAGGCTTGTTAAAAGGACAAAACCAGAACACATGTTTTACCATTCCATCTTTATGAAAAAAATGGCATTAATTCGCAAGTATTGAACACATGTAGCAAGTATTGAAGTGACTTGGTTTTATGCATTAATTCGCTGCTGTTATATTGGCTTGCAAGTTTGTTTTCATGCTTGAATTTGATTATTTAGATGTTCTTATTCTTTTGTGTGATATTTTTACCCTTGAATGAGAATGTTTAGCAATGGTTATGTTGATCACATTTTTCAATTTCTATCATCATAAGACCGTGATGGGTTTATGTCTAATTTTGAAGTTAATCTTGGATGGGTTTAGGTTACTACATTCAAATTTTCTAGCCTCTAGAATTCATGTCATCATGGATAACTTACAAATTGTACTAATTTTATATCATTTTTCTCATGCAGGTTTCACTTTGGGTTTCTAGATTGATTTGATATCTTAATAATTGTGGAATATTCAACGAAATTTCAAACAACGATTGTGGAAAGAAAGCATCAAAACAGAGGAATGTATTATCATACTTTCAGAAGCCTCAATCCAAGAATCTAGATTCTCTTCATGATTCAAACTCTTTTGAGCAACCCATCAGCGAGACAATTGTCAAATCTTCCGAGAATCCAACTAATAGCCATATAACATATGATAGGATGGGTTCCTCTAGTGAACAAATTGGGATAAATGCAATTCAACCAGAAATTGGCAATGACAATGTTGAAGGTTCCTCTAGTGCACAAATTGGGATAAATGCAATTCAACCAGAAATTGGCAATGACAATGTTGAAGGTTTTACCTTGGAAGGCAACAAAAATGATTCATTATCACGAAAAAGGAAAAAAGGCCAATGGGACATAGGGAGAAAATTCCAATCGGAATGGGCCTCAAAATTTCCATTTATTGAACCAATACCTCCAATAAATGAGAAAGAGGCTTCACGAGAAGTTAAATGCATTGTATGTAGTTGGAAACATGGAAAGGTAGTAAAAATGCAAATGAAGATAGATACAATAGAGAAGCATGCAGGAAAGTTGTATGTTAAGAAAATTGAAAATGGCGAGGAGAAGTCTATTATCAAATGGAAATCTTCTGATGACTGTCGACATGTCAAATATCAAGAAGAATATAATAAATACTTAATAAGCAAGAGTAAACTCAAGGCAAGTGGAGGGACCATCACATCTCTATTTGGAAAGACAATGGAGGTAAATTTGTTATCCAAGACGACACAATTAAGCACTGTATTTCACATCTTATCTAGAGGTCGTCCTATGACAGATTATCCAGATTACAAGAACTATGTATCTTTTCTTGAAGTATCGAATTTTCCATCTTCTCATTGGTCTATAATGAGTGGTTGGGAATGGGCAAAATATCTAGCTCAAGTAGAAAAAGATGATTTGAAAGAGAATATTGCAAATGCTAGGTTTTTTTCACTATCTTTGGATGAAGTTACAACTGTTGATAATACTTCATGGATCTGCATGAGTATTTATATGGTTAATGATCATATTAGGCATTCATATTTACTTGGGATTCATAAAATGAAGAAGAGTTCTACAACTGGAAATATTTATGAACTTGTTATTAAGACTTTGAAGGAAATTGGTGGTATGGATGATTTAATGATTGCAAAAAGGTTGGTATGTGTCGAAGCTGATGGAGCATCAATCATGCAAGGACAAAGGAATGGTCTTTGTGTCAAAATACAACCATTAGCTTCACCATTTATGATTAGTATTCATTGTATGGCTCATAGGATGAATCTTGCATTTAAAATAGTAAGTAAGTTTCCACTGGTTTCAAAAGTTGAAGAACTTGTACGTGAGACTCATGCATACTTTTGTCGTAGTCCCAAGCGATTTACAGAGTTTTAACAATTTGCTGATGGTGTTACAGATGGAAAAAAGCTATTAAAAGATGTCGATACAAGATGGATCTCATTGAATGGACCAGCCCAAAGGCTATTTAGTGAATACCGATCATTGGTAGGGGTGATGTATGAACATCGCTTTAGTGTAGACAATGCTCAAGAGCTTCTCTTTCGACTAACTAATATAGAGACATTATTAACATTGGCTGGAATTCTTCCTTTGCTTCATGAAAAGAATGTCCTTGTGAAAATGGCTCAGAGTCGCACAATGTATATTGCAGAGTACACAAATGCAAGAAAATTGGCATGCCTTGCATTGGATAATTTGTATACGATGCCAGATTCTTTTACGGGTCAAACATTTAACGGTTGGACTACTATCATTGATATAGAAAAGAGTGAAAATTATTTGAAGTATGATGAAAAAGGGAGACTATGTATGCAAGTGCATGGGTATATGGTTCCCGTTTATTATGTTAATAAGACGGGACAAACCACCGAAGAGTGCCATGTGTCAAGAGACCAATTCAATGATATTGTGATTTCAGTGAGACGCAACTTGATACAAATTGCACAATCACCATCATTAGAGATAAGAGAACGATTTCCTCGAGATGAATTATTGGAAGCTATGTCTGTGGTATACCCTCATTATTGGAACTTTGAAAAAGAAATAGATCCTTTAAAAGTCAACTTTCTAGCAAAATTGAATACTTTAGTGCACCACTTTGGCAGGAACGCTAAGGTAGAAGGAGAAGAGATTGGAGGTATATTAGATTCATCAAAATTATATCAACAAGCCACTTGCTTTGCTCAAACAATGTCAGGTCAATATCATGCTTTGCGAAAACCTATAGAATATGGTGCGGTAATCAAATTATGGACTATTTTAGGTGAAAGTCAATACCTACAAGAAAACATGTCAGAGTATTTCAAATTAGTCGATTTATGTCAAACCATGATTTTGGGATCAGTGGAGGATGAAAGAATGTTTAGTGCACTGTCATTCTTGAAGTCAAAGTTGAGGAACAAGCTTGATAAGAATATGGATACTTGTTTAAGATTATATGTAACAAAGTATGACATTACCAATTTCCCATTCAATAGAGCACTGGCACTCTGGCGATTAGATTGTGAGAGAAGAGGAGAATACAATATAACAAATGTCTCCAATGAACTTGATATGGAACATAATGTTTTGGAGGCTCATAATGATATTTCATCTACAGAAGCTCATGTTCAAAATGTAGAAAATGAAGAGCGACATGAGAATTGGGAATTTGATATGCCACAAGATATAATCTAAACCAATATACATTGGCAATGTATAAATAATGAATGGAATTTAATAGATCATGTGATTTTTTTTAGTTTGACTTCGATGTTCCTCTATTCTTGGAGCAGGTTGGAAAAGGAAAATTCTTGATGGGAGAAAGATTACCATACATAAATTTGAAGTTGCATTTCAGGTAAAAATAGGTTCTATAGTCTTTACTTTGTATTAAATATAGTAATATTAGAGCTACATTTCCTTGATGCAAGCTATTTTAAGTTTGATGTTTTGATAGTTAACTAATGCATTGTTTTTTTTTCTTATTTGTGACAGGAAATGAAGTTGGGACCTATCTATCCATAGATAATGTCCTAGTATTAAAGGTTAAGTAATTAATTTAACAATACTTCCGCATAGCAAGAATGGGCTCATTCAAAAGTTAAAACTCAAGTACATGGAATTGCTTGTATTTCTAGCTTTGATATCTTGGCAAATCTGTATGGTTTGCTTGTTTCTTACATTTGGAGCATTTTTTCAAGTTTGGAAGTTTGCATTTATTTTGGTTAAATATATTTTTATTCCCTTGATAATTGATTGCGGTTTGAGCCCTTTGTACTAGTTTGATTCATTTCATAAATTATTTATTTTTTTCTTACATTTGGAGCATTTTTTCAAGTTTGGAAGTTTGCATTTATTTTGCTTATATTTTTTTATTCCCTTGATACTTGACTATGAGATCTGAATTGCTAAGCGAAGAGAAAAATGGTCTATGCATTGGATTACTAGGTTCCTATGCATCCATCGTAGGAGACCTATTGGCACGAGACCGACATTTCTCTAATGTAATTGGCATAATTTTCATATGTCCACATACTGTCAATACAGTATTCACTTGAATCTCAACAGCGATAGTAAATTTTGAAAGCTAGTAGATGAAAATAGATGCCCAACAATTGAAATTAGTCAATTTCCTGCAGATATTGGTTGTATAGAAGTGATATTTGTCCAATTAAGCAACAATTTGACAGATCAGGCATAGATTTGTATTTTTTCTGATGTCTTTTCCATAAATATCAGTCTTTGAATAAATTTGGCAGATTCATGGCAAATACAGTGGTTTGGCAGTAAATTAGAAGGTTTTTCAGCAAATGTTTCAGTAGACATCTCCCTATTTCAAATTTCAGTAGTTTGAGCATGTATTCTCTATTTTTCTTCCAGTATTTGCAACTTTGCATAGGAAATATCATATTTGTAGCTCTACATCTATATTTCAGCAGTAGATATAATGATAGACTATACCATGAATTGTACCAACAATTTCCTTGGAAATACCCTCAACTAATCTTGAAAGGTGTTTCTTTGTTTATGCCCTACACATGACGCTAGACCGTTGCATCCTTTATGGTACAATGCAGTATGGCATATTGTAAAAATAAAATATTAAATGAAAAGGCATAATGTAGAAAGAAAATATTGAATGAAAAGGGTGGGATTTTCTTCACTTTCTCCCGTAACAAAGATAATATATGGGAAACAATGATTATATGGTTATAATGTTATTGCTGCTGCACATTCTAAACATGATGCACTAGATGCTATTCTGGTTTTTGTAGCAGCACTTTTAGAGCTTGTTGTTGAAGTATATATTGTTGTGGCTATTGTTGCTGCAAGTTCTGTGCTTCCCATCGAGGAATATGTTGTAGATTTGTTAATGGTAATGATATGTGATGTCCTTCTCTCCTAGTTCGGCTCATCAAAGGACTGGCCACCCTTTGATGAGGTACCTGACCTCAGGAAGAAGTTAAGGACCGAAGGATCACATCATCGGGATGATACCTTTAGTACTGTGATGACAAAACTTTCAGTAGATGTATGGAACATGTGAGGACACATACCAAGAGAGAGAGACCTTGCCACCCTATCTTGTTTGTCCTTGTGGTTATCCTGCTTATGGTACTTGACCTTATCGGGTTGGTTGTTTGTCGAGTCACCTTTGTTGCTTTGGTCTCATGATTGACCTTCTAAATGGTCATGAAATCGGGGGGCGAATTAGTTTGGGTTCTGTTTTTTCGGCCTCCTTCTAGGGCATCGTTTGGCAGCTGGTTGATGGAACATTTTTCTATTTTTGATGTCAAGGTTTGAGCCCTTTAGGGCTGTTTTTTTGCTTCCGTTATAAGTCCTCTAGGGATGCGTCTTTCTCCTCTGAGAGGTCCTCCTAATTCTGATGTTATTTGATTATTTGTTTAGCCCTTCTGGGGCTGTCGTTCTCCATTCTTTTTGCTTCTCCTGTTAGCTTCCGCCACTTTGGTGTTGGGTCTATTCAGGTTGTCATTGAACTTTTTTGTTAGGGCCTATTGAGGCTACTGTTAACCTATGGATTTTTGGCTACTGTTATCAAAGACTATTAGAGTCTGTTGAGGTCTCACGTTGTATTATGAGCCCTGCTAGGGCCAGTATTGGTTATTGCAACTTGACTGGTGGTTGACATTGGTTGTCTCCTAACTACGTTAGAAGGTCTGCTGGTGCTTGAAGTTTGTCCTAACACAACTGTACCTATTGTTGACACTCTTCTTTGGTCTCTCTCTCTCTCTCTCATAGGTATGATGTTGCCCTTCTAGGGCTATTTATGTTTCTATATCTATTATGCCTTATTGGAAAAACTGAAAGCAGATCTGAGTACATTAGAGAAGGGCTCATCCCCAGGTAAGTACTTATAACCGTGTCATTTACTAGCATTCTTACTTTCAGTTTATTGTGGATTATTGGCACAGTGACCTATTGGTAGTGCCCTAGTTGAAATAAATGAAAATTATTTTTTAAATTTATTGGCACGGTGACCTATTGGTAGTGCCCTAGTTGAAAGAAATGCAAATTATGTTTTTAAATTCTTACAGTTGTATTGTATGATTGATTTACATTTCTGATCTACTGCATCATTGTTTAAAAGTTGTTCTTTATTTTATCAAACCCTAACTTTATAAAAATCAACATGGTATCAGAGCTAGTTTTGTAGCTAACTCTATTTTGCAGCATATCAGAATCTACAAAGTTCCTCAGGTAAGGGTTTGAGAACTAACAAATTTGATTGCAGAAGATTCAAGTCTAGTCAGTGGAAGAAATGCGAGCTGATGTGACTCACAACCACAGTGAAGCAGATGAGATGTTTAGGTTCTTGGACAACAATATCCGAGAAGTAAGTCTAATATATTATCTGATTCTTGGGTCTCATTTGAATTTCATCATGCCAATAAAAATTGCATGTGCTATCATGGTTGAATTGGTCTTGTTTCCATCTTATCTACCACACAACTTAAGTTTTTGTTGTTGGAAATATGGTAGATGTAACCTCAAAGTGGATGCTAGCTCATGATGTAACCTCCATGTAACAAGAGATGTCCATTTAGCAACCCAACAGGATTCTTCAAGGTATGTGCCCCAACTAGAATGTGCAACTAATCTCACAAAAAGGTGGCTACTCCACCAACATGTGCCCACTATGCAACCAAACTTAGCTTCAAAGGGAAATGCCCTTCTCAACATGATGTGAAGACCAAGAAAATAGACACTGGAATTACTATAGACACTAGAATTACTATAGACATTGGAATTAATTTCATTTACCATATATCAGAAAATAGACACTAGAATTACTATAGACACTAGAAAGTTTCCTATGCTTGGGTTGGATAGAGATAGTAATGGCTTGCCGATTGGATTTGGATAGTAATGATCAGATCCCCTATTGGATAGAGATAGTAATGGCTTCCCAATTGGATTTAGGCTTTTAGCCCCCCGATTTAGAGAGTAATTACTCCCCGAAGAGTAATTAATGGCTGTAGATAGGAGAGGGCAGGGTTTTAAACTGTTCATACATGAAACTAGGCCTAAGCATATAGAAAAGTTTTTCATATTTTTAATGTGCAATTTAGTTTCTAGAAAATATATAACAAAAGCATAAAATAGAACCACAACAACTCATCTAGACTGTAAATTTGATCCATTGCCTTGTCTCAATTGCTAAATCAACCCTCAAGGATGATGCACATATTTATTTTAAGGTCGACGTCTACTTTGTAATAGTTCTTTGCAGGTTCAACCTTTGCTTCAATCCCCTAACTCGGCCTTAAGGATGAATTTTGACAGGTGCAGCCTCTCTCCAAATTGAACTCTGGGCCATTCTCCCACACTATGCAACATTCTAGAATATAGGCACTACTAAGGCATTAGACAACCCTAATCAACAATTCTGAGCATTTCTTATCCCTTATATATCCGTAATCAGCAATTATGGGCATGCAAATAGGCAGATATAGGACAAATTTGTAATTTTTGGTGTGAATTTTGACCAGAAAAACAGTTATGGGTGCATTTCGACCTCCAAAATAGTGGCAAACAGTCATGACAATTACTTCAAATCATCAAGAGGGGATTGTCAAGAATTCTGGGTGGTATGGTGTCAATCCAAGAAATGTCCTTCTTATTGTTTCATCCCTGTTTTAACTTAGAATATTTTAAATCTTGCTTAAGATAGGATGTTGCACCTCCTTTTGTTAGCCCTAAACCCCTATGCTCAAGTACTTAAGGGCTTTTATTGTTGAAGGTCATGGTTCATCTTTTCCATTAGATTTCATTATGTCCAAAAATTAGGTTGTCCATGTCATTCTTTTGGTGGTAATAAGGTACCAACCCTTAGTCTTGTTCAGAACCCTTTGCCATTTGCTTGATGGATATTTAGAATATCTTCCAAAGTTCATTGATCATGACCCAATAACAATTGATGCATATATCAAGTGCTTCAAGATTTCACTTGTGACTTTGGTGTTGGGCATGAGGATATTTTTATACATCTTTGGGGGCATTTTTTGAAAGAGGATGCTAGATCCCGGTTCAAAACTTTGTTGAAAAACATGATTTTAGCTTGGTAACAATTAGACAATCTTTTCTTACATTGATGGGGAAAGAGAGGATTATTTTCATATATTGATGGATTTTAGTTCTTTGAGAAAAGATGATTTTGAAAGTTTAACAACATTTAATGGGAAAGAGAGTTAATTCTAACATGTTCTGAGCTCTCCCTGACGCTTCTACAGATTTATGGCTAAGCTGTTTATGAAGCATACATCCCTCACACATATTCTTAACTCAGACACTGATAAATGTTTGTTAAACCATTGACCATGTTTATTTTCCTTAGTTAAATTAGATTTTGATAACATAGGTTCCCATATCTCAAATGCAACATTTTAATGAATTGGGTGTATAGAAATAGAGCTTGTAAGGCATGAGTGGATAGGGATTTGTACAATCTAGTTTTGCAGGGGAGCACTCCCAGGGGTCTTGCACTTGCTTCAAAACTGTGCTCCAGACCTGCAATTTTGTAGTCCCTGGAAAATTTAGGGAGCACACTTACCAGTGCATGTGTTTTTAATATTAACTACCAGAGTTAATGTTTTAATTATACTACTTTTATTAACTTATACTTTAGCATCTGTTACAGCTCAATTCAACACTTTAGTGGCAAAGTCCCAATCCACTAGTGATTTGAAATGCAACTACAGAAAACTACTACCACTGTCTTCTTAGCTTGAGTTTTCCCACATTTTAGGCCACTTTGGTTTATCTCACCGGATCATAACAGTTTGGGCGATGGGTATCGTGAATTTCATGTACCTATTACTATTCTGTTGCATCAGCAGAAGCCTAAGCCTAAGCAATTTATTTTCTCCAGTTCAGTTTTATTTTGTTCAAATTCAGTCATTCTTCTACTTGTAAAATCTCAACAATACCCCAGACAAGAATTAAAGCACGTTGGATGCATTTTTGAAGATCCCGTTTGTTTTGTCAGCTAAAGTGGATTCGCATTATGTCTTGTCAAGGTTTCATTGAGATTGTAGGGTTCTTAATGTCAAAAGTGTCTCAGATTGGTTAGCTGCTAATATCTTCAAGAACAATTTTTTATAAGATAGATCAGAATAGGATGCTTAAAGTAACCCCAGGAATATAAATCCTAATTCTCATTATATCTGCAATAATTACTCTGTCTGATACCAACAAGGTTTCTTGTAGCTTTTTTTCATGGATAAGTTTTTTTTAAAAATGTTTATTGATGGTTTGGGGTTTGAAAGTGGGTAGATATTCAAGTTTCTAGCTTACACCTGAAATTACATCAGCAGAGATTCACACTAAACTTGTCATTGTTGCCTTTCATGTTGCATTAGTAAAACATGAAATGATGATAGTTTGTGCCATTCAAACATCCCTTGACAGGAAAATTGAAGATTTATTTATTGGAATCGAGAATTAGAGGTTCCAATGAATTGCTTATAAAATGAAATATTTAAATCTTAACAAATTCTTGTATATGCTGGGCCTATAAAATCTCTATAACTCGTGCCACAAGATGGATATATTTTCAATGTACACCCTAGAACCATTGCAATATCGACTATTTGTCACCATGATTCTGGAAAGTGTTGTTATCTTTATTTGCTTCAATTATGGATGGACATTCTATGAAGCAAGCATTGTACCATGCACATGATGAGTTTAGGCTTGTTCAAATATTTTGGCCTCTTTAATATTTTCCAAGATTCATGTGGGGGATCTATTATTATGGTATTTGCAAAGGAGTCAACTTCTATATCAATTTTTGAGTCCATTTGAAACTTGCATGTACAATATTGATCACAAAGACTGGGAATTACAACATCAGATTTTCTAACAAAGGGAAATTCTTGGCGTTTTTTATATACATATAATGAAGATGGATGCCTAGTTTGAAAACATGAAGAAAATGCAAACTTGTATCCAAGAATTACATTGAATAGCAGTGAATCTGGTTTCAAAATATTTATAGTTGTTGGAAACCATTTTGCAGTGCCCTAAAAACTGCAGAACAGTTTCTAGCAATTTCCAGAAAATTTGTTACGTGTGGTTTACATTGTTTAGAATTTTAGTTGATGACTATGTTGATCCCTTTTTGATTGGAGGTTGTGGAGTACAAAAAGAAAATATGCTCTAGATGGGCCTATTTTCACTTCGTTGTCATAGCCATTTCATTTCTTATCTTTTGGTTATATGTTTTTATATCTTGTAGAGCACTGAAGAATTCAAAGTGTGCATTCAGAATATTTTTACGTTCTGAAGTATGTCTTGACCATGGATTAAATGATTTGCACTTGCTTCGTTGAAGTCAGTTAAACTTTGGAAGTCCTATACTTGTCAGCTCGTATCCCCTTATATTGGATATTGACTATCTTGGAAGTAGGTGTTTCATCTTCTCTTTCTTGATCTTTTGTGCCTTAGGAGCATGTGTTTGGATGTTTTGGAGGCCCCAAATGCATTGATCCCCATTTGAAGAATCCCAGTTGTTCTTTGACTTGCAGGGATGAAACCTGCAGGAAACTTTACTTGACATGGAAGGTTGAAATGCGTAGATTGCAAATATTACTAGATACAATGTAATTGTCAAGTAGAAAGTCCTATTCTGCTCAACTAAGATCAGTGTCAGGGAGTCAAACTGTGTTTGGAGCAGTTGGGGGTCAACATTAGGGACTCAACAGTAGTGTTTTCTTGTTTTGGAGAGATATATGAGGTTTGTTACAAGAACCTTAATCAAATGGGAAACATGCAACTTGTGATTAATGTCTCATCTTCCATAGGTCCCTTCCTTCCTCGGGCAGTTGACAACAGTGAAAAGTGAAAATATTTGACTTGGAATTTAAAAATCTTCAAGATTCTGTGGACGCTGGAGCTTATTCTAGAATGTAGAAGTTTAGAACAAATGTTTGTTGTACAGCTGTGGACCTGTTGTTTTGGGGCATGTATTTTGACCCCATGTTGTGTTCAAACTATTAAAATGCATTGGGGGAGGTTGGGATGAGTAGGTCTTTGAGGTTGGGATGACAATGAAGTAAAAGAATTACAGCTAGTACCTCACCCGGATGATTGATCGGATCGAGACCCACCAACAGAGGCAAAGGAATATTCATTTATAGATTGAGTAATTTATTTTGATTGAGTGCATCCTGCAGATGTAGATTGTATCAAGGTCATTATGGGAAGTATTTTGAGCTCTTGTACCAACATCAAAATCCTGCAGATTTTGTAGCCTGCTCTTGTGTGTGTCTGTAGAAGACCTCAAATTTAGATTGTTCAATCCTGAAGAAAACACTGTGAAGAGGCTTGGATCTAGCAACAGTAACCATCATAAAAACTCAGACTGTGTATTCAGCTTGGACTCTAGGGATGCCCGTTCTTCAAAGGACTGTCATCATTGTCATGCTGTGTAAAACCTCCAACACATATCAAAACCAGATTGTGTATATGATGAGGAAGAAGTTCAAATCATGCTAAAACTGGACTGAGAATTCTTGCAAACTTTGTCAGCTTCAGAGTGCATCAATCTTGTACCAGGGTCAAGCTTGGACTGTTTTGAGCATTGGGTGGTTTTTTCATTAAGGATGTCTAATCTATGTACTTGTTTGTTGAATATGAATTAAGTTTGAATAATGGAATTTATTCTTCTCAGTTTTTTTGAGAAATCTTCTTATATTTACAAGGAAATGTTTTCAGCCATATCGATTGATGGTTTTGAACCCAAATCTCCATGTTAATACAATCTCAATGATTGATAACCTCGTTACTTGCTGATAGAGCACCCTGTTGTGGGTGTCTCTCTATTTTCGTTGCTTGTTGTTGTTATTTGTTACCTTTTTAGAACTACTGTTATGGATAAATATTGCAGAGATTGGAAAATTGTAGCTGTGAAGAAGGGAAATTGTTGTTGCGAATAATGCATGGTTGATGCAATGATGAACGGGTATCAATTTTGGTATCAAAGAAACAATTTTTGCTGAAAGAGGAAACACTTTGATCAGTGAGGGATACAATAGAATAGATTTTATTACACATCTAGGCACTCTGTCTCTTAATTTGCAGGCACTTTTTCATGGATATCTCAAAATTGGTCGATATGTCTTTGGATACCATGTTGATTATTCAAAGCACATACACACATGAAGACATGTTTTTTAGTCTGAGAATGTGTTTATATAATTGTAGCCATATTAGATCTTGTTGGTGATGAAACAGAGAAAGATAGTGAGAAGATTGTTCTAGAATAGAAAACCATGAGAGTCTTCGTTGAACTGCCATTCAAGAATAGTTTCTGTTCGAGCATTGCACAACAGAGTTATGATGAGGGTCATAAATTATTCCCATTTTGTGTGAGGGTCATCAATTATTCCCTTTTTCCATTTTATTGAATCATTCAAATTTCATTGCCACCATTATGTGCGAAGGTCCAAATTTTGTTGATACATGGTGCCCCAATGCCTATTGCACGTTGAATTATGGTGTCCTTATTCCTTAACACTCTTTAATGCAACAGACATGCACAATTCCTAATGAAATCAACTTCATTTGTATTTTGTCAGCTTGCACTCATGCAAGCCTTGTGGATGAGGGCTAGCAATCCTTTGACTGCATGAATAGAGATTTGGCATAGAGCACAAAATGCAGCATTATGCATGTATGGTTGATCGTCTAGGTCATGTTGGGAAGTTGATTGAGGCATACAATTTAATTGAAAATATGCCACTCGTGCCTGATATTAGTTTTTGGAGGGATTTCTTGGGTGCCTGCAAAATTCGCAACAATTAATGAGATTATTGGTGGGACCTTTATTGGGGGTAGGGGATCCCTTGGATTGAAGGCTTCCCTAGCCTATCTTTGACCCTCGAGACTCAGGGTATTCCTTTTCTTGATGATCCTGTAGATCAAGCAAGGCTTGGAATTGATTTGAGTTATTATTTCCCTTTGTAGTACCTTAATTTTGAGACTGGATTGGTTGTTTTATTTTTGTTTACCATGGGTTTCAATTGATTCTGATCACTCTGTGGGTAGAGAGATGTCCAATCAGTCAGTACTGGTTGAAATTTTGAGCAACGCCTTGCAAATTTCCTATATTCGTGGCACATGTTGCATTTGAATGTTAGATTCTCATTGCCCAGATCTTGATGAGGATTCTTTGGCCAAGTTGGAGTAGAATGGTGTTATTTATTAAAAGCATATTCTATGTAGATTAGGTGCAACAATATCGAGAACCCTCTAGCTCTATTATGGAAATGAACTTTCCCAAATTTTACCGATGTATTTGAGCGTGGATTTGTCCCACAAAGCTAAAGGTGGAATTATGGACATCTTCAATTGTTTCCAAATCTAAAGACCAATGGTTCAAAGACATTCTTCTTGCACCCATGAAGTATGTGCAAGAACTTGGACTTTTGAAGAGTGAAACAAAAAGACATAGTAACCTTTTTTGCAATAAAAGGAAGAGCTTGATCTCGTGGCTTTGGTTTCCAAGCTTTTACAATCTATTGTTTTGAAGATACGAGGTCTAGCCATAAACCATTGAATTTACCTATTAGAGCTCTCTTTGAGAGGATGCCAAGTTGCCAACCTTCTTGCTAGGATTTGGGGATGATAAGTCTAGGACATGGATGTATTTCGAGTTATCCATGAATATGTTGGAATAAGGAAATGCACGACCTTGCTTGTCTAGGACTCGAATGAATCTACTTATTTGACATCCTTTGCAGCATGGGTAACTTCAAGCTTCAATGGATTTGCTTCTTCAAGGCCCTTTGGAACCCTTGAAGGGACTTGATCATGGGTCATGTTAGCATGAATACCCTAAGAGTTGGCGGGGTTGTTCTATGCCTATGGCCACTATCAGAGATTTCATGGATTTGCTGGCTAAAATTGTCTGAAAGGCGAGATTACAGTGACGAGATCTGTAGGATTTTTTATCCACTCGTGTCTTCTTCTTCATCATCATTCTATAGGGGGCTCTTCAATGTTTATAGGTCTGGGGAAATGCAACTAGAGTTAGCACCCTAGTCGTTGGAAAACACGTCCTCAACTCTTATTATGTCTTTTTGAAAACATAATTTATTAGTGCAAGGCCTTCTAATGTTAATGCATGTAGCATTGCAACCACACATAACTCTAGTTACATGCAGTCAACGGGTTTGCGAAATTTAATGGAAAAAAATCGATTGGAAAATTTTCAAGGACTGAATTAAATTTGCCAATCTCTATAATGTTAATTTCCAATGGTAATGGAGTAAGCTAATTAGGAAGGAAATAGATCTGAGTTCCTCTAATGATCCGAGTTCCTCTAATGATCTGAGTTCCATGCATGCTAGAAATTTTCCCCTTGGGTTTTACCCCAACTCGTAAAATCGATTAGAGTTCTGGATCAATCGAAACTCTGCATTTTTCTAATTGTCATATTCCAGCAAGGGAGGGATGTTTTCCATGAAAACTAGTGAAAGAGATTGGATGGAAAGGTTGAACTATTACCGCCCTTGCTACCCCTCACACATTTGAACCCCCATGCACAGTGAATGATTGAAAGAGTTGGTAAGCTTGAAAGGACAACTTGAAATCCTTCAAAGATTGGGATGGGGCTCCTGTGAATCAAATAATATGAAGAGAAACCTATTAGAAATTAGAAGGAAAAATGAAAGCACAATGAATTTTGATTCCTTAGGAATAAAAAAGATGGTGAGTCTTCTTAGAAAAAGATTCGCCATTTTTTTACAATATTTTATAAATCTATGAAAGATTTGCCAATTTTTACAATTTTTTATAATGCAGTGAAATATTCGCCAAGATTTTACAATATCTTATAATTTAGTGAAAGATTCGCCAAGATTTTACAGCATTATATAATAAAATGAAATAATCGCCAACAAAATTATATATACATATTATATTATTGATAAAATCGCCTTCAAATTTTCTTATATATCGGGGAGATTCGCCCATTTTTTATACATATAAATTTAGGGGGGGTTCTTAAAATTATCCCTGTTGGTGAACATGTTTTTCTTAAGGTGAGGCCAAAAAAGAGTTCCTTAAAATTGGGAAGCTGTGCCAAACTGACACCCAAGTATTGTGGTCCTTTCGAAATATTGTCTAGAGTTGGACTTGTGGCATATCAATTAGCCGTACCTTCAAACCTCAAAATCCATAATGTTTTTCACATTTCATTTTTAAAGAAATATGTGCATAATCCTACTCATGTTGTAAATTGGAATAATGTTCAGGTGGAACAAGGCGACGATTTTCTAGTGGAACCGGACTGTATTCTCGCAAGGAAAGAAACACTACTCTGGAACCGCACCGTTGGCCAAGTAAAAGTGCAATGGAAGCACTTTAGCCCAGCAGAGGCTACCTGGGAGTTGGAGAGTAGTATGCAGGCTGCATACCCAACTCTGTTCAAGGAACACTCAAGGAGTGAATAAAGCAACATCGAGGACGATGTTGAGGCTTAAGGGGGGGTGTATGTCACCTACCCAATTTTGAGAATAATTATTTTCTACTATTATCCTTTTTGCAAAATACTTTGTGTTAAATTATAATTACAAGTTTTGTAATTATGACCAAATTAGGTCAAAGATGAATGTAATGACTCATTATTATTATTTAATAAATAAATATGGGAGACAAACACTCAAGAAAGCTGTTACAAGAGTGTTCATTGGCCCACTAAGAGGAATGGAAGCTGCTGGAAGGATTGGGACAAATGGCATCATTTGCACTCTACCATTAGCTGTTGGTATGGGAAAACTCCCCCTAATTTTGTGGCATTTCCCCCTCCAGGTGGAGGGAGGTGAGCAGGTATCTCACTAACAACCAGTTAATTACAAAAAGACCTAGGAAGCCTATAAAAGGCAGTTCGAATTGAGCAGGGAGCTCTTACAATGTTTTCTGTAGAAACATTTCCTCATGTGCATCAGGTGATGGCTGAGAGATTCGAATAGGGAGGCTGTGGAGAGTGCAAGTATAAGTCTGCAAATGTTATGAGAAGGACAGACTAGAGGTGCTGGTGCAGGTCCCATTGACTACTAAGCCTGTAAGGCTCAATAAATTTCTTGCTGCTGCAAGTAGAGACCCTAAGCTTCTGAACTTCCTTCCTCCTGGTGGATCAATGGACAGGCTCGGGGGTCCTAAGGCAGACATCTTGGCTGCTTAGGAGCAGGTTGGGTGGAACAAGCTTCTTGAGTGATTTGTTCCTCCTATCACACTCAGGTTCTATTCTTTTTTTTGTGTGTTTCCAATCACATGAATGCTCTCAGAAAGTGGCGTAGAAATGTTATTAATGACCAGTAGCAGTAAAATGTTAGATCCTGATTGATTTAAATTTGCTGAACTGATAAAATGACTCCTCTGCATTTTTCGCCATGCATGAATCTGCATCGTACTCCAGTACAGAGAGGTAGCATTAAATCTGTTCAATTAAAAGTGAAACCTAACATGCATCTAAATTCATAATCTCAATGAGACACCCATGCACAGACTTATGTTCCCCATGCATCTTATATTTTAGCAGCTGCAGATTAGATCTCTGCATGCATTGAATATATTGTTCAACTCTGTATGCTGGAACAACCTACCATAAACTAGTTATAACAGTAATTTCCCTTCTGACTTCTGAAGGTAGACATGGTGTTAGCATCTAAGGTTTACTGATCATCAGTTATTTCTCAAAAAAAAAGGGAAACCAATATCATGCATTTTGTTTAACCAGTTTCCCATTCTTCTATTTTAATTGTTATTAGAATCTGACCGATTTCATAGAAATTATTGTCTTCACTGTGTTATCTTTGTGCAAAAAGAAAGGTACTGTATTATTCTATCATTTCTCCATAAGTCCAAACCAGACGAATACAAGGAGATAGAGTTAAGTAGACAAAATGTTAAACCAACTGGTGAATACACTTTAATTTTCTTTGATCCTGTATTATCAACTGTATGTGGCAGAATTTAAATCACAGAATATCATGTTCTTAAATGGAAAGAAAAGGGTAGTAATTATTTTATCAACTGAGAGAGTAAAATGCTGCATCTCTACACCCAAACCAAGGTTTGATCTGTTCATGCCATGCTAATATTTACAAACATTTAAACAACTGCAAAATCAAATGTTTCATCTCATAAAATCATCATAGATATTCTAACTATGGAAACAAGAACTGTTATTCTTGCATTTAAACATCATTACAGCCCAGCACATTTCATTTTAGAACTCCATTCTTGCCTTATCATCGACACGCTAGGGTTTAACATCAACCCAGTTGTATTCAAACCGAAACTAATACCTTTTTATCATCTGCTTAAATCAAAGTATGCACAGATGCATTACAAGCCAGGTATTTCATTATCAGCTTACAACCATTCTTTAGATAAACATCTTAAACAGGCTTTCAAAAACAAATTTGAAAATCATAGTTCAAAACACTGAGCATAAACATTAAACCCTAAGCACTGAACATTTCCATTTAAAAATACGATCGCAACATCTTACAAAAACCTTTTCGTTTACTGAATGTTTCATTCAAGACCTTTTTTTACACTACACAGCTATTGCCGAAACAAAACCATAGTCAACATTTCTATTCCTTACAGTTCAACATTTGTTTCCCCAATTGTTTTCGAAGTGAAAATTCCTAAACATTAAACGTTTAAATGCTATAGAATTATTTGCAACAACGAGGGTTCAAACCCTATCAAGCTCGCCGAGCCGAGGGATGGCTGACCGTACATTTTAGAAAATATTTACACCATCTACGCTAAACTAAAAACTATAACAGTATTGTTTTCCCCAGGTTGCAGGCGAGGCAAAAGCCATTGCTAAGAAGACACATTCCAAAACCCTTCCGACACTCACTGTCGACCAAATCCGAGTCCGGGAGAACCATGAGGTAGGGTACCACCGACGCTTACCGATGGGTTCCCTATATTCCCCCATCAACGTTCCAAGAACACTACTGTTCGCCGAGAGCTAACCTATCAAGCAATCATGTTCATGGTTAAGTGATAGTTATGAAATGCCAAGCATGCAATAAAGAAAACTCTAAACTTATGCAACAACACTATACCTGCGTCGTTCATAGAAGATTGACGAAGCCATCCATCCACTTTGAAGGAAAAGGACCCAACTCGCAGGGCACACTGTGTCAACGCTTGCGAAACTTGCACCCGATTTGAAACCCCAGACCCTTCAAGTCACTACAACGCCACCAACGGATGCACTCATCCAACAAATATTTGCTTCTGTTTGGACACGGCGTTGCAGCAGCAACGCAACTTAATGTGGGCCGATACCTTCCAAAGCTACAGCAAGGAGTATCAGAATTATCGAACCCTGCATAAGTAAAACGTCGTTAATAAACCGAATCACAAATCCAAAATCTACCAATGAAACATGCTATAATGTGAATAGCTAATTGATAAGTAGTAAAGGTATTTAATTCTCACCATAAACTTGGGGATTTTCTATAAGCTGGGAGAGGACAGTGTAACCATCTACAAAAATAAAACGAGCCGCTGGCAATTTTGAATTTAGATCTGTGATGAGGTTTTTGACAGCCAAGTTAAATTTGACGGCATAATCGTTGAGATTCTGCTGGCAACTTATACCATCTGTTGTAAGTGCCCTCTGCAGTGCAACTTGCGGACGCCTAATTGGTGTAGCGTCTGCACCATTTTATATATATAAAGATTAATAACAATCGATCGGAGCCGCTTGACGATAGTCTCAAATTTATGGTTCTGCCAAACACTCACCAGATAGTCTATGAAATCGTCAGGAGCGTATTGCCATGAATCAGCCTCGTCATTTATTGATGTAATCGTTGCTTCCAATGGCCATTAAATAGAATCCTGTCTCGTTAAGAATGCCTCCTCCGCCCGAAGCATAGTTTACACCTTGATTCAACACGGTTTTGTCATCAGTGGATGGATGCAGGTATGCAACTGGGATTGGCAAACCTATTTTCTCAGCTGCAATATTAGCAAAACCGAATCCATATTGAATACCTCCAAAATGCCGAATATACAAATAAATAATCGATAGGGAAACAAGTAGAATTGTGGAAGAGGGAAAAAAGAAATACCAACTATATCACAAATAGTTCGGCCATTGGTGTATCTGCCAGTGGGCGTGCCGTTGCCATAGTCATGCCATACCATGGATAATTGGATTTCGCTAGACTCAGCGGTAGGTGATTGTTGTTTCCAACATCTGACAAAGAATCCCCGAAAATAAAAGCTACAGGCAGCTTGATCTTTGTTTCTGCTGCACCTGCGCAACCGTATAACACCACCAGTACCACCATAAAGAACGCCATGAAACCTGCACTGCGTTCCCCCATCCCGCTCCTATCTTTTGTTCCCTTATACAGAAAGTGCATGGCTGCAATTGTAGCTCTGTTCGAACCAGAGCTCGCGGTCCCCGTTATTTATAGGAGGAGGAAATAATTTGTCTTGTTATCCGATTCAAATAGTCGGCGAAACATGTGACTAGTAATGGAAGAAAAAAGCATGAAGTTGTTGGTAAGATCGAATCCTCCAGTGATATCGAATGCTGTCGCGGATTCAACGCAAAGTGAACATAATACTTTTATTCTAATCATGTGACAGAGACTTCCTTAAACAATAACGTTGTCATAATTAACAGACATTTAGGTTTCCATTCATCGGAATCGCGACTCGCACAAATATAGGCCGAATGATAACTCTTACGGTTGTTGTAATTGTCAACGTTGTCATAATTACCAGACATTTTATATTGCTTTCCTTTATTACGTAATTCATTTTTTATTTTAATTTTTTTTAAACAAGTTCGGAATTATATCAAATTTCCATGGACTGGGGTAACTAAACACAAGGTGGACGAAGTAGTATAAGCACTAACTAAAAGGTTCCTTGCTGAAATCGTAATTTGGAGTGTTCAAATCACAATTTCGGAGATTTGGATAGTTTAAAATTGGGCATTTAATCTAGGACAAACAATTACTATTGTTGAAATTGTAAAATTGGGGAAATAGCAATTTACATGAACAATTTTGACCTATTTTTATTAAATATTCACCTAACCTGGGAAACCCTCTTGGGTAGAAAACCCAGCCAAAACTTCTCTTTAGATTTCTCAACAACGTAACTTTGTTTCAGCACTTGTGGTAGACATTGTAGGAGCCTTATCTCCCTCCTTGTAGCAATTAGTAACAACAATAACAACCTTGATTAGTGGCAGCCTAATATGAGAAGTCTTTTTCCAAAATTGTGTGTCTAAGTGATAGGGTCAGCCCCTTTTATACTTGGGCTTAGCTGCCCTAAGCAGCCTAGGATTGAGTTTGACAATTGGCATGAGCCTTTTGACACTTGGCATCAACCTTTTGACACTTGGTCCTAAAGTTAACACTTGGGATCTTGACACTTGCATGGAATTTTTTTTATGTACATTGTTTAATTACAACAAAAACTAGCTTCCAAAGCTATATATTTCAACACTAAAAAGCTAAAATTTGTAGTTGTCTTTTATCCTGGACAAGATCTTTTCAAAGTTAAAAGGATATATGACCACCATAATTTATTTTCTCAATAAGCAATGCATGGTTATATTGTCTAAAGTAATTTATTAAATACAATGCATGGTTATATTTAGAAGATTCGGGTGTTATACATTGAACAACGTTATAAAAAATAATGATTTTGGGTATTGGTATAGTGCAATTGATTTTGGTATGGTTGGTGATGCTGCGAATGAGTGGGGCAGATACATTCGGGCTCGAAATGATGCTGGTGTTAGAGCTACATTAGATAAAGACAAAATTATTTGGCTAGGGAATGCGAGTTTAGGAGTTGTAAGTGCAAAATCGGCTTACAATACTATTATCATACATAAATGTATATTTCCAAGGCACTCGTGGTTTAAAATTTTTTGGCAATGGAGGATTCCATTAAAGATAAAATGCTTTATGTGGTTTGTTTTCCAGAATAGGTTGAAAACATGGGATAATCTTATCTTAAAGGGTTGGGTGGGTCCAAACATCTGCATATTGTGTAAAGCAAATGCTAAAAGTATTATACATATATATTTGGAATGTGATTTTTCGAGGAATTTGTGGAGCAGGGTTTGCCATGTATTAAAGATAGAACATGATTGGGGCTATTCTGATTTCATTTCCAATATGTATCATTGGATTAAGTCTTATAAATCTTTTGATATCCTCCCAGTAATTATATGTTGGACTGTTTGGCACATAAGAAATCTTGCTCTATTTGAAGATATCCCCCCAAACATTATGATGGTTGTTAATTCCAGTTTGAAGCTATTTACTATTAACAAAGGAAGCAGTTTATCAGTAAACAAAGGAAGGTTGGGATATTGAATTTTCCAGTGGACATGCCTATATTATTCTTTGATGGGGCTGCAGTTATGGGTCAATGTGCTGCGGGTGGTGTTATCTTCCTTAGTCAAGAAAACTACTTTATATTCAGACTGAATTGTGGCAAAGGAACGAATATGAAGGCTGAAATGTTGGTATTATGGATGATAATCATAGTGGCTAATATCTTTGGTTTGGTAGAAGTTAAAATTTTTGGAGACTCTTGTGTCACCATTAAATGGGCGATGGGTGATTACAAATTACAGCTGACATCTCTACTTCATTGGTGCAATCGAATTCGATATGAATTTGATCTCTGTCCTATCATCTCTTTGCAACATATTTACAGGGAGAACAACTCTATGGCGGATAAACTTTCAAAGCTGGCATTGGATACTGAAGAAGGTTTGTTGATTTGGGAGGAATTCTTGGAATCCAAGATGGAATCTCATGGCATTGTTCACTTTTTGGTGATGGTTATTTTGGATGACCATTTTTTGATAGTTTGTTGCAGAGTTTATAAGGTTTTTTTGTGTATTGGGGGTTGTATCTGACAAGACTGATATGGTTTTGGACTCTGGACGGAACTGTGCTCTTTTGGCTCATCGTTGTACTATTTAATTTATATATATATATATAACAATAGTACACTTTTTTTCCCTGGAAAAAAAATAAAAATTTATTAAATGATTTAACATGATTTTTTTTATAACTATCTAAAATTTAAAGTAAATATTACTATGTGATTTATATATTCTACATGCTTTCTCACATAAAGGCTTCCTATTTTACATGATTGTAAAATTTCAAAAACTATCTTGCATTATCTTATAATCTTATTGAAAATCTTACATGCAACATTGAACACGGTTGAATATGGAAAAAGAGAAATGCTCCATCCAAACTTTTTTTATATATATTTCTTAAAACTTAAATTCAAACACTTTCCACCCAATATTAGTGGATAAAAATATCCTCCAACTTTCTTTCATATATATTTCTTAAAACTTGAATTCAAACACTATTTTGGAAAGTATGGACAACTAACCCCAATTGAATAAAAATATCCTCAAACTTTTTTTTTCATATATTTTTTAAAACTTGAATTCAAACACTATTTTGGAAAGTATGGACAACTAACCCCGATATTAGTGGATAAAAATATCATCAAACTATTTTTATATATATTTCTTAAAACTTGAATTCAAACACTATTTTGAAAAGTATGGACAACTAACCCCAATTGGATAAAAATATCATCAAACTATTTTTTATATATATTTCTTGAATTCAAACACTATTTTGGAAAGTATGGACAACTAACCCCAATATTAACAGAGAAAAATATCCTTGAAATTTAGACAAGTGTTTAAACACAAGGTGGAGAAAATCTTCTTCACCATCACCACAATTTATTTCCTGAATAAACAATGCATGGTTCTATTGTCTAAACTCCTACCGTAAATTATTAAATACCCTTAAACATTTGGTGATTCTTGTTTTTCTTAAAAAATTGTTCCTATACTTTGAATTATAACCACAAATAGAGGTTATGATAAAGACAACCCCCCTTTCACCTTTGGAGTAACGACCACTACTTGCACGTGCTTTTAATGATTTCATTGATGATATTATGCCATTTAGGGCAGACTTCAATGTTTGTACATTGTATCTACCATGTGGTTTTACTATTATCAAAAGTATTACGAAGCTACAAATGTTAACTGAGCCTGCATATACGCGGTAATTTTCATTTTACCTTTTAAAATCTCCATGCTAATATGTCTAATAAAATAAATAAATTATTTTCGAAAAGTAAATCTGTTAGAATTTATTCTAAAGGGTTTGAGAGAATTTTTTCAATTTATTAAGATAAAAAACTAAAAATTAAATTACTTTGAAACAAAAATGATGAGTCAAAATACATATGTCACATACCCAATTTTTGAGAATAATTATTTTCTACTATTATCTTTTTTGCAAAATACTTTGTGTTAAATTATAATTACAAGTTTTGTAATTATGACCAAATTAGGTCAATGATGAATGTAATGATTCATTATTATTATTTAATAAATAAATATGGGAGACAAACACTCGAGAAAGCTGTTACAAGAGTGTTCACTGGCCCACTAAGAGGAATGGAAGCTCTTGGAAGGATTGGGATAGATAGCAGCTTTTGCACTCTACCATTAGCTGCTGGTATGGGACAACTCCCCCTAATTTTGTGGCATTTCCCCTTCCAGGTGGAGGAAAGTGAGCAGGTAGCTCAATAATGACCAGTTAATTACAAAAAGACCTAGGCATCCTATAAAAGGCAATTCGAATTGAGCAGAGAGCTCTTACAATGTTTTCTACAGAAACATTTCCTCATGTGCATCAGGTGATGGCTGAGAGATTCGAATAGGGAAGTTGTGGAGAGTACAAGTATAATTCTGCAAATGTTATGAGAAGGACAGACCAGAGGTGCCGGTGCAGATCCCGTTGATTACTAAACCTGTAAGGCTGGATAAATTTCTTGTTGCTGCAAGTAGAGACCCTAAGCTTCTGAACTTCCTTCCTCCTAGTGGATCAATGGACAGGCTCGGGGGTCCTAAGGTAGACATCTTGGTTGCTTAGGAGCAGGTTGGGTGGAACAGGCTTCTTGAGTGATTTGTTCCTCCTATCACACTCAGGTTCTATACTTTTTTTTTTGTGTTTCCAATCACATGAATGCTCTCAGAAAGTGGCTTAGAAATGTTATTAATGACCAGTAGCAGTAAAATGTTAGATCCTGATTGATTTAAATTTGCTGAACTAATAAACTGACTCCTCTGCATTTTTCCCCATGCATGAATCTACATCGTACTCCAGTACAGAGAGGTAGCATTAAATCTGTTCAATTAAAAGTGAAACCTAACATGCATCTAAATTCATAATCTCAATGAGACACCCATGCACAGATTTATGTTCCCCATGCATCTTATATTTTAGCAGCTGCACATTAGATCTCTGCATGCATTGAATATACTATTCAACTCTGTATGCTGGAACAACCT
The DNA here is from genome assembly GCA_027924585.1 of Larix kaempferi. Taxonomy (NCBI): domain Eukaryota; kingdom Viridiplantae; phylum Streptophyta; class Pinopsida; order Pinales; family Pinaceae; genus Larix; species Larix kaempferi. The sequence continues at coordinate 13,282,090 of BSBM01000361.1, forward strand.
ACCATAAACTAGTTATAACAGTAATTTCCTGTCTGACTTCTGAAGGTAGACATGGTGTTAGCATCTATGGTTTACTGAACATCAATTATTTCACAAAAAAAAAGGGAAACCAATATCATGCATTTTGTTTAACCACTTTCCCATTCTTCTATTTTAATTGTTATTAGAATCTAACCGATTTTATAGAAATTATTGTCTTCATTGTGTTATCTTTGTGCAAAAAGAAAGGTATTGTATTATTCTATCATTTCTCCAGAAGTCCAAACTGGACGAATACAGGAAGATAGAGTTAAGTAGACAAAATGTTAAACTAACTGGCGAATACACTTTAATTTTCTTTGATCCTGTATTATCAACTGTATGTGGCAGAATTTAAATCACAGAATATCATGTTCTTAAATGAAAAGAAAAGGGTAGTAATTATTTTATCAACTGATAGAGTAAAATGCTGCATCTCTACACCCAAACTAGGGTTTGATCTATTCATGCCATGCTAATATTTACAAACATTTAAACAGCTGCAAAATCAAATGTTTCATCTCATAAAATCATCATAGATATTCTAACTATGGAAACAAGAACTATTATTCTTGCATTTAAACATCATTACAGCCCAACACATTTCATTTTAGAACTCCATTCTTTCCTTATCATCGATAGGCTAGGGTTTAACATCAACCCAGTTGTATTCAAACCGAAACTAATACCTTTTTATTATCCGCTTAACTCAAAGTATGCACAGACGCATTGCAAGCCAGGTATTTCATTATCAGCTTACAACCATTCTTTACATAAACATCTTAAACAAGCTTTCAGAAACGAATTTGAAAATCAGAGTTCAAAACACTGAGCATAAACATTAAACCCTAAGCACTAAACATTTCCAGTTAAAAATACGATCGCAGCATCTTACAAAAACCTTTTCGTTTACTGACTGTTTCATTCAAGACCTTTTTTTACACTACACGACTATTGCCGAAACAAAACCATAGTCAACATTTCTATTCCTTACAGTTCAACATTTGTTTCCCCAATTGTTTTCGAAGTGAAAAACCCTAAAAATTAAACGTTTAAATGCTATAGAATTCTTTGCAACAACGAGGGTTCAAACCCTATCAAGCTCGTCGAGCCGAGGGATGGTTGGACATACATTTTAGAAAATATTTACACCATCTACGCTAAACTAAAAACCATAACAGTAACGTTTGCCCTAGGTTGCAGGTGAGGCAAAAGCCATTGCCGAGAAGACACATTCCAAAACCCTGCCGACACTCACTGTCGACCAAGTCTGAATCCAGGAGAACCACGAGGTAGGGTACCACCGACGCTTACCGGTGGGTTCACTGTATTCCCTCGTCAACGTTCCAGGCACACTACTGTTTCCTAAGAGATAACCTGTCAAGCAATTATGTTCAGGGTTAAATAATAGTTATGAATTGCCAAGCATGCAACAAAGAAAACTCTAAACTTATGCAACAACACTGTACCTGCGTCGTTCACAAAAGATTGACGAAGCCATCCATCCACTTTGAAGGAAAAGGACCGAACTTGCAGGGCACACTGTGTCAACGCTTGCGAAACTTGCACCCGATTTGAAACCCTAGACCCTTCAAGCACTACAACGCCACCAACGGACGCACTCATCCAACCCTGTGGTTGCTGCACTATTCTTTTACAGACTCGGCCCCCATTGATCGCATTCACTTACAGTTTCGAGGTTGCTGCAGGTCTCAGGTTTGAGCCTGAGGGAGGTTAAAAACATCAAAACCTAAGCTCCCCCGGCCGGTTGGCCTCACCCCAAACCCTACCACCGAAACGAATGACCAAGAAACGTTACGAAACCCTGAAGATTACGTTTAGGGTTCACCACATCCCAACGCACAAACAAATGGACGATGGAGATCTATTTTCATGAGCCACATTGGAAGGTGGTAGATGTGGTATTAAATCACCCATCCACCTCCTAAGCCACGACGTTGCCAAATCTGTCGACACCGAGGCAGGAGGCCCGTTACAATTCAGCACTGGTGAAACTTCTCACATGCTAGACATCCATTACAAAGTGCACGTAATATTACCATTAACGTTGTGGCCAGACGACTTGATTACAAACCCAATCATTTACGATACCTTTTAATTCGTATGCAGACTTTTTTTATCGCCATCATATCCACCTGCCAACCATAAGGATCGACGTTAATGCATCAACTTTATAAATTATACCAAGGTTATAACATTCATCAGTAGCATGCATAAAAGATTTGGTGTGTTCCATATAAGTCAATGCAAGTACACTCATAGTATAACACATCCACCTAGGTCACATTCGATCCTAAGGTATGGATAGATTCCACCCCACTTAATATAAAGTTCATTATAGCGCTCATCAAGCATTGCTCATGTCGTAAATTCATAAGATTACACCCCCTTAGGGTATAGTTGCCACATAAAACCATCGCATAAATTGCATGGTAAGGTGTTAATGTATATCATATCACCATTATAATTGCTTAGGTAATAAAGAACTTAGAATTGCCTTGGCACCTTCACTATGGTGTTTTGGACCATGTTCCTTGTCTTAGATTTGTCAGAAGTCGAAACTTATAAATAGGATGTTTTAAAAGACCGAGATGTGAGTTAGAGTACTTTTAAAAGACACTTCAAGAAGAAATTCTTATCTGAGCAGTATTATGAAGAAAAATCCAAAGAATTCTATGATCTAAAACTGGGAACGATGAACATGAAAGAACTGAACAGCAAGTTTTTAAGTTTGCTAAGGTATGTGCCGTATATGGTGGAGGAAAAACCGAAGGTCCAGAGGTACCTAAGTTGTTTACCTTTCCACATCAAGGATAGGATAGAGTACGATAACCCTAAGACACTAGAAGAAGCCATGAGGAAAGAATTTTTTTGCTTTGACCAGAATAAGAAAAGAGAAGGGGTACCCAGCTGGAAAAACCCAAAACCCAGTAATTTTGAATAGAAAAGGAAAATTTTCGGGTATGGTGGAAATTCCGGTTTCTAGAGGAAAAAATTTCAGAATAAAAAATTTCAGCAGAACATAAATAATCAGCAGCAGAAATTTATAGCACCCAGAAATGTCCCCAATGTTGCCAGGACCAATGAAAAAAATCCACCTATAAAATGCTTTGAGTGCCAAGGGCCCCATTATGCCTTAGACTGCCCCATCAAGAAACGGGAGGCCAACCATATTAACTCCATACAGTGTGAAGCTACTGTAGGAGATGTGGCAAGAGAAGTACCCAGAATCAGTGCAACATTAGACAACCGGCAAACAGAACACCAAGTCTCAATGATGGAGGTTGAAGGTATGCTACAAAACCACCCAGTTTCTATTTTAATTGACCCTGGTGCTAGTCTAAGTTATATATCACCGGTTGTTGTAGAAAGTCTCGATTTGAAAACAGAAAAATTCGATAAATCTTGGTTAGTTAGATTAGCGAAGGGAACAAAAAGAAAGGTTTATGATTTTGTGGGAAATTGTGTTTTATCTATGAATCAACTAACAACGCAGGTTAAGTTAAATATTTTTCCATTGGGGTCATATGACATCCTAATCGGTATGGACTGGTTAGAAACCCATCGTGTCATTCTGAATTGTTATGAGAAAAGTTTCATTTGCCTGGACGATGAAGGAAAGACAACAGAAGTAAGAGGCATCCGTAGGAAAACATCCGTTCGGCAGATTTCAGCCATGCAAGTAAAAAGGGCAATCAGAAAAGGATGTCAGATGTTTGCAGTAATTCATGCCTTGAAAATGTGGCGTCACCACCTTATTGGCAGGAAATTTACTTTAATGACGGATAATATGGGGCTGAAATATTTATTAGATCAAACAAATTTGAATGTCAGGCAAGCCAGATGGCTAACTTTTATGAGTGAGTATTATTTTGAAATTCAACAAATTAAAGGAAAGGAGAATAAAGTTGCTGACGCGTTAAGTCGTAATGCAATGATACATTTTATTTCAGCCATCAGCACATACGCAACATATTTGGAGAAACAGGTTTTTGAAGGAATTAAAGAGCATGAGGGATACAGAAAATTACAGGAAAGGACAGCAGAAAACAATTCTGAAAATTCTATAACAGATTTCAGTTTAAAGGAAAATGGCTTACTGCTGTACAAAAATAGATTGTACATACCAAACATACCAGCAGTAAAGATTCTGATTTTGGCTGAGATGCACAAAATCCACTATTCTTGCTATCCAGGTTATCAGAAGACCATCACAATACTACGGAAGGAGTACTATTGGCCCAGAATGAAGGATGAAGTACCAGAATATATAGCTAAGTGTTTTGACTGTCAAAAAATAAAGGTGGAACATCAGCATCCTGCTGGATTGCTATAGCCCTTGCCTATACCCAGCTGGAAATGGGAAATCATAAGTATAGATTTCATCACTAGGTTACCAAAGAATAAAAAGCAGCACGACTCCATCATGGTGGTAGTAGACAAACTTAGCAAGGCAGCCCATTTTATCCCTGTCAAAACTACCCATAAAGCACTTGATATCGCAGAAATGTTTATGAAGCAGGTTTTCTGACTGCATGGGATACCCAAGGTAAGAGTTTCAGACCGAGATTCAAATTTCTCAGGTAACCTTTGGAGGTCCTTGTTCAAGGGGTTAAATACCACCTTAAATTTCAAAACTGTGTTTCATCCGTAAACAGATGGATAGACTGAAAGGGTGAACCAAATATTGGAAGATATGCTCACAATGTATGTTAAGGATCAGCCTAGTAAGTGGGAAGACTACTTGCATCTAGCAGAGTTTGCTTATAACAATCACTACCATGCTTCAGGCAAGCTTAGCCCGTTTGAAATTCTTTACGGTAGAAAATGTAACACACCGGTGTCATGGAGTGATCCGGTTATAAGAGTCACCTTAGGGCCCGAATTGTTGCAGGAATTAGAACTAATCGTAAAGCAAGTACAGGGAAATCTTAAAGCGACCCAGGATAGACAGAAAAGTCAAGCAGACCTTAAAAGAACTCATAAAGAGTTCCAGGTTGGTGAACATGTTTTTCTTAAGGTAAGGCCAGAAAAGAGTTCCTTAAAATTGGGAAGTTGTGCCAAACTGGCACCCAAGTATTGTGGTCCTTTCGAAATCTTGTCTAGAGTTGGACTTGTGGCATATCAATTAGCCTTACCTTCAAACCTCAAAATCCATAATGTTTTTCACATTTCATTTTTAAAGAAATATGTGCATGATCCTACTCATGTTGTAAATTGGAATAATGTTCAGGAGGAACAAGGCGACAATTTTCCAGTGGAACCGGACTGTATTCTCGCAAGGAAAGAAACTCTACTCTGGAACTGCACCGTTGGCCAAGAAAAAGTGCAATGGAAGCACTTTATCCCAGCAGAGGCTACCTGGGAGTTGGAGAGTAGTATGCGGGCTGCATACCCAACTCTGTTCAAGGAACACTCAAGGAGTGAATAAAGCAACATCAAGGACGATGTTGAGGCTTAAGGGGGGGGTGTATGTCACCTACCCAATTTTTTAGAATAATTATTTTCTACTATTATCCGTTTTGCAAAATACTTTGTGTTAAATTATAATTACAAGTTTTGTAATTATGACCAAATTAGGTCAAAGATGAATGTAATGACTCAATATTATTATTTAATAAATAAATATGGGAGACAAACACTCAAGAAAGCTGTTACAAGAGTGTTCACTGACCGACTAAGAGGAATGGAAGATGCTGGAAGGATTGGGATAGATGGCAGCATTTGCACTCTACCATTAGCTGTTGGTATGGGACAACTCCCCCTAATTTTGTGGCATTTCCCCCTCCAGGTGGAGGGAGGTGAGCAGGTAGCTCACTAACGACCAGTTAATTACAAAAAGACCTAGGAATCCTATAAAATGTAGTTTGAATTGAGCAGGGAGCTCTTACAATGTTTTCTGCAGAAACATTTCCTCATGTGTATCAGGTGATGGTTGAGAGATTCGAATAGGGAGGCTGTGGAGAGTGCAAGTATAAGTCTGCAAATGTTATGAGAAGGACAGACCAGAGTTGCTGGTGCAGGTCCCATTGACTACTAAGCCTGTAAGGCCGGATAAATTTCTTGCTGCTGCAAGTAGAGACCCTAAGCTTCTGATCTTCCTTCCTCCTGGTGGATCAGTGGACAGGCTCGGGGGTCCTAAGGCAGACATCTTGGCTGCTTAGGAGCAGGTTGGGTGGAACAGGCTTCTTGAGTGATTTGTTCCTCCTATCACACTCAGGTTCTATTCTTTTTTTGTGTGTTTCCAATCACATGAATGCTCTCAAAAAGTGGCTTAGAAATGTTATTAATGACCAGTAACAGTAAAATGTTAGATCCTGATTGATTTAAATTTGCTGAACTGATAAAATGACTCCTCTGCATTTTTCCCCATGTGTGAAGCTGCGTCGTACTCCAGTACAGAGAGGTAGCATTAAATTTGTTCAATTAAAAGTGAAACCTAACATGCATCTAAATTCATAATCTCAATGAGACACCCATGCACAGACTTATGTTCCCCATGCATCTTATAATTTAGCAGCTGCAGATTAGATCTCTGCATGCATTGAATATATTGTTCAACTCTGTATGCTGGAACAACCTACCATAAACTAGTTATAACAGTAATTTCCTTTCTGACTTCTGAAGGTAGACATGGTGTTAGCATCTAGGGTTTACTGATCATCAGTTATTTCTCAAAAAAAAAGGGTAACCAATATCATGCATTTTGTTTAACCTCTTTCCCATTCTTCTATTTTAATTGTTATTAGAATCTGACCAATTTTATAGAAATTATTGTCTTCATTGTGCTATCTTTGTGCAAAAAGAAAGGTACTTTATTATTCTATCATTTCTCCAGAAGTCCAAACTGGACGAATACAGGGAGATAGAGTTAAGTAGACAAAATGTTAAACTAACTGGCGAATACACTTTAATTTTCTTTGATCCTGTATTATCAACTGTATGTGGCAGAATTTAAATCACAGAATAGCATGTTCTTAAATGAAAAGAAAAGGGTAGTAATTATTTTATCAACTAACAGAGTAAAATGCTGCATCTCTACACCCAAACCAGGGTTTGATCTGTTCATGCCATGCTAATATTTACAAACATTTAAACAGCTGCAAAATCAAATGTTTCATCTCATAAAATCATCATAGATATTCTAACTATGGAAACAAGAACTGTTATTCTTGCATTTAAACATCATTACAGCCCAACACATTTCATTTTAGAACTCCATTCTTGCCTTATCATCGACAGGCTAGGGTTTAACATCAACACAGTTGTATTCAAACCAAAACTAATACCTTTTTATTATCTTCTTAACTCAAAGTATGCACAAATGCATTGCAAGCCAAGTATTTCATTATCATCTTATAGCCATTCTTTACATAAACATCTTAAACAGGCTTTCGGAAACGAATTTGAAAATCAGAGTTAAAAACACTGAGCATAAACATTAAACCCTAAGCACTAAACATTTCCATTTAAAAATACGATTGCAGCATCTTACAAAAACCTTTTCATTTACTGAATGTTTCATTCAAGACCTTTTTTTACACTACACGACTATTACCGAAAAAAAACCATAGTCAACATTTATATTCCGTACAGTTCAACATGTGTTTCCCCAATCGTTTTCGAAGTGCAAAACCCTGAACATTAAACGTTTAAATGCTATAGAATTCTTTGCAACAACGAGGGTTCAAACCCTATCAAGCTCGCCGAGCCGAGGGATGGCTGGCCATACATTTTAGAAAATATTTACAACATCTATGCTAAACTAAAAACCATAACAGTAACGTTTTCCCCAGGTTGCAGGTGAGGCAAAATCCATTGCCGAGAAGACACATTCCAAAACCCTGCCGACAATCACTGTCGACCAAGTCCGAATCTAGGAGAACCGCGAGGTAGGGTACCACCGATGCTTACCAGTGGGTTCGCTGTATTCCCCCGTCAACATTCCAGGCACACTACTGTTCCTCGAGAGCTAACCTGTCAAGCAATCATGTTCAGGGTTAAACGATAGTTATGAAATGCCAAGCATGCAACAAAAAAACCTCTAAACTTATGCAACAACACTGTACCTGCGTCGTTCACAGAAAATTGACGAAGCCATCCATCCACTTTGAAGGAAAAGGACCCAACTCGTAGGGCACACTGTGTCAACGCTTGCGAAACTTTCACCCAATTTGAAACCCTAGACCCTTCAAGTCACTACAATGCCACCAACGGACGCACTCATCCAATCTTGTGGTTGCTGCACTATTCTTTTACAGACTCGGCCCCCATTGATCGCATTCACTTATAGTTTCGAGGTTGCTGCAAGTCTCAGGTTTGATCCTGAGGGAGGTTAAAAACATCAAAACCTAAGTGCCCCCGGCCGGTTGGCCTCACCCCAAACCCTACCAGCAAAATGAATGACCAAGAAACGTTATGAAACCCTGAAGATTACGTTTAGGGTTCACCACATCCCAACGCACAAACAAATCGACGATGGAGATCTATTTTCATGATCCACGTTGGAAGGTGGTAGATGCGGTATTAAATCACCCATCGACCTCCTAAGCCACGACGTTGCCAACTCTGTCGACACCAAGGCAGGAGGCCCGTTACAATTCAGCACTGGTGAACCTTCTCACATGCTGGACATCCATTACAAAGTGCACGTAATATTACCATTAACGTTGTGGCCAGACGACTTGATTACAAACCCAATCATTTACGATAACTTTTAATTCATATGCAGACTTTTTTTATCGCCATCATATCCACCTGCCAACCATAAGGATCGATGTTAATGCATCAACTTTATAAATTATACAAAGGTTATAACATTCATCAGCAGCATGCATAAAAGATTTGGTGTGTTCCATTTAAGTCAATGCAAGTACACTCATAGTATAACACATCCACCTAGGTCACATCCGATCCTAAGGTATGGATAGATTCCGCCCCACTTAATATAAAGTTCATTATAGCGCTCATCAAGCATTGCTCATGTCGTAAATTCATAAGATTACACCCCCTTAGGGTATAGTTTCCACATAATACCATCGCATAAATTGCATGGTAAGGTGTTAATGTATATCATATCACCATTATAATTGCTTAGGTAATAAAGAACTTAGAATTGCCTTGCCACCTTCACTATGGTGCTGTGGACCATGTTCCTTGTCTTAGATTTGTCACAAGTCGAAACTTATAAATAGGATGTTTTAAAAAGCCGCAAGTCATTCATGGAATGATAACAAGTGAAGTCATAAAATCCTAATGCAGGAAATTAATAACAATCACACTTTGAATTTGACGACTTCAGCAGCTTTTGAGCTAGTCAAGTTACTTCCTACGAAAATTGAAAATAAACTATACCTGTGGCGTCGAAGTAATAGCAGTTTTCATTTATGTAACGATTATTAAACCCTCTGAAGTTATCGCTATCTCTTACCTGCGAATCTGCGCATGAAGGACGAGTACAATGCTTTAGCTAAGCAGCTAAGTAAGCCTCAGGGCACCTCGTGGGACCCCCTTCATCATCATCCAGAAATTTTGAACTATCAATACTTGTCGAAGAGAATTATGTTTTCCAAATGTATCAAAATTTTCAATCATTCAAGCATATAAATAAATGTCATAATCATTAATTGGATTCATGACGTGTCGCCGACACAAAGCACCATCAGAAAACAAAGAAAACACAGCAGTAAGTTGTCCCTACAAAATGACGTAATCATTAATTACTGCTTTACTAAACATTTATTATTTCCGCATTTTACAATTATTAGCATTAAATGATGATTTAGAAATTTTTAAATTTTTATGAAAATATCGGGATGTTACATGTGGTATCAAAACTCATGTTCGAACTCTAGGCCTAAAGACGGTCCAAGAAACACGCAAACAAAAAATTTATGACTGTGAAATTTTTTGCTAACTCAAGTTTAAATTATTTTGTCGTATACAGAAAAATTTCTTTGATTTACAAATATGGATGGATTAGCTGAACACATAAGGGGCAGATTTCTGCCAAACAGCCCTAGTATGGAACAACAATTCCAGGGCAACTGGGGTAACGATTCGTCATAATTATTGCGTTCTTTTCAAGAATTGAAGGCAGAGATCCAGTCAGTAAAAAAGGATAATGAAAGAATCCAGAGGACACAGGAGGAGTTGAAGCAAGCACTGTTCGACCAATATCCAAAATATGAACAGGACCTTGAACATACTTCCGAAACTAAAGATCTATCTCAGGAAGGCAAGGATAAACTAATAGAAACAACTGAGGGAAATAGCAACTCAACATCATCAAGAACTACCAAACACCCACGTAAAAAGAAGCATAACTACTCTAGTGACAGTAGTGAAGGAGACTTCAAGCAAAAAAGAAAAAGAAATAAACAGTACGAACAGATATCTGGTGAATTCAAGAAAATCAAACCCCCAACTTTCAATGGCGAAATAGAGAAAGGAGAGACAGCGGAAGCATAGCTGTCCGGCATGAAAAGGTATTTTCAGATCTACGACTATTCAAAATCCTTAAAGGAAAAAATGGCAATTTATAATATGACTGGGAAGGCAGACATTTGGTGGCAAGACCTTAAAAGGGTAAAAGGTATAAAAGACCGAGATGTGAGTTGGAGTACTTTTCAAAGACACTTCAAGAAGAAATTCTTATCTGAGCAGTATTATGAAGAAAAATCCAAAGAATTCTATGATCTAAAACTGGGAACGATGAACATGAAAGAACTGAACAACAAGTTTTTAAGTTTGCTAAGGTATGTGCGGTATATGGTGGAGGAAAAACTGAAGGTTCAGAGGTACCTAAGTTGTTTACCTTTCCACATCAAGGACAGGATAGAATACGATAACCCTAAGACACTAGAAGAAGCCATGAGGAAAGCAATTTTTTGCTTTGACCAGAATAAGAAAAGAGAAGGGGTACCTAGCTAGAAAAACCCAAAACCCAGTAATTTTGAACAGAAAAGGAAAAATTTCAGATATGGTGGAAATTTCGGTTTCCAGAGAAAAAAATTTCAGCAGAACAGAAATAATCAGCAGCAGAAATTTACAGCAGCCTAGAATGTCCCCAATGTTGCCAGGACCAATGAACAGAAGCCACCTATAAAATGATTTGAGTGACAAGGGCCCCATTATGCCTCAGAATTCCCCCTCAAGAAACGGGCGGCCAACCATATTCACTCCATACAGTCTGAAGCTACTGTAGGAGATGTGGCAAGAGAAGTACCCAGAATCAGTGCAGCACTAGACAACCGGCAAGCAGAACACCAAGTCTCAATGGTGGAGGTTGAAGATATGCTGCAAAACCACCTAGTTTCTATTTTAATTGACCTTGGTGCTAGTCTAAGTTATATATCACCGGTTGTTGTAGAAAGTCTCGATTTGAAAACAGAAAAATTCGATAAATCCTGGTTAGTTAGATTAGCGACGGGAACAAAAAGAAAGGTTTCTGATTTTGTGGGAAATTGTGTTTTATCTATGAATCAACTAACAACGCAGGTTAAGTCAAATATTTTTCCATTGGGGTCATATGACATCTTAATTGGTATGGACTGGTTAGAAACCCATTGTGTCATTCTGAATTGTTATGAGAAAAGTTTCATTTGCCTGGATGATGAAAGAAAGACAGCAGAAGTAAGAGGCATCCCTAGGAAAACATCCGTTCGACAGATTTCAGCCATGCAAGTAAAAAGGGCAATCATAAAAGGATGTCAAATGTTTGCAGTAAATGCGGTGCATGATGAGTTGAGTACTAAGGAGGACAAACTGAAAATAGAGGACATACTTGTCTTAAAGGATTTCCAAGACATTTTTCCTGAAGAGATCCTAGAATTACCTCCAAAAGGGACCTGGATTTTTCTATTGAATTAATACCTGGTGCAGTACCAAGTTCTAAAGCTCCATACCGGATGAATATACTAGATCTGAATGAGTTAAAATCTCAGTTGAAGGAGCTGATCGATAAAAAATACATAAGACCCAGCGTGTCTCCTTGGGGAGCACCGGTCATTTTTGTTAAAAAGAAGGATGGTACCTTGAGACTTTGCATAGATTATCGTCAACTAAATAAAATGACGATCAAGAATAGGTACCCACTGCCATGCATTGATGATCTTTTTGACCAGCTACGTGGAGCAACAGTATTCTCAAAGATTGATTTACGATCAGGGTATCATCAGGTTCGTGTGAAGGATGAAGACATTTTCAAAACGGCCTTTAGAATTCATTATGGACACTATGAGTTCGTTGTCATGCCATTTGGATTAACTAATGCCCCTGCTGTATTTATGTGTTTAATGAACAAAATTCTGCACAAGTACTTAGATAAGTTCGCAGTTGTGTTTATCGATGACATTTTAGTATATTCTAAGAACAAAGAGGAGCATGATGAACATCTACGTATATTCTAAGAACAAAGAGGAGCATGATGACATTTTATTATTTATGCACATAATATTCTAAATCAGCTTAAAATCCAACCAAACAGTCCAAATAAAATATAACATCATACATGCCTATCCATTCACTAGTCGGGCCTTGGCCTTGAGCTCCGCACTGGGAATTCACACTAGCATATTTACATCATTTACATAATTTTGGATAAGTACATTCCAAGTGTAAAACCAGGGGTATTACAATCCCCTCCCCCTTGGAATAACACCGTCCTCATTGTTCTCTTTATTTTTAGCAAGGTTCCATGTCCTTGTTTTCAGCTGCAACTGAAATGCCTTTCTCTCTCTTCATCAACGTCCATTGGATATCTTTCCAATCTTTAGTTGCTCATACTAAGCCTTTTAGGACAACCACATGTCCATTGCATCCTTAAAATGCCTTGAAGGTCCTTGCATCCAGCAATACCTATACTCAAACACTGAGTCAATTCACATGTCAAATCCATTTTCATGGGATTCATCTCTTGACAAGATTTTAAAAACCATAGCCGAATCATATACACAAATATATTCACATCAAATAAGAAAGAAGATGCAACATAAACCAAATACTTATCTACATGAGCATCTTCCTTTAGCTCCACAAGTATCCTGCATTGACTTCAAAAAAATATGGCACCCACAAGACCTGCCCCACCTAACACAAGGATGGTACCTCTTCTATGCTACACAGTCCCTCAAGCGTACCCACCCCTTCCAGTTCTCTTCAGGGTGTGCATCGAAAGGTAACCAAGTTTCTGCAAGCCTCAGATCACCTATGCATATGTATAAAACAAATGTTATGCCAACACATTGGCTGCACCACATCATTCAAATAACCAATTCCAAGCTAGTACGCCGACTGGGTTTATTAGGCATTCCATTAACCAGTATGCTAATCAAGTTTTCTTACTGGGTTTATCAAGCATACAAAAACCATTAACCAGTATGCTAAGCTAGTTTTGACTGGGTTTATCAAGCATACAACAACCATTTCCAAGCCAACGTCTCTACTGGGTTTATGAGGCAATAAAACAACATAATACGATTACATGGATCCTTCTCCTGTGCAAAAAAATGGTTCCCTCCAAGAACTCCATAGGTAACTCACTTGGACTACAGGCTAGCATAGCCCCAAAATACCCACTCACAAAACACAAGGATGGTACCCCTTCTTTGCTACACAGTCCCTCGGGCATACCCATCCCTCCAGTGTGAGCGTAGAAAGGATACCAATGCCCATGAAAGCCTCTTGAGTACCCATGCTCTTACTGGGTTTAACAGCACTGTGGAGAGACAAGCACACATATGGAACTTTGCAGGGTTTAAACCCGAGCCACTCTTGGAATTTCCTTGCATTTTCAGCTTCAATAGGAAACCTCTTCCCAATTGGATTTTTTTTTTCCACCATCTCACCTGCATTACATACAAGCATGCAGTTCACATGAGATATCATCAAAATTTCAATTAGAATTTCTCAAATATGTTTCATACATAAACTAAATTTCCAAAACATGAGTTTCTTCTCATGATGTTTAGCTCTTGCAGGCCATAACACATGGTCTTCCTGCAATGTGTCCTCCAGATACAATTCACAAACAACCAACCAACCAATAGCATCTATAACAAAATTCAAATCTAAATTTACAATTCTGTCTCCTATATAAATTAGATTTATTTAACCATGAGACCATCCTCATATTGTTTGGCTCATGTAAGTGGTAGAACTCTGTCCATTATGGTTTTACACTTGCTCCCATAACATGGACATCCATCTACAACATTTCCTCTTGACACAATTCTAGATAAGCCAGACAATCATTAGTAATTATTAGCAAAATTTCAAATATGAAACTTACAATATGTTTCGTACATAAATCAAGTTTCACAATCATGAGGTTCTTCTCATAATTGTTTTTTGGCTTTTTGCACCTTGTAGATTCCAGTCTTTATTATGGACTTACCCTCATTGCCATATCCGAGACAATTCTACCTGTAATCTGAAATTTTCAATCAGTCAAATACTTTGTGAGTATCCATGCATATAATATTTTCATTTTTATAACAGTCACTGAAGTGATCTTAGAATTATAACACTCGATAATTCAAACATTGTTAATTGTTAGTATCTCAAATACAATTAAATACATTTACTTTATGTGCATCATTATCACAATAAAATTGCAGGATACAATCACATTATCTATACAATTTAAATCAAACTTCCAATTCTCATGATTACATAATCGTATCCATTCGGGAAACTCTGTTCTCCCAATAGAACATTCTTGGTAGCCCATCAAACATGACTACCTTCTTCATGCAATCATTTTCCTGCATCCATAGCAGCTCATGAAATGATCTCATAATTGCCAATAATTCTACCATTTCAGTTATTAATGACTTGCAATGAAATATATGCCACAACCATGCATTCACACAATTCCTCTCATATGTACCCACACATATGCAGAAACAATCACAAAGTTTACATAATATTTTAATGTGCATTCACTCAATGCAACCTCACATTGATTCATGATTACCATAATGTCATGTCATGCATTCCACCATGATTTTTTGGAAGGTATGGCTATTGCCTCAACACATCACCCAACCATCTCCCCAATCACTTGGTTAACTTATCTGGTTGCATTCCTTCTCCACCTGAACAACACGTTAGGATTTTACTCACTCCTTGGTTGTTGGAAACGAGGTTTCATCCCAGATTAACACCAATAGGGAGTTCATGGGATACTTGTGTAGAATTATAGCATTACCATTCCAACCACATTATGGACTTAACCATGACTATCTCATATGGCATGCACTACCACAACAGGACCATAAGTCCTCACTTGCTTTGGTTATTAAACTCATAACCAACATACACAAATGGCATGATATATTTTCGTATGAATGCATTTACAATACAAAACAACTATATGGTATAAGGATCCTTTCCATTACTACCACATACCTCACCGTACCCGATGGGATAATGTTCGCATAAATGCATTCAACATCACACACATACCAATTTACGATTATTAGATATGGATCAAGGGATTCTTACCTAATCCCCTTTTTGTACTTATGCAATCAACATAAATAAACCAGTACCTACATGGTTTCCGTTAACATCCTTGATGTTACCTGATCAGTTGTTATCCTACAAAGGATTACACCATCCTTCCACCAAAATCATGATCATAGATTTGTTTCCCCAACCTTTCTTCATAAGGTTGTTGGTCACATGCAGCAACATCATCAACATCTTTAGCCATGCTTATGTTATCTTTGGTCCTACAACCAATGCCAAGCCACTAATTATTAATAACCACAATAATTATCTTAAGTGGCTCATTGCATATGTAAACCTCACTATTTTACCAACATGCAACATCATATACATGCAAAATCATCTTCACATGCATTATGCAATATCTAGCCATATGCCCACTAGTGCATATTTATTTCATCTATATGATCTCTTGCATTTTCAGCATTCCTATGCCATAATTTTCTGTATAAAAAATCATAAAATATAAATGCAATAGCAAGAGAGGAGTTAAGGAATTCTCCCTTTCCAATCCCTCATCATAGCATGGAATTCCTCTTCTACATCATAACCGATCCAATTTCATGGCCTCTCTAGCAAGCACACAAGGAATCATTAGTTACGATTTTATCACCAAGCAACAATTCAATACATACACTCATGTATAACATACCTACTTGCTACTTTCCAAGCATGCAATTCTTATGCTATAAACATAGCTAGTTTAAGGTGATAAATTTCCCTCTTTATCAACATTGTCTTACTGCTCCAATTTCTTTAAGAAGTTACTCAACCTTTCTTAACTTCCTAGCACCAATCAGCACTGCAATTGGTTCAATTGCAACTCCATAAGGAGTCTTTTCAAGGTCCATTATATGCCCTTGTACCTCATTCAATTATGATACTTTCTCTCCTTTCTCATGGAAATATTTGCCACAATGTTGAACCACATACTTGATTCACACATGGGAATGCCTCATTCACCAATCAACAGCCTTTGCATGGCCACCATGTCACTATCATGAGCCACATACCAATTCCACATATTGGGATGGCTTATTCCTATGAGTGACAACTTTTGGGAGAATGGAATTGCCTTTCCCATTATCATTACTTACTCATATCTTTCCACTTCTCTGATCATGCATGCTCTTTCCCACAAGGATGATTTACCCATCATCTTTACAAGTTACATATCCCTTGCTCGATAACCTATTCCATTGCTTGTTGATCATTCTTTCATGGGATATAATATCCATCTTTGATAATCAAGAGTTTTCATGACTCTTCCTTTCAATTCAAAATGCATCTCTTACTAACAATAGCACATTGGATGCGTTCTTATCCAAGGCAACAATGTCCATTATTGGTCCCTTTTATCCTCCAATGACTAGACATGACTATCACTCCTCCATCATGTCTAATACAATCAATTACTCGTACTAAGGCTTCCACAACCCCTCTATGCAATTCATATTGCACATCCTGAGCATAGAGAATGCATTTCCAACATTCTGGATAAGGAACATCGCTTCCTTTATTCCATCCCGTGCATATAAAATACAATCTACAACAATGCATTCTTGTCAATTCAACATGTTTTTCCACATGTTAATGTGAATTACCATAATACTCTCACTTTGAGTTACTTCCATATCTAGTATTCCTGCACAATCATGTAAAGCCTTTCCAAAAATTTGGGCTGCTTTGAAGGTCACCCATAATGATAATTTCTTGCTCAATCAAGCCTAGAGGCTTTGCTCTACCTACTATTTGAAACAACTGGAAACATGTTTCAAAATAAGAACCTTATGTTGATTCTTCTGCATTCTAGCCTCATTACACTCTTAAATATCAAAATAATTTCCATGCATTATGGAGACAATCCATATTGACAATTTTTGTTTGCCACAGAATTCTCTCACAATAAACGACTGTCTCGGGGGGAAGACAGGGGTCAAGGGGGCTTACCTGGGCCACTGCAGGGCGGGTCAAGGGAAACGTCCTTGTTTTTTTGTACATCTTTCATTTTCACGCAATCTAGCGCATAAGATCGACTACAATTTTCAATTTCAGGCACCTAAGAATCGGATGTGAAAAATGTCATGTTTACCTTGATTCCCACCCTTCAGATGCCACCCACCTTGTTTTTGGCGCATTCTATAAAATGATTTTAGATCAACGGTTTAGATTGAAGCAACAAGTGAGATCTACAATGGAGGCAGCTTCCACTAGAAAAATACGCAAGGGATATAACACTATGAAGTGACAGTTGGAATATAGTTAAACGGTGGAAAAGATCAATGGTTGTTGATCGGGCGGTGAAAAGATCAACAGTCCACATTCGTTTCACATCACCAACATGCGCGCTAGGACAGAGTGGTGGGTGGTTGCGAAATCCCAAACCACCCTCCACATGTTGACACCATATTATTTCGCAAGTTGAGAGGACGGTAAATGAAACCACCTTCAACCATTGCGAAACCGCTTTCACACTTCATCCCTTATGGTCACCTATGCACCCAGCTATGATGTGGCTGGTCCACGTCGCACCCTCTTCCCATGCAGATCCTCCACGTCGGATCTCCTGTCCATGTGAATCCTCCACGTCACCCTGCCACCTAGAACAAGTGGGGCGCAACTAAATTTTCCCAAATTTCAAAATTTTGGGTTTTATGCAAGGTTTTCATTGGTCCAGAATTTGGAAAGTTCGAAATTGATTTTTAGGCTTACTCCAAGCCCCGTTGACTTCAATTTAACTACCATTTCTAATCATTTTTCCTGTAGATCGTTATTTATGGCCCATACAACTCCAACATTGCAACCAGAAGCTATGATACCACTCTGTAACGTCCCCATCGCCCTATCCGACCATCGGGAGTGGACACTAGATAAACCTTGGATCTATTATTTCGCCCCAAATGCATAATGCAATTTTCAACAATAAAATGTGTGCAGAAACTTAAATAAACATGCACATCGGAAATCAAAATCTATCCACACACATCTACCATGCAATTACACAAGCATAACATTACAGGCATAATAAAAATATTTCAGAATCAAATGCATAAGATTACTTATCTTTATCCAACACAGATCCAAGCAACTGGTTGTGTAAGAGCGCTTTTCCACCCAACCATAGGCACTCCGTTCAACATATACTCTTTCTGCTAGGAGGCCACCCCAAGCAAGGCTATGAGGCCACCAGGGCGAAGGAAACACCTACACACTTCTATCTCTCAGCTCACAACCCATTCTGCTCTATGTTCTTAGTCAAATGCTCATACAGATCTCTACAGGGGTCTCACTCAACCTTCACAGCCTTGGATTCCACAATACCCACCCCACACAACACCCTTCTAGCTCAAGAATCCCCTTCACTGATCCACATTTATCTTGGGCGATCCATCTTGTTAGGTGCTTCTGGTGTGTGCATAGAAAAATTCCAACCTGATATGGCTGCTATAGAACCACCTATATCCTTGATTTGTGACTTCTCAAGCACGTACGGGCAGCAGAACTCCATGGGTAAGGTTCCTAGCTTTCCCAACCTCGTTGCTCATGTACAACCAACTATTTTCCCTTCCAAAAATGTAGCTCTGTCTTCCAATTCGAATTTCGTGGTTTAACACACAGTCTCGTAATGGACATGAACAACAATGGAATAACTCTACGTAGTGTAGTAGCTTGCATCAGCGAGAATGAGAATGGAATGATCAAAAGAATGTTGACTCCAAGGATATGAGGTAAGGGTGAAAAGACAGCTGACATGGATTCTGACCATAGAATAAATAGGACTGTTGACAACTGACATAACTGTCCCAACCCCCATGCTTCAATAACTACAAGAAGTGACTTTCCCCACCAACCTCACATGTACATTCAATGATTGGATTTTAATAGTCAAAAGAAGGTAATTGGCTTACTTAAGGCACATGACATATTTTTTGGATGATTTCTAAGGTTGACACATGGCAGCATAGGATTTTGTTTCCCATAGGCCCCCTTCCTCTTCCCCTCTAGTGGAATCATAACCCATTTGATGTTCTTTTCACAGCCAGTCTTGGACCATTTTATTATATATGCACATAATATTTTAAATCGGCATAAAAGCCAACCAAACAGTCCAAATAAAATATAACATCATACATGCCTATCCATTCACTAGTCGGGAAATCCGCACTAGGAATTCACACTAGCATATTTACATCATTTACATAATTTTGGATAAGTACATTCCAAGTGTAAAACCAAGGGTATTACACAAGAGCTGCTACAGGACTATTGTTATTTTGCAAGTTACAACAGTTAAAGGATGGAATCAACTATAATCTTATTAAACAAGGCATAATATTGAGTATCTATTTTGTATATGACTTAGACACCAAATGGCAACACATTTTGATTTTGTAGAACATTAAAAATGTCAATGTATTTATTTAGTCAATTCTCATTTTTTTGCCTAAATTTGGGAATTAATACACACACAATTTAAAATTATAACTAAGGCTTGGAATGCAACACTTCAATCCTTTTACTATAATTTCCTCAAGCTTGAAAACATTCGAGCATATGCATACTCTCTTAATACTCCAACAACAACACAGATTATTTAGGTTAATGATTACAATATTTCTAATGCATAGAGTGTAATGGAAAATTCCTCACTAATCCAACCTATGGTATTTGAATGCAAACCATACAACTCCAATTCTTGAAATATAAATGCAAATACCACTCATTCCTAGCCCATGGTATTTGTGAATATAACAAACAAATTTAGCGTTTGGTTTATAAATGCAAAATACCATTCAATGTAAAGCATAGTAAATATGCCTTTTGCATAGTAAATATGCTTTAGCCCATGGTATTGGTAAATAAAACAAGCAAATTACCTGTGCACCTCATGCACCTCTAATAAAGATTGGGTTGTGCCTATTTTCTCTATGAACATATTATATCAATAATCATCGATTCGCTCCCAATTATATGGAAAACAAGAGTTTAAACTCTTTGAAGTATTTTAAGTAGCAATTACTACATGAAATTGTAATGGTAAATAATTATTGGGAAAATAAGCTTCCAAGTTACAAAGAAAATAGTAATCGTGTTAGTTATAAAATGAATAGAAACCAATTGTTTGTCCATTCATATAGTTTTCTCCCGCCAATTATGAATTTTTAACAAATATACTCCACAATTAAACTTGTATCCATTCCATATACATGAATTCAACCAAGCAACACATGAATTTATTTTTTATATCCACTCAAAAACTAAAATAGGAAACCATGTAAATTTTTACCATTCATCAATTAAATAACATTGAGAAATTAAAACACCATTTTCATTAATTAAATCTTATCTATAAAATACTTGAAATGGGAAAGTGGCTGTGTGTAAGGCTTGCTCCACCCAACCATAGGTTGTTCATTAATCTCTTAGAAAAATGCCACACATGAGCTGAGACTCATGCATTCACTAGTCAGACCACTCACCAGTCCCATAATTTCATAATTTTACACTTGGAAAACACAAAGTTGGCTTATATCCAATTTCATTCCAAACAGTGCATTTTTCCTACCTAGCTTCCTTCTAACAACACAACAGTGAGATACATCACTCTTCACAATGCTCAAAATTCCATGAAGTTAGTTACATACACCATTTTCCATTTCACTGGAATGACCAGAGGAAAAAAAAATTGGACACAATTTTAGCAACAAGTCTCCACAATTTGACTCGCGAGCTTAGAATTCAGTACCATATTTTCTTTCCACCAATGACCTTGTCTTCATTTCCCTGGACTCTCTCTATAGACCTGGGAAAATTTTGAATTTTTTATTTTTCATTGAAAGCTTCTCCCCATGTGGTCTCTCCCATGAGCCACATTTCTCTCTTTAAATTTTTTTCTAAGTCGTCCCCTTAATCAGACTTAATCTCAATCATTCCATAAAACAAGATTAAGTTAATTAAAAGGGAATTTTGGACCAATTCATGACATAAGGTAATTTTAGGGACTTAAATATTTAATAGGGTCATGGCATAGTTTTCCTTCAAAGACACTGTTAACCCCCTTACCGTCTCCGATGAATACATGAGTCCCCTCTCTTTAATGTTCTTCCTCAACCATATATATTGACATCATCAGACTAGGGGTTTCAACCAGGGGTGTTACATAAATACCATCTGTGTGTTTTCTTTCTTCTCTATTGTAAATAATTTATCTAAATATAAAAAGTATTTTGAAAAATAATAAATAGTAAAAAAATAATAATTAATCACAAAACAAACTATATTTATAGTTATTTAAAACTATAAAATATAAATGGAAAATTACATTAGCACTTAATTACGAGATCAACAAGATTGTGTAATGAAACAATGTCCAACATTAAAAATAAAAACATATACAAATTCATTTATTTTCTTCGATTTCCTTGGTCACAATAAATCTATACTTATTGATGTGGGTAGGAATGACCTGCGCTTCAATTCAAATTCAGTCAATGAAATATGATATACTACTTGAGATATCTTCACCAAGCTACACATCCATCTTGAAATTCAGCAACCACAATAATTACTTATCGTTAAGTTTAATTATGGTTTATTGTCCATTCCATGCATAGCGGTGTAATTATTAACACCTCCTTGGACAAGGACTTTCTTTGGGCCTTGGTTGTGGACACGCTATGGAACTCAAGGTGGCCCTGATCTAGATTATCTGGAGTATGAAATGAAGCAAGCAATATAAAATGGAAACACACACAAAAATATTTTGTAGAAAGAACAATAGTACACTAATACTTGAATTCTATTAATGAATGGAATGGAAAAACACTGTAAACTACAAAGCAATACAAACTAGTTTCTAGAAGGTGATAGCTTATCTCTGAAGAGAGATGTGTCACCTACACGCATTCACAAGAGTTTATTATAAATATACCGCAACGGGCCTTTTATCATAAGTATAAAGAGGAAAAAACCTTAACATCCAATAACCTAAACCTAGGAGATGAAGCAACAAAAGGGTTTGTGGGCCCCGAGGTGGTTAGTTGGTATGTCAATGTCCTAAGGGTGCAGATTTGCATATGATCTCCATTTAGGACACTCAATAACTCATTGGAAAGAACTAACTGAGAATGAAAATTTTTTAATGGGTCCAAGGCATGCCATGGCAACCCTTTCCCCCTCGATTGGCCAAAAAATCTCATTTAGGGCCTCAAAATGGCCCCAAAAATTTGGGACTTGAAAAACATAGAAAATTGCTATGAATATGGAGAACCATTCTAAATCGACGGAATAGGTGGGTGGCCACTCGTATCCTCCTAGATTAGTCATTCCCCCTTTAGGTAGAAATGGTCCCCATTGCGTCAACTTCCTCCACTAGATGAGGAAACTTATGTTGAATCTTACTCCTGGTGACCAACTTTCCTTGGTGAAGAAGTTTCCTTGCTTTGAAAACTCGATACAATTGGATGTTCTACTGGCAATTGATATTCATCTCAGTGTCCTTAATCTGGTTTATTGTAGCCTTCTTAATGTAGTCAAGATTGAATTCTGTAGGGGCCAAGTTCTTAGATACCTTGGAGGTGTCCAAGAGAGGTGGAAAATACAGTCGAAATAGCTCCACATTAAAGACAGGGTGCAAGTAGAGAAAAGGGTGAGTACTCAACTCAAAATAATTCTCGCTTAGACCCTTGGTGATAGTGTAAGGCCCATATCGAAGTGGGAGAACCTTCTCATGGGGTGGCCTTGTGCGGTGCTCTTTTTGTAAATGTAACCGGGCCTTGTCGCCAACCTTAAACATATGTGGAACTTAATGATGGTCATGTCGTTGCTTATACTTGGAATTGGACTTTTGCAAGATATCATGATATTGTTGTTGGATTTGTTGGATATGCTCAACAAATTTGGGTGCCCAATCAGACTCAATTTAAGTGTGGGAGGAATATTCCTACGTATATGCAATGGGTAGTTCTACATCAATTGGAGCTAATGGATAGAACCCCAAGCATAATAGCAAAGGGCTACGACTAATGGAGTTGCGAAGGGACCTATTGTAGCTATGTTGAACATAAGGAAGGATCTCATCCCAAGCACGCAGATGTATGGAGTTGCACATTCTCAGGATATGCACAATCATCTTGTTGACCATATCTGCTTGTTTGTCAATTTGTGGGTGGAAGGAAGTCAATTTGGTCAGCTTGGTGTCCATCATCAACCATATACTAGATTAGAAGGCAATCAGGAACCTATTGTCTCGATCTAGAATAATGATGTGTGGAATGCCAAAATGAACCCAAATACGCTCAAAGAATAGGTGAGTAGTGGCCTCTGTTGTGATGTTATTATTATAGGGAGTTGAAATGGCCATCTTAGAGAACCAATCAACAACCACATATACACATTCGTTGCCATGCTTGGTTGAAGGAGAGATAGACATGTAGTCCATGGAGATAGAATCCCAGGGATTGTATGGGTAGGAAATGGGGTGTACAATCCTTTCCTATTGATGGCATATTTGGAAATGGAATAAGCAGTACATGATCAGATGTACCTACCAATGTCTTGTTGGATATTCGGCTAGTAGAAGTAATTCTTCAACACTATGATTGTCTTCTCTATTCCGAAGTACCCTAGCACTCGACTGTAATGTGCCTCCCAAATCATCTTCTCACGCTTTCTTGAAGGATCACAGAGGTGTGTGAGATGGCATAACATTTCACCCTTGATATGAAAGTTTGACACCGATATTCCTGGTTGTAATGTCTAATAGGAAGTATAATAGTTAGGATCACTATCATACAATTTGTGCCAACTAGATGTCTCATGTCCATAAGAGTTGACCATGGTAGTTAGCATAGTAACTAGAGGTTCACTGAGGAAATTTGCAACATGATTAGTGTTTCCCTTCTTATACTTGATCCACTATAACATTTTGGCTCAAAATTCGACAAAAAATCCGAGGGAGCGGAAAGACCGCCAAAAATTCTCGTGAAAAAACTAATTTTTTGGGTTTTCTTTTTAATTTTATCCCGCATTGGTCGATGTACTGGTGGACATTTCTTAACCATTAGTTGTCCTACGGATTTACGCCGATGTACCAACATTTGTTCATGAACCTCCACACCTCCAACGTTTTATCAATCATTGTGGGTAGTCCGACGAAACTCACTCAAAACACCAACAATAAATGGCTAACCGTTTAAGTTTTGCAATAATCACTTTTGACTATTGGATGTTGAAAAAGTCAATGTCGACTAAGTTAACATGCATTGGAATACTAATGGATTTGATATTTATAAATACAAAAAATTTAATAGTCATTTTGGTAATTTTTCTATAATTGCGACAATTCAAAAAGGTTATAAGGATATTTTTTTGAACATAAACAAAATTTATTTTATATTTCAAGTCATACTCCACTAGTTCATTCTGTAATATAATCATCACTCTATTTTGGTAGGGAATAATTTCGGATAACATTGGTATTGAAGAAAACGAAAGGATTCTTGATAGGTTTTGGGAGGATTTTAGGGAAAGGGGTGATGGCAAATTTTATTTCCCTTGTACTCTTGTTGGAGTCTCTTTTACTGATGGGTTATCTCCTCTGTAGGAACTGGTTAGTCGTTTCCAAATAGAAATATTAGTCCCAAGCTCAAATCCTTTTAGAGCAGGAGACTAGTATGTTTTTTAAGTACTTATTTCTTACATTTGTCCTCCTTTCAATGACTATCAAAGCAAGTAGCAGAAAACAACTGAATTTGGTTGGAAAAAGACAATGAATTGTGCAAAATCATCCAACATTCCACAATTGTATTATCTACCTAGTACATCTCTGTATTATGTTGAGCAAAAAAAATTCTTCAAATGCCCAACATTTGGTTCACTTGATTAACGGATAAGTTAGTTACTGGCTTCCGTGAGCCTCCTGCACTCGCCTATTTTGACAAGAAATTGTAGTGTATGTTTTCCTTATAGGATTCATTTATGTCCCAAATCGCTAATTTATGATCAATAAGAGACATCACAATGAAATTGTGTCCCTTAACGCTTAAAAAAGAGCAAATCCAATTTATATAAAAACCCATTGCCTATGTTGGCTTCTCTATTCACCATTGCAACCTAACAGTTTTCTACACGCATATCCATCCGATGTTATTCGACATGCCCCGTTGATTAGCGTGCCTGGACGCTATGTATTTCCCATTGTAACCTAATCACCTTTCATAGCATTTTAATTCATAGGAAGGTGGCCTTTAAGACGCCTTTGAATAAGTAAGTTGTCTATGAAGTTTATTGAAACAACTCTCGAAGTTGGTCGATCAATTGCTAATAAAGGACCTACCTTTGAAACTGTTCAATTCATTGAAGCCATTCAATCCAAATAACACACAGATCTTTCCATTTTTATTTTGTTTCTTTCAACAGAGTTGGAAAACTGGTAACTCACCCCTCCTACGATTTCCATCCACTTCTATTTGTAGACATCACTATAAAAATAAATGTTGTAGCAACCAGGAACTGCACAAAAACTAATGGACCTGAACTGTTGTAGCCATGATGCAAGTACATTGAACCAATTTCCTTCATTTTCTCGGAATCTATTCTTTGATCGTCTAGTTTCTCAAATTGCATGGTGTCGTGGTCTTGCATGGCATCAAAGTGGCAGGTAGGTGGAGTTCGACTCCTTTCCCATGTTGTTGTGTTCGACTCCTAAAACCACCATGTCTCATTGAGTGATATGACTCTTGTTGCATAGAAAATAGAAGCATGTTGCTCAGGCTACGTTACATATGTTCTCCCACTGTCCATCAATGCGATACAGATGTTCTCCTTCTTGTTTCTCATGCAAATGTCAGATATTTCAAATCAAAATCCAAGCCATCGGGAAAATGCCATATCATTTCAGGGCATGAGCCACTTGGCCAGAAAAAGGAAACCAACTACAGTTGGCATCCATCATAGCCTTTGAAGCATGGTGCATCTTCTACATATTTTTCTTTGATCATTAAAGTATAATTTGTTGAATATTGTAACTTCAAAGAATATTATATTTGTACTTTATTATTTCGGAGATGTTTCAATCCTCCGTGAAGATCTTATTGTATATTTGGAGATGTTTATTCCTCCGTCGGAATGTGGTAACTTGGGTTATTAGACTTCCCTAGTGGAGGTCGACCCTGTATGTGTTATATGGCTCAAAGGGTTATTATAACACCCTAGAGGGGTCGTCCCAGTCAGTTGTAATGGGGTGTTTAACCCAGTGGTAAAGTTGGGGTTGACCTAGTTAAAATAAAATACAAGTCGGAGATGTGTATAAATAGAGGAGGTCTGTTCCTCATTTAACACACACTACACTCACTTGTGAATAGAGCATAGGTGAGGGAGAGGTCTTCTATGGAGGATGAGGAGCTCATGTCTTTGGTTTACATCTTTGTATTTGATGATCATCTATATTGAGGAAGATTTGCTGGGTTTTCTACCCCATGAGGGTTTCCCAGGATAAATCTGTGTCTCTTGTGTTTATGTTGTGCTTGTTGTTCTTTCAGTGATCATGTATATGATATTATTGTGAATTGTAATGTAATGCTGATATTTTCTATCTTAGAATATTGAATCTTAACATGGTATCAGAGCTAACCTGAAGGAAGGCAATGTATGGCACTTACGACACTTGCTTCACTTACGACAATTTGAAGGTTAGGGCTTTATATAGAAAAAACTAGTCATCGTGGAACTTTCGCTATAAATCCATTTTGGAAACAGTTCAGGATCTTAAACCTTTACAGATCATATATAACATCCCCAGGTACCTTGTGTCCAAAGGACACCCTCATATTCGTTGTACTTTGTGAGTTATGATCAGTACAAGTTAGGGTTTTTTCCTCTTCCAAGTCTTAGTCATAATCAGGTGACCTAGGAAAAAAGGTCATAACTTGGGCTAGGAAGCTCCAAATGAAATTTCATAAAAGGTGTCAAGTAGTGCATGGAATGTACTATCTAAGGAAACGTTTTCAAAGGCCGAAGTTGAACCAGTGACACGTGGCACACCGTACAAGTTCGCTCTCCTGTTTTATCCCATAAACAGGTCACGTTGCGACACATGGCATAACTCTCTCTCAGAGAATCCAATTGAGGTTAGACCTATTGCGATGGAAATATGATAGGTCAGGATACGATAGGAAAATGTTTCAGACCCTGTGGATCGAAAAGTTTAGAGTTATACCAGAAACAATCAGGTACATATTTCTATCAAAACAGAATTATTTTTGAGCACCTTCATTCATGGCTTCCGGAATTTAAGGTTTCGGAGAAAGTTGGAATCTTTGGAATCGAAGTCCACGGCTGAATGCTACTCAGAAAAATTGAAATTTAGAGATCAAGATCGAATTTTTTGGTTGGGTAGAAGACCGGGCTTGATCAAACCCCAGTTCGGGATTTTGATCGGAAAGGTGGAAAATTAGGGCTTCAACAAAAGTTGGAATTTTTTGAAGTCTGTGACCACGGCTAGAAGCTCCTCAGGAAAATAAGAGTTTAGAGCCTTGGCTTGAACCTTTTGATTGGGTATAAGGGTGGGCTTCATCAAACCCTAGTTCAGGATCTTGTTCAGAAGATCCAGAAGTTTCGAAGGCAATTTTGAGGTGTGAAATTTTGGAGATTTCAAAATTGAAGTATGCTAGTTTGATCAGCTCAGCAAGACACATCCTTCCATACATTCAGAACTGTGAAAGTCAAAGTTTGAATTTTTAGGGTTTCTCTAACAAACCCTAATTGAGCTCCAGATCCAGTTTCAGGGGGAGATGAGGCTAAGGCCTTACATAAGAAGACTACAAGAAGTCTCGACAGGTATGACTTAAGGAGATACAGGTATGTCTTGAAATCTGATTCTTGATTAAGTTCATAATATGGTTGTCTTCATATTATTTAGGCTAGTACAGTCTTGATTAATGTAAAAGTATGAATGTATGAGAATGATAGAAGACATTCTTTGATCAAGGTTATATGATTGTACTAATGCACATGTGGTGTTGTATGAGGATGATGTTGTCTGCTAACAAAAGATAGGTACATCAAGAAAGACAAATCAAGTTCTATGACCATGATGAAATAAAGACAAAGACTTATCCATAGTCTTTAGAAGCTCTACTTACAAGGTATGTAGAATTTATTTCTACTATGCTTAACTTATGAGGTATGCAGGTTACTATCACAAGGTCTCTAAATCATTGAAGAGACTAAAGACATTGTTTGGGTATGTTAGAAATAAATAAGCATGTATCTAATCCAGGTATGTCTTCCTATGTTAGAATCCTACTTTGTGCTAGGATCTTAGATACCCATGTATTGAATGATCATGACCATACATATTCAAGATTATTTAGAATTATAATGTTTTGATAATATTGAGATTATACTAATGAATGTATGTTTGTGTATGAGATCATGAGGATGACACTAGTGCACACTTGAGCATGCACAGTGGTACAGAATGAATAGAAGTTCAAAAGACATATAGAAGATCAAGCGGGAGGCAACCACACAAACATAAAAGATAAGTATTTGAGTTGTTATTTGAATCTCTGAAATAGTAAATGATATTGCTTGTAATGGTTGTATGCATATTTGTATTCCTAGAATATATCATGCTGAGTGTAAACATTCACATAGCATTGAACAGTGTACTACTAATATGCATATGATTGGTAAGTTGGACAAACATTCCATTGTTGCTTGTCTAGAATGAAACCTCTTTGCTGACATGCTGAGAGATGTGCACGCTCTCGATAGTATGTTCTGGTAGAGATGGAAGGCATCTAGATAGCCACTGTATGTATACAGGATATGGAAAAGTGTTGTGCCAAAGTATTGGTCAAGATAGTTGGATAACTATGTAAATCATATCTATATGCATAATAGGTTATCATGTCAACATGATTTGATGATTATGAAGTATTACTAATCATGTACTTAATTTTGATTTGTAGGAAAGATCATGAAGAATGATGAACACCAAACAAGTGATGGATGTTCAACAAGCAGATTTACAAATCAAACATAATATAGAAGGCTCGTGGCTAGAAGATTCTCTTAGAAAGAGGAAGAGGATCATGACGAGATGTTTGCTTCAAGTGGCTAGATAAGACCATTATCTTAATGGTGTAATTGAAGAAAGCTCTGTACGGGTACCCAGGATCGATAATCATTTGATGAGCTTAATGATCACCATGGGTGATGCGGATTTCAACCCTTGCTACAAGGTTGAAGATGGTTTCTTTATACAGATGACATGGATGCAAGAAGGAACTCACCATGGAGTTCGAATGATCTTGAGGCTCATATCAGTAGACCCATATGATCGGAGATGGCACAGATAGATATGCAGAAGATCACTCAATGCATAGTGTTAATGATGTTCAGTCATAGAGGGAGAATTGACAGTTTCTTGACAAGCTTGGGGTTATGGATCATACTATTATTGTATGTAGATGATCTCTTTCTGATAAGGAATGAGAAACAGATCATGGAAAGCAAGAAGAAGCTAGCTACAAAGTTCGAGATGAATGATCTCGGATTGATACATTACCTCCTAGGACTGGAAGCATGAAAAGGATCAGAAGGAATATTTCTCAACCAAGGAAAGTATGCTGTGAAAATCTTGAGAATAATTGATTTGTTCGAATGTACAACCAGGGCCACTCTCATGGGTTCCGACTTGAATTTGTTAGCTGATGACTCCTGAGAGTTAGTTGATGTGACTCTGTACAAACATATTATTGGGTCATTGATGTATTTGACGAATACCAGGCCAGATATATGCCTTGTTGTGAATACCTTGAGTCAGTATCTAGTGGAAACTAGATGTGTTCACCTGATAGTTGCAAAGCATGTGATGAGGTAACTAAAGGGTACGATAGACTTTGATCTATGTTATCTTGGAGATCATGACTTCAGATGGATACACAGATGTTGATTGGGAAGGAAGTGTATCAGACACGAGAGGATGTTATTGTCTGGGATCGTCCATGATCTCGTGGTTTAGCAGGAAGCAGTCTAGTGTGGCTCTCAGCACAAGCGGAATATATGGCTGCTTTCTCTGCTAGTTGTGAAGCAGTATGGCTTCAGGATTGTTTGACTTAGAGATAGACCCAACTGTGATCCTGTGTGACAACCAGAGTTGTATCAAGATTCCCGGCAATGGTCATCTTAGTGCCTTGAAACATCTCTATTTGCTTCCACAGACAAAGTCGTTGAATCTATACGCAGCATAGAATTAACAAGTCAGAAAATGAGATGAACAAAAAAGGAAAACCATTAACAACGAGAGAAGCAAGTTATTACAAAAAGAGATCATGTCTCGTTAAGAATTCCTCCTTCGCCCGAAGCATAGTTTACACCTTGATTCAACACGGTTTTGTCATCAGTGGATGGATGCAGGTATGCAATTGGGATTGGCAAACCTATTTTCTTAGCTGCAATATTAGCAAAACCGAATCCATATTGAATACCTCCAAAATGCCGAATATACAAATAAATAATCGATAGGGAAACAAGTAGAATTGTGGAAGAGGGAAAAAAGAAATACCAACTATATCACAAATAGTTCGGCCATTGGTGTATCTGCCAGTGGGCGTGCCGTTGCCATAGTCAATGCCATACCATGGATAATTGGATTTCACTAGACTCAGCTGTAGGTGATTGTTGTTTCCAACATCTGACAAAGAATCCTCGAAAATAAAAGATACAGGCAGCTTGATCTTTGTTTCTGCTGCAGCAGCACAACCGTATAACACCACCAGTACCACCATAAAGAACGCCATGAAACCTGCATTGCGTTCCCGCATCCCGCTCCTATCGTTTGTTCCCTTATACAGAAAGTGCATGGCTGCAATTCTAGCTCTGTTCGAACCAGAGCTCGCGGTCCCCGTTATTTATAGGAGGAGGAAATAATTTGTCTTGTTATCCGATTCAAATAGTCGGTGAAACATGTGACCAGTAATGTGACTGGTCGGCGGATTCAACGCAAAGTCAATATAATACTTTTATTCTAATCATGTGACAGAGACTTCCTTAAGCAATAACGTTGTCATAATTGACAGACATTTAGGTTTCCATTCATTGGTATTGGGCTCAGTCCCGTGGAACCCTCAAAACTCTCTACTATGGAATGCCGGAAATTGAAAATATTACTCCTGCAGGAGGAAACTTGGAGGCTGAAGAGCCGTGCTATTTGGCTCAAAGCGGGGGATCTGAATACAAAATTTTTCCATCAATTTGCAGACTCGCGGCGGATGCAGAATTCTATTTGGGATCTGAATGACCATTCGGGGCGGCGGATCTGGGGGAGGAGGATTTGATGAATGAGGCTGCTCGACACTTCCATGAATATTATTGTGACCCTAAAAATACTACATTGGCTGAACAGTTTAAGGTTATTAAGGAATATCCTCGGATGTTTAATGAGGAGGAAGGGGACAGTATTTTTATGGATGTTTCTTTGGGGGAAGTGGAGAGAACTTTACGAAGGTTTGCTAAAGATAAATCTCCTGGTCCTGATGGGTCGACGGTGGAACTTTTTATTCATTTCTTTGATCTTATGGGGGAGGATCTCCTATTGGCTGTGGAAGAGTCTCGAAAGCTCGGCACTGTCTTAGGGGCTTTAAACTCTACATATCTGGCACTCATACCGAAGACATCCCATCCAAATAATTTTAATGAATTCAGACCTATTGCTCTGTGCAATTTGGTATACAAGATCATTTCCAAGATCATTGCTGACAGGATCAAACCAATACTCTCGAAACACATCTCCATGGAACAGTATGGTTTCCTAAAGGGCCGTTAGATTCATGATGCTGTGGGAGTGACTCAGGAAGTCTTCCATACTATTAAACAGCGGAGAATTGAAGCGCTCATCCTCCAATTGGACTTGGTGAAAGCATATGATAGGGTGGACTGGAATTTTCTAAGACTTATCTTAATCCAGATCGGTCTGCCATGGAAGGTGATGAAATGGATTATGGCCTGTGTAGCATCGGTAAATTATGCCATACTGATAAATGGTTGCCCTACTGATTATTTTAAGGCTTCTCGGGGCCTCCGACAGGGATGTCCCCTGTCACCACTTATTTTTCTACTGGTCATTGAAGGGTTGAGCCTTACCATCTCCAAGGCTCGTCAGGAGGGTCTGATTGCTGGCATTAAAATTACAAGAGATATTGTTGTTACACACTTACTGTTCGTGGATGATGTTATGCTATTTGGCAAGGGTATTCCTTCAGAATGGGTACAATACAAGAAGATACTTGATCTGTTTTGTCAAGTGTCAGGTATGATTATCAACTATACAAAATCTCACTTTTTGAAACATTCTCTATCGGCTGAGGTGGAACAGTCAATAAGTTCTGTTCTGCCTCTAAATTTCAAGGAGCTTGATGCTGGAACGAAATATCTGGGATTTTTCACTAAGCCAACAAAATACTTGATAAATGATTGGTCATGGCTTGTTAGACGGTTTGAGGTGCGTATTAGCCACTGGAGCTTCCGCCATTTATCCATGGGTGGCAGGCTTACTTTGGCTAACGCCGTATTACAGAACTTGGGTGTTTATTGGTTCTCGTTGTGCAAAATCCCGAAAACCATCCTATGCTTAATTCGGCGGAAGCTGTTCAGCTTCTTATGGTCGGGTGGTGGTGAATATGAGAAGTTTCACCTTATGAGATGGTCTGTTCTGGCCTGGCCCTGGAATTTGGGGGGCTGGAATATAAAGGACCTGGAACTCTTTGTTATGGCCCTGCATGCGAAGAGCCTCTGGCGTGCTCTTTTTGATAATTCGATTTGGGGAAAGATAATCAGGGCAAAATATATGAAGAACATTACTGTTACAAACTGGTTGAGAGTAAACAGACCAGCTATTTTGGGGGTCTCCAATATATGGAATGGATTGATGGGATCTTTCAGGGTTATTGCAAATTGGATCGCTTGGATGCCGGGCAATGGCCGTGACATAAGACTGGGGCTGGATCCGATATTGGGGGGACCGGCAGGACATACTCTATCACTGGAATTAAGGTCTCATCTCAGAGCGAAAGTTTTTTATACTTTGGCACATGCGGTTTGTTGGTATAAGGATGGACGGTCTCTCTGGATTTCGGCTTCACAGCTCGGTCTATTGGGTACCTTGGGGAAGGAATGGGATGAATACATCAGACCGCTATATCAATCAAATATACAATTGTCTGATGCTGCGGATCGATTGGTCTGGTCGTGGGATGTGGCTGGCGGCAAGGTTGCAGCTAAATTGGCCTATGATGCATTATTTGATGAGTCACAGACTGTGGTTTATTGGTGGGACAAAACTATTTGGAAACTTGTCTTACCCCTCAAGATAAAATGTTTTGTCTGGCTTGCGATGCGGAACAAGATCCTAACTTGGGATAACCTTTGCCGCCGGGGATTCTGTGGACCGGGATGGTGCCCCCTTTGTTGCTCTCAGGAGGAATCTGTGGACCACCTATTCTCCTCTTGTCATTTCGTCCGGGATCTTTGGACCCAAATTGCATATAAATCTGGTGTGCAATTCAGTGGGAATCATAATTCACTATGTGAATGTCTTAAGGCGTGGTCACGTGTATCGGCTGGTTGTACGGAACTCCCATACTATATGATCTGGGAGGTTTGGAAAGCTCGGAACTCTCTTATCTTCGAAGATAGGACTCCTTTCTGCGATGGGATTTGTTATAAAACGCTAGCTGCGCACAAAGAATTTTCCTCCATCCATGCAGATGTTCGTGGCAGGTCCTGTCTGAATAAGAATTATCGTTTGGCACCTCCGGTGCTGATTTTCCCATGTGGTTTTTTTGACGGGGCTGCTGTGGGTCGTTATGGGAGGGGTGGTGCGGGTGCTGTAATTCACATTTCCTGCAGTGTCTCCATTCATCTCTAGCTAAATCTGGGGAGTGGAACCAACACAAGAAGCGAATTATGTGCCCTTTGGCTCTTACTGTTCTGTGCCCGCTTGAGAAAGATCACGTCACTTGTAGTATTGGGTGATTCTTTATCTATTATCTCTTGGGCTCGAGGCAAATCATCACTCAATGTACTACTTCTATCACAATGGATGGATGCAGCTCGTAAGCTTATCTTGGATTTTGAAGAGATACATTTTGAACATGTTTTCCGAGAGGTTAACTTGGAGGCAGATATGCTCTCCAAGCGGGCTCTTACCTCTCAGGCTGGGGTCATTATGTGGCAGGAGTGGTGGGAGGAAATACTGTTTTCACACGGCTCATATCATTTGCATTGGACTTGAGGCCCATGTCTTTTCTTGTTCTCATTTTGTTTATGCTGTATTTTGAGGACTTCATAATTTTTTGACTTGTAGTTCTATGTGCAGATCCATGAAGGTACAGGGTCCAACTACTTGTTGGGCGTATTCCATACACTCCTTTTTTGTTGCTATTATCACAGCCTTTTATTGATGATGTTCGGTATTTATAGCATAGTTGATACATGATTATGATGCACTTGGTGGCAGACTGTGGAGGGTGACTGTATATGAGACATTATATTTATTTTGGTTTGTATTTTTATGCTCGGATGACTGTATTTATGTTCTGGTCTGGTCTATGGATGATCTTTGGGACAGATGGCCCCTTTTATCTTGGACTATATGGATATGGTTGATGATACTATTCTGTCACTTGATGACATTTGGCTCTACTGACAGGGATTATGTAATTTGTATGATCTGACAGCTAGCTCTATTTACTATTTCGTATATTAAAAGTTGAATTTTTAAGTGAAAAAAAAAACTTTGGAAAGTGATAAACGTATCATGCATATTAGAACCTTGAAATCTATAAAGTGTTAATAATTGCAAATAGCCTATCAAAAAACACCATCCACTTTATTTGAAGAAGGCAGTCTTTTTTAGATGACTGCTATTACAAGCAAGATTGACTGAGTTCAAGTACATCTAACTTCTAACAGCGAGTTACTAGATACAACTAACTTCTCCTTGGAGCTTGTGCCATAATGGGCTGAGATGGCTTGCCCTCCAATGAGCTGTGTGCTGGCACTGAGCTGCCGGTTGTGTCCCTCATTGACTCTGCCTTGTCATTCACTTTCACCTGCTCCACCTTTTCTTGTCGATGGGGTGGAGGTGGCGGTTTCGGGACATGGGGATTGGACTGTGCTACCAAGGAAGAATATACATTGCAATCACTTGATGGCGATGGCGATGGCGATGGCGAATCAGAATGGACATGGTTTGAGCGTAGAAATAAGAGTCTGTGCGATCAGTACATTGGCAGCATCACTTGGATGGTATTCATCCCAAAACAAATATTTGCTTCTGTCTGGACACGGCTTTGCAGCAGCAACGCAACTTAATGCGGGCCGGTACCTTCCAAAGCTACAGCAAGGAGTATCAGAATTATCGAACCCTGCATAAGTAAAACGTCGTTAATAAACCCAATCACAAATCCAAAATCTACCAATGAAACATGCTATAATGTGAATAGCTAATTGATAAGTAGTAAAGGTATTTAATTCTCACCATAAACTTGGGGATTTTCTACAAGCTGGGAGAGGACAGTGTATCCATCTACAAAGATGAAACGAGCCGCTGGCAATTTTGAATTTAGATCTGTGATGAGGTTTTTGACAGCCAAGTTAAATTTGACGGCATAATCGTTGAGATTCTGCTGGCAACTTATACCATCTGTTGTAAGTGCCCTCTGCAGTGGAATGCATCCCAGGGGTCCCAATCCTGTGAAGAGCAACTTGCGGACGCCTAATTGGTGTAGCGTCTGCACCATTTTATACATATAAAGATTAATAACAATCGATCGGAGCCGCTTGACGATAGTCTCAAATTTATGGTTCTGAAACACTCACCTTGAGTTGTTGGCGCAATGTGGAGACCAGATAGTCTATGAAATCATCAGGAGAGTATTGCCAGGAATCAGCCTCGTCATGGAGCAAATAATTATTGATGTAATCGTTGCTTCCAATGGCCATTAAATAGATGGATCCATTAAAAAAATTATCGGCCTTGTCATGCCCGATTTTCCCGGCAATGGTCATCTTAGTGCCTTGAAACATCTCTATTTGCTTCCACAGACAAAGTCGCTGAATCTATACGCGGCATAGAATTAACAAGTCAGAAAATGAGATGAACAAAAAAGGAAAACCATTAACAGCGAGAGAAGCAAGTTATTACAAAAAGAGATCCTGTCTCGTTAAGAATGCCTCCTCCGCCCGAAGCATAGTTTACACCTTGATTCAACACGGTTTTGTCATCAGTGGATGGATGCAGGTATGCAACTGGGATTGGCAAACCTATTTTCTCAGCTGCAATATTAGCAAAACCGAATCCATATTGAATACCTCCAAAATGCCGAATATACAAATAAATAATCGATAGGGAAACAAGTAGAATTGTGGAAGAGGGAAAAAAGAAATACCAACTATATCACAAATAGTTCGGCCATTGGTGTATCTGCCAGTGGGCGTGCCGTTGCCATAGTCAATGCCATACCATGGATAATTGGATTTCGCTAGACTCAGCGGTAAGTGATTGTTGTTTCCAACATCTGACAAAGAATCCCCGAAAATAAAAGATACAGGCAGCTTGATCTTTGTTTCTGCTGCAGCAGCGCAACCGTATAACACCACCAGTACCACCATAAAGAACGCCATGAAACCTGCACTGCGTTCCCCCATCCCGCTCCTATCTTTTGTTCCCTTATACAGAAAGTGCATGGCTGCAATTGTAGCTCTGTTCGAACCAGAGCTCGCGGTCCCCGTTATTTATAGGAGGAGGAAATAATTTGTCTTGTTATCCGATTCAAATAGTCGGCTGATTCAAATAGTCGGCTGCGGCTGATTCAAATAGTCGGCTGATTCAACGCAAAGTCAATATAATACTTTTATTCTAATCATGTGACAGAGACTTCCTTAAACAATAACGTTGTCATAATTGACAGACATTTAGGTTTCCATTCATCGGAATCGTGCCGAATGACAACTCTTATGGTTGTTGTAATTGTCAACGTTGTCATAATTAGCAGACTCGCAAAAATATAGGCCGAATGAGAACTTGTATGGTTCAATTTATATTGGTTTCCATTTTAATGGGTAGGCCGATTGATAATTTTCATGGTTTAAATATTATATTGCTTTCCTTTATTAGGTAATTCATTTTTTATTTTTATTTTTTTTTAAACAAATTCGGAATTATATCAAATTTCCATGGACTAACTAAACACAAGGTGAACGAAGTAGTATAAGCACTAACCAAAAGGTTCCTTGCTGAAATCGTAATTTGGAGTGTTCAAATCACAATTTCAGAGATTTGGGTAGTTTAAAATTGGGCATTTAATCTAGGACAAACAATTACTATTGTTGAAATTGTAAAATTGGGGAAATAACAATTTACAGGAACAATTTTGACCTATTTTTATTAAATATTCACCTAGGAAACCCTCTTGGGTAGAAAACCCAGCCAAAACTTCTCTTTAGATTTCTCAACAACGTAACTTTGTTTCAGCACTTATGGTAGACATTGTAGGAGCCTTATCTCCCTCCTTGTAGCAATTAGTAACAACAATAACAACCTTGATTAGTGGCAGCCTAACATGAGAAGTCTTTTTCCAAAATTGTGTGTCTAAGTGAAAGGGTCAGCCCCTTTTATACTTGGGCTTAGCTGCCCTAAGCAGCCCAGGATTGAGTTTGACACTTGGCATGAGCCTTTTGACACTTGGTACTAAAATTAACACTTGGCATCAACCTTTTGACACTTGGTCCTAAAGTTAACACTTCTTGCATGGAATTTTTTTTATGTACATTGTTTGATTACAACAAAAAATAGCTTCCAAAGCTATATATTTCAACACTAAAAAGCTAAAATTTGTAGTTGTCTTTTATCCTGGACAAGATCTTTTCAAAGTTAAAAGGATATGTGACCACCATAATTTATTTTCTCAATAAGCAATGCATGGTTATATTGTCTAAAGTAATTTATTAAATACAATGCATGGTTATATTTAGAAGATTCGGGTGTTATACATTGAACAACATTATCAAAAATAATGATTTTGGGTATTGGTATAGTGCAATTGATTTTGGTATGGTTGGTGATGCTACGAATGAGTGGGGCAGATACATTCGGGCTCGAAATGATGCTGGTGTTAGAGCTACATTAGATAAAGACAAAATTATTTGGCTGGGGAATGCGAGTTCAGGAGTTGTAACTGCAAAATCGGCTTACAATACTATTATCAGACATAAATGTATATTTCCAAGGCACTGGTGGTTTAAAATTTTGTGGCAATGGATGATTCCATTAAAGATAAAATGCTTTATGTGCTTTGTTTTCCAGAATAGGTTGAAAACATGGGATAATCTTATCTTAAAGGGTTGGGTGGGTCCAAACATCTGCATATTGTGTAAAGCAAATGCTAAAAGTATTATACATATATTTTTGGAATGTGATTTTTCCAGGAATTTGTGGAGCAGGGTGTGCCATGTATTAAAGATAGAACATGATTGGGGCTATTCTAATTTCATTTCCAATATGTATCATTGGATTAAGTCTTATAAATCTTTTGATATCCTCCCAGTAATTATATGTTGGACTCTTTGGCACATAATAAATCTTGCTCTATTTGAAGATATCCCCCCAAACATTATGATCGTTGTTAATTCCAGTTTGAAGCTATTTACTATTATCAAAGGAAGTAGTTTATCAGTAAACAAAGGAAGGTTGGGAGATTGAATTTTCCAGTGGACATGCCTATATTATTCTTTGATGGGGCTGCAGTTTTGGGTCAATGTGCTGCGGGTGGTGTTATCTTCCTTAATCAAGAACACTACTTTACATTCAGACTGATTGTGGCAAAGGAACGAAAATGAAGCCTGAAATGTTGATATTATGGATGATAATCATAGTGGCTAATATCTTTGGTTTGGTAGAAGTTAAAATTTTTGGAGACTCTCGTGTCACTATTAAATGGGCCATGGGTGATTACAAATTATAGGTGACATCTCTACTTAATTGGTGCAATCGAATTCGATATGAATTTGATCTCTGTCCTATCATCTCTTTGCAACATATTTACAGGGAGAACAACTCTATGGCGGATAAACTTTCAAAGTTGGCATTGGATACTGAAGAAGGTTTGTTGATTTGGGAGGAATTCTTGGAATCCAAGATGGAATCTCATGGCACTGTTCACCTTTTGGAATGATGGTTATTTTGGATGACCATTTTTTGATAGTTTGTTGCAGAGTTTATAAGTTTTTTTGTGTATTGGGGGTTGTATCTGACAAGACTGATATGGTTTTGGACTTTGGACGGAACTGCGCTTTTTTGGCTCATTGTTGTACTATCTAATTTATATATATAAATAACAAAAGTATGCTTTTTTTCGTTGAAAAAATAAAATAAAATAAAATTATAAAATGATTTAACATGATTTTTTTTATAACTATCTAAAATTTAAAGTAAATATTACTATGTGATTTATATATTCTACATGCTTTCTCACATAAAGGCTTCCTATTTTACATGATTGTAAAATTTTAAAAACTATCTTGCATTATCTTATAATGTTATTGAAAATCTTACATGCAACATTGAACACATATGGAAAAAGAGAAATGCTCCATCCAAACTTTTTTTTATATATATTTCTTAAAACTTAAATTCAAACACTTTCCACCCAATATTGGTGGATAAAAATATCCTCAAACTTTTTTTTATATATATTTCTTAAAACTTGAATTCAAACACTATTTTGGAAAGTATGGACAACTAACCCTAATTGAATAAAAATATCCTCAAACTTTTTATATATATATATATTTTAAAACTTGAATTCAAACACTATTTTGGAAAGTATGGACAACTAACCCCAATATTAGTGGATAAAAATATCCTCAAATTTATTTTTATATATATTTCTTAAAACTTGAATTCAAACACTATTTTGAAAAGTATGGACAACTAACCCCAATTGGATAAAAATATCCTCAAACTTTTTTTTATATATATTTCTTAAAACTTGAATTCAAACACTATTTTGGAAAGTATGCACAACTAACCCCAATATTAATGGATAAAAATATCCTTAAAATTTAGACAAGTGTTTAAACACAAGGTGGAGAAAATCTTCTTCACCATCACCACAATTTATTTCCTGAATAAACAATGCATGGTTCTATTGTCTAAACTCCTACCGTAAATTATTAAATACCCCAACATTTGGTGATTCTTGTTTTTTCTTACAAAATTGTTCCTATACTTTGAATTATAACCACAAATAGAGATTATACCATTTAGGGCAGACTTCAATGTTTGTACATTGTATCTTTTTGTGTAAATGACAATAGTTAGTTGACCGATTTGTTGGGGGGTTTTGTTTTTTATTTCTGGTAATGTACTTCAGAAAAATTCTTCGGTCAATGTGTTTCCGGCATCTCTATCCGATTTGTTGTTATACTCTTAATCTATAATTGTTTAACCACTATCATGCATTTTGTTTAACCACTTTCCCATTCTTCTATTTTAATTGTTATTAGAATCTGACCAATTTTATAGAAATTATTGTCTTCACTGTGTTATCTTTGTGCAAAAAGAAAGGTATTGTATTATTCTATCATTTCTCCAGAAGTCCAAACTGGACGAATACAGGGAGAGAGTTAAGTAGACAAAATGTTAAACTAATTGGTGAATACACTTTAATTTTCTTTGATCCTGTATTATTGTTAGGAACCTATGTCAACCCTTCTCTTTACTATGTTAGTATATTGTTGTTGGACGCATATGCTTTGTAAGTCGTCCCGTAGTATTTGTTGATCCGTAGTTTATATTAGCCCATAGTATTGGACGCATATGCTTTGTAAGTCGTCCTGTAGTATTATATGTCCCATGGTTTTGACTCATAGTATTGGGCATAGACTTAGTATATAAATGTGTGTTGAGGTCATTGAAGGCACCACGAAGTTAATTGTATTGAGCTTGCTCAAAGGAGGTTGCCCCCTCGAAGTGGCCCCTGATCAATATAAAAGTGATTCTGTTCTATTATTTCTGATATCTCGTGTATTTGCATTAATTAATTATTGCAGGTACATCACAATTATCAACTGTATGTGGCAGAATTTAAATCACAGAATAGCATGTTCTTAAATGAAAAGAAAAGAGTAGTAATTATTTTATCAACTGACAGAGTAAAATGCTGCATCTCTACACCCAAACCAGGGTTTGATCTGTTCATGCCATGCTAATATTTACAAACATTTAAACAACTGCAAAATCAAATGTTTCATCTCATAAAATCATCATAGATATTCTAAGTATGGAAACAAGAACTGTTATTCTTGCATTTAAACATCATTACAGCCCAACACATTTCATTTTAGAACTCCATTCTTGCCTTATCATCGACAGGCTAGTGTTTAACATCAACACAGTTGTATTCAAACCGAAACTAATACCTTTTTATTATCTGCTTAACTCAAAGTATGCACAGATGCATTGCAAGCCAGGTATTTCATTATCAGCTTACAGCCATTCTTTACATAAACATCTTAAATAGGCTTTCAAAAACGAATTTGAAAATCAGAGTTCAAAACACTGAGCATAAACATTAAACCCTAAGCACTAAACATTTCCATTTAAAAATACGATCGTAGCATCTTACAAAAACCTTTTCGTTTACTGAATGTTTCATTCAAGACCTTTTTTTACACTACACGGCTATTGCCAAAACAAAACCATAGTCAACATTTCTATTCCTTACAGTTCAACATTTGTTTCCCCAATCGTTTTCGAAGTGCAAAACCCTAAACATTAAACATTGAAATGCTACAGAATTCTTTGCAACAACGAGGGTTCAAACCCTATCAAGCTCACCGAGCTGAGGGATGGCTGGCCATATATTTTAGAAAATATTTACACCATCAACGCTAAACTAAAAACCATAACAGTAACGTTTTCCCCAGGTTGTAGGCGAGGCAAAAGCCATTGCCGAGAAGACACATTCCAAAACCCTGCCGACACTCACTGTCGACCAAGTCTGAATCCAGGAGAACCACGAGGTAGGGTACCACCGACGCTTACCGGTGGGATCGCTGTATTCCCCCGTCAACATTCCAGGCACACTACTATTCCCCGAGAGCTAACCTATCAAGCAATCATGTTCAGGGTTAAACGACAGTTATGAAATGCCAAGCATGCAACAAAGAAAACTCTAAACGTATGCAACAACACTGTACCTACGTCGTTCACAGAAGATTGACGAAGCCATCCATCCACTTTGAAGGAAAAGGACCCAACTCGCAGGGCACACTGTGTCAACGTTTGCGAAACTTGCACCCGATTTGAAACCCCAGACCCTTCAAGTCACAACAACGCCACCAATGGATGCACTCATCCAACCCTATGGTTGCTGCACTATTCTTTTACAAACTTGG
Organism: Larix kaempferi; assembly: GCA_027924585.1. NCBI lineage: Eukaryota > Viridiplantae > Streptophyta > Pinopsida > Pinales > Pinaceae > Larix > Larix kaempferi. The sequence continues at coordinate 13,325,110 of BSBM01000361.1, forward strand.
CCCCCATTGATCGCATTCACTTACAGTTTCGAGGTTGCTGCAGGTCTCAGGTTTGAGCCTGAGGGAGGTTAAAAACATCAAAACCTAAGTGCCCCCGGCCGGTTGGCCTCACCCCAAACCCTACCACCGAAACGAATGACCAAGAAACGTTACGAAACCCTGAAGATTACCTTTAGGGTTCACCACATCCCAACGCACAAACAAATCGACGATGGAGATCTATTTTCATGAGTCACGTTGGAAGGTGGTAGATGCGGTATTAAATCACCCATCCACCTCCTAAGCCACGACGTTGCCAACTTTGTCGACACCGAGGCAGGAGGCCCGTTACAATTCAGCACTGGTGAACCTTCTCACATGCTGGACATCCATTACAAAGTGCATGTAATATTACCATTAACGTTGTGGCCAGACGACTTGATTACAAACCCAATCATTTACGATACCTTTTATATCGTACGCAGACTTTTTTTATCGCCATCATATCCACCTGCCAACCATAAGGATCGACGTTAATGCATCAACTTTATAAATTATACCAAGGTTATAACATTCATCAGTAGCATGCATAAAAGATTTGGTGTGTTCAATTTAGGTCAATGCAAGTACACTCATAGTATAACACATCCACCTAGTTCACATTCGATCCTAAGGTATGGATAGATTCCGCCCCACTTAATATAAAGTTCATTATAGCGCTCATCAAGCATTGCTCATGTCGTAAATTCATAAGATTACACCCCCTTAGGGTATAGTTGCCACATAAAACCATCGCATAAATTGCATGGTAAGGTGTTAATGTATATCATACCACCATTATAATTGCTTAGGTAATAAAGAACTTAGAATTGCCTTGGCACCTTCACTATGGTGTTGTGGACCATGTTCCTTGTCTTAGATTTGTCACAAGTCGAAACTTATAAATAGGATGTTTTAAAAAGCCGCAAGTCATTCATGGAATGATAACAAGTGAAGTCATAAACTCCTAACGTAGGAAATTAATAACAATCACACTCTGAATTTGACGACTTCTGCAGCTTTTGAGCTAGTCAAGTTACTTCCTACGGAAATTGAAAATAAACCATACCTGTGGCGTCGAAGTAATAGCAGTTTTCATTTATGTAACGATTATTAAACCCTATGAAGTTATCGTTATCTCTTACCTGCGAATCTGAGCATGAAGGATGAGTACAATGCTTTAGTTGAGCAGCTAAGTAAGCCTCAGGGCACCTCATGGGACCCCCTTTATCATCATCCAGAAATTTTGAACTGTCAGTACTTGTCGAAGAGAATTATGTTTTCCAAATGTATCGAAATTTTCAATCACTCAAGCATATAAATAAATGTCATAATCATTAATTGGATTCATGACGTGTCGCCGACACGAAGCACCATCAGAAAACAAAGAAAACACAGCAGTAAGTTGTCCCTGCAAAATGACGTAATCATTAATTACTGTTTTACTAAACATTAATTATTTCTGCATTTTACAATTATTAGCATTAAATGATGATTTAGAAATTTTTAAATTTTTATGAAAATATCTGGATGTTACATGTGGTATCAGAGCTCATGTTCGAACTCTAGGCCTAAAGACGGTCCAAGAAACATGCAAACAGAAAATTTATGACTGTGAAATTTTTCGCTAACTCAAGTTTAAATTATTTTGTCGTATACAGAAAATTTTCTTTGATTTACAGATATGGAAGGATCAACTGAACACATAAGGGGCAGATTTCCGCCAAACAACCCTAGTATGGAACAACAATTCTAGGGCAACCGGGGTAACGATTCGTCATAATTATTGCGTGCTTTTCAAGAATTGAAGGCATAGATCCAATCAGTAAAACAGGACAATGAAATAATCCTGAGGACACAGGAGGCGTTGAAGCAAGCACTGTTCGACCAATATCCAAAATATGAACAGGACCTTGAACATACTTCCGAAACTAAAGAGCTATCTCAGGAAAGCAAGGATAAACAAACAGAAACAGCTGAGGGAAACAACAACTCAACATCATCAAGAACTACCAAACACCCACGTAAAAAGAAGCATAACTACTATAGTGACAGCAGTGAAGGAGAATTCAAGCCAAAAAGAAAAATAAATAAACAGTATGAACAGATATCTGGTGAATTCAATAAAACAAAACCCCCAACTTTCAATGGCGAAACAGAGAAAGGAGAGACAGCGGAAGCATGGTTGTCCGGCATGAAAAAGTATTTTCAGATCTACGACTATTCGGAATCCTTAAAGGAAAAAATGGCAATTTATAATCTGACCAGGAAGGCAGACATTTGGTGGCAAGACCTTAAAAGGGTAAAAGGTATAAAAGACCGAGATGTGAGTTGGAGTACTTTTAAAAGACACTTCAAGAAGAAATTATTATCTGAGCAGTATTATGAAGAAAAATCCAAAGAATTCTATGATCTAAAACTGGGAACGATGAACATGAAAGAACTGAACAACAAGTTTTTAAGTTTGCTAAGGTATGTGCCGTATATGGTGGAGGAAAAACTGAAGGTCGAGAGGTACCTAAGTTGTTTACCTTTCCACATCAAGGACAGGATAAAGTACGATAACCCTAGGACACTAGAAGAAGCCATGAGGAAAGCATTTTTTTGCTTTGACCAGAATAAGAAAAGAGAAGGGGTACCTAGCTGGAAAAACCCAAAACCCAGTAATTTTGAACAGAAAAGGAAAAATTTTAGATATGGTGGAAATTCCGGTTTCGAGAGGAAAAAATTTTAGAATCAAAAATTTCAGCAGAACAGAAATAATCAGCAGCAGAAATTTACAGCACCCAGAAATGTCTCCAATGTTGCCAGGACCAATGAATAGAAGCCACCTATAAAATGCTTTGAGTGCCAAGGGACCCATTATGCCTCAGACTTCCCCCTCAAGAAACGGGCGGCCAACCATATTCACTCCATACAGTCTAAAGCTACTATAGGAGATGTGGCAAGAGAAGTACCCAGAATCAGTGCAACATTAGACAACCAACAAGCAGAACACCAAGTCTCAATGGTGCAGGTTGAAGGTATGCTGCAAAACCACCTAGTTTCTATTTTAATTGACCTTGGTGCTAGTCTAAGTTATATATCACCAGTTGTTGTCGAAAGTCTCGATTTGAAAATTGAAAAATTCGATAAATCTTGGTTAGTTAGATTAGCGACGGGAACGAAAAGAAAGGTTTCTCATTTTGTGGGAAATTGTGTTTTATCTATGAATCAACTAACAACGCAGGTTAAGTTAAATATTTTTCCATTGGGGTCATATGACATCCTAATCAGTATGGACTGGTTAGAAACCCATCGTGTCATTCTGAATTGTTATGAGAAAAGTTTCATTTGCCTAGATGATGAAGGAACGACAGCAGAAGTAAGAGGCATCCCTAGGAAAACATCCATTCAGCAGATTTCAGCCATGCAAGTAAAAAGGGAAATCAGAAAAGGATGTCAGATGTTTGCAGTAAATGCGGTGCATGATGAGTTGAGTACTAAGGAGGACAAACTGAAAATAGAGGACATACGTGTCTTAAAGGATTTCCAAGACATTTTTCCTGACGAGATCCCAGAATTACCTCCCAAAAGGGACCTTGATTTCTCTATTGAATTAATACCTGGTGTAGTACCAAGTTCTAAAGCTCCATACCGGATGAATATACTAGAGCTGAATGAGTTAAAATCTCAGTTGAAGGAGTTGATTGATAAAAAATACATAAGACCCAGTGTGTCTCCTTGGGGAGCACCGGTCATTTTTTGTTAAAAAGAAGGATGGTACCCTGAGACTTTGCATAGATTATCGTCAACTAAATAAAATGACGATCAAGAATAGGTACCCGCTGCCCCGCATTGACGATCCTTTTGACCAGCTACGCGGAGCAACAGTATTCTCAAAGATTGATTTACAATCAGGGTATCGTCAGGTTCGTGTGAAGGATGAAGACATTTTCAAAACAGCCTTTATAACTCGTTATGGACACTATGAGTTCGTTGTCATGTCATTTGGATTAACTAATGCCCCTACTGTATTTATGTGTTTAATGAACAAAATTCTGCACAAGTACTTAGATAAGTTTGCAGTTGTGTTTATTGATGACATTTTAGTATATTCTAAGAACAAAGAGGAGCATGATGAACATCTACGTATCATTCTACAAGTTTTGAGGGAGCACCAGCTGTATCCCAAGTTTAGTAAATGTGATTTTTACAAAGACAAGATTCAGTACTTAGGACACATAATCTCTGAGGAAGGGATTTCGATTGACCCCGCCAAGATAAAGGCCATTAATGAATGGTCGGTTCCTAAAGATGTGACAGATGTGTGATCATTTATGGGCATCACTGGCTATTATAGAAAATTCATTGAAGGGTTTTCAAGGATTGCAAACCCCATAGCATCGCTGCAGAAAAAGGGAAAGAAGTTTGTCTGGGATCTAAAGTGTGCGGACAGTTTTGCAAAGTTAAAGGAATTGCTGACTTCAATGCCTATTTTGAGGATTGTAGATCTTAATAAAGATTTTGTAGTATGTACAGACGTGTGCAATGATGGACTTGGAGGAGTCCTAACGCCGGAGGGACATGCTGTAGCCTATGAGTCAAGAAAGCTGAAAACACATGAGAAGAACTATTCCACCTACGATCTAGAATTGTTAGCAGTAATTCATGCCTTGAAAATGTGGCATCACCACCTTATTGGCAGGAAATTTACTTTAATGACGGATAATATGGGGCTGAAATATTTATTAGATCAAACAAATTTGAATGCCAGGCAAGCCATATGGCTACCTTTCTGAGTGAGTATGATTTTGAAATTCAACACATTAAAGGAAAGGAGAATAAAGTTGCTGACGCGTTAAGTCGTAATGCAATGATACATTTTATTTCAGCCATCAGCACATACGCAACAGATTTGAAGAAACAGGTTTTTGAAGGAATTAAAGAGGATGAAGAATACAGAAAATTACAGGAAAGGACAGCAGAAAACAATTCTGAAAATTCTATAACTGATTTCAGTTTGAAGGAAAATGGCTTACTGCTGTACAAAAACAGATTGTACATACAAAAATACCAGCAGTAAAGATTCTGATTTTGGATGAGATGCACAAAAGCCACTATTCTTTCCATCTAGGTTATCAGAAGACCATCACAATGCTACAGAAGGAGTACTATTGGCCCAGAATGAAGGATGAAGTAGCAGAATATATAGCTAAGTGTTTTGACTGTCAAAAAGTAAAGGTGGAACATCAACATCCTGCTGGATTGCTACAGCCCTTGCCTATACCCAGCTGGAAATGGGAAATCATAAGTATAGATTTCATCACTAGGTTACCAAAGAATAAAAAGCAGCACGACTCCATCATGGTGGTAGTAGACAAACTTAGCAAGGCAGCCCATTTTATCCCTGTCAAAACTACCCATAAAGCTCCTGATATCGTAGAAATTTTTATGAAGCAGGTTTTCCGACTGCATGGGATACCCAAGGTAATAGTTTCAGACCGAGATTCAAAGTTCACAGGTAACTTTTGGAGGTCCTTGTTCAAGGGGTTAAATACCACCTTAAATTTTAGCACTGCGTTTCATCCGCAAACAGACGGACAGACTGAAAGGGTGAACCAGATATTGGAAGATATGCTCAGAATGTATGTTAAAGATCAGCCTGGTAAGTGGGAAGACTACTTGCATATAGCAGAGTTTGCTTATAACAATCACTACCATGCTTCAACCAAGCTTATCCCATTTGAAATTCTTTACGGTAGAAAATGTAACACACCGGTGTCATGGAGTGATCCGGTTAGCAGAGTCACCTTAGGGCCCGAATTGTTACAGGAATTAGAACTAATCGTAAAGCAAATACAAGGAAATATTAAAGCTGCCCAAGATAGACAGAAAATTCAAGCAGACCTTAAAAGAACTCATAAAGAGTTACAGGTTGGTGAACATGTTTTTCTTAAGGTAAGGCCGAAAAAGAGTTCCTTAAAATTGGGAAGCTGTGCCAAACTGGCACCCAAGTATTGTGGTCCTTTCGAAATCTTGTCCAGCGTTGGACTTGTGGCATATCAATTAGCCTTACCTTCAAATCTCAAAATCCATAATGTTTTTCACATTTCATTTTTAAAGAAATATGTGCATGATCCTACTCATGTTGTAAATTGGAATAATGTTCAGGTGGAACAAGGCGGCGATTTTCCGGTGGAACTGGACTGTATTCTCGCAAGGAAAGAAACTCTACTCTAGAACCGCACCGTTGGCCAAGTAAAAGTGCAATGGAAGCACTTTCGCCCAGCAGAGGCTACCTGGGAGTTGGAGAGTAGTATGCGGGCTGCATACCCAACTCTGTTAAGGGAACACTCAAGGAGTGAATAAAGCAACATCGAGGACGATGTTGAGGCTTAAGGGGGGGGGTGTATGTCACCTACCCAATTTTTGAGAATAATTATTTTCTACTATTATCCTTTATACTTTGTGTTAAATTATAATTACAAGTTTTGTAATTATGACCAAATTAGGTCAAAGATGAATGTAATGACTCATTATTATTATTTAAGAAATAAATATGGGAGACAAACACTCAAGAAAGATGTTACAAGAGTGTTCACTGGCCCACTAAGAGGAATGGAAGCTGTTGGAAGGATTGGGACAGATGGTAGCATTTGCACTCTACCATTAGCTATTGGTATGGGACAACTCCCCCTAATTTTGTGGCATTTCCCCCTCCAGGTGGAGGGAGGTGAGCAGGTAGCTCACTAACGACCAGTTAATTACAAAAACACCTAGGAAGCCTATAAAAGGCAATTCGAATTGAGCAGGGAGCTCTTACAATCTTTACTGCAGAAACATTTTCTCATGTGCATCAGGTGATGGCTGAGAGATTCAAATAGGGAGGCTGTGGAGAGTGCAAGTATAAGTCTGCAAATGTTATGAGAAGGACAGACCAGAGGTGCTGGTGCAGGTCCCATTGACTACTAAGCCTGTAAGGCTGGATAAATTTCTTGTTGCTGCAAGTAGAGACCCTAAGCTTCTGAACTTCCTTCCTCCTAGTGGATCAGTGGACAGGCTCGGGGGTCCTAAGGCAGACATCTTGGCTGCTTAGGAGTAGGTTGGGTGGAACAACCTTCTTGAGTGATTTGTTCCTCCTATCACACTCAGGTTCTATTCTTTTTTTTTGTGTTTCCAATCACATGAATGCTCTCAGAAAGTGGCTTAGAAATGTTATTAATGACCAGTAGCAGTAAAATGTTAGATCCTGATTGATTTAAATTTGCTGAACTGATAAAATGACTCCTCTGCATTTTTCCCCATGCGTGAAGCTGCATCGTACTCCAGTACAGAGAGGTAGCATTAAATCTGTTCAATTAAAAGTGAAACCTAACATGCATCTAAATTCATAATCTCAATGAGACACCCATGCACAGACTTATGTTCCCCATGCATCTTATATTTTAGTAGCTGCAGATTAGATCTCTGCATGCATTGAATATACTATTCAACTCTGTATGCTGGAACAACCTACCATAAACTAGTTATAACAGTAATTTCCTTTCTGACTTCTGAAGGTAGACATGGTGTTAGCATCTAGGGTTTACTGATCATCAGTTATTTCTCAAAAAAAAGGGAAACCAATATCATGCATTTTGTTTAACCACTTTCCCATTCTTCTATTTTAATTGTTATTAGAATCTGACCGATTTTATAGAAATTATTGTCTTCACAGTGTTATCTTTGTGCAAAAAGAAAGGTACTGTATTATTCTATCATTTCTCCAGAAGTCCAAATTGGACGAATACAGGGAGATAAAGTTAAGTAGACAAAATGTTAAACCAACTGGCGAATACACTTTAATTTTCTTTGATCCTGTATTATCAATTGTATGTGGCAGAATTTAAATCATAGAATATCATGTTCTTAAATGAAAAGAAAAGGGTAGTAATTATTTTATCAACTGACAGAGTAAAATGCTGCATCTCTACACCCAAACCAGGGTTTGATCTGTTCATGCCATGCTAATATTTACAAACATTTAAACAACTGCAAAATCAAATGTTTCATCTCATAAAATCATCATAGATATTCTAACTATGGAAACAAGAACTGTTATTCTTGCATTTAAACATCATTACAGCCCAACACATTTCATTTTAGAACTCCATTCTTGCCTTATCATCGACAGGCTAGGGTTTAACATCAACCCAGTTGTATTCAACCCAAAACTAATACCTTTTTATTATCTGCCGAACTCAAAGTATGCACAGATGCATTGCAAGCCGGGTATTTCATTATCAGTTTACAACCATTCTTTAGATAAACATCTTAAACAGGCTTTCAGAAACAAATTTGAAAATCAGAGTTCAAAACACTGAGCATAAACATTAAACCCTAAGCACTGAACATTTCCATTTAAAAATACGATCATAGCATCTTACAAAAACCTTTTCGTTTACTGAATGTTTCATTCAAGACCTTTTTTTACAAAACACAGCTATTGCCGAAACAAAACCATAGTCAACATTTATATTCCTTACAGTTCAACATTTGTTTCCCCATCATTTTAGAAGTGAAAAACCCTAAACATTAAACGTTTAAATGTTGTAGAATTCTTTGCAACAACGAGGGTTCAAACCCTATCAATCTCACCGAGCCAAGGGATGGCTGGCCATACATTTTAGAAAATATTTACACCATCTACGCTAAACTAAAAACCATAAAAGTAACATTTTCCCTAGGTTGCAGGCGAGGCAAAAGCCATTGTCGAGAAGACACATTCCAAAACCCTTCCAACACTCACTGTCGACCAAGTCCGAATCCAGGAGAACCACAAGGTAGTGTACCACCGATGCTTACCAATGGGTTCGCTGTATTCCCCCATCAACGTTCCAGGAACACTACTGTTCGTCGAGAGCTAACTTGTCAAGCAATCATGTTCAGGGTTAAACGATAGTTATGAAATGCCAAGCATGCAACAAAGAAAACTCTAAACTTATGCAACAACATTGTACCTGCATCGTTCACAGAATATTGACGAAGCCATCCATCCACTTTGAAGGAAAAGGACCCAACTCCCAGGGCACACTGTGTCAACGCTTGCGAAACTTGCACCCGATTTGAAACCCCAAACCCTTCAAGTCACTACAACGCCACCAACGAACACACTCATCCAACCCTGTGGTTGTTGCACTATTCTTTTACAGACTCGGCCCCCATTGATCGCATTCACTTACAGTTTGGAGGTTGTTGTAGGTCTCAGGTTCAAGCCTGAGGGAGGTTAAAAACATCAAAACCTAAGTGCCCCGTGCCAGTTGGCCTCACCCCAAACCCTACCACTGAAACAAATGACCAAGAAACGTTACGAAACCCTGAAGATTATGTTTAGGGTTCACCACATCCCACCAACGCACAAACAAATCGACGATGGAGATCTATTTTCATGAGCCACGTTGGAAGGTGGTAGATGCGGTATTAAATCACCCATCCAACTGCTAAGCCACAATGTTGCCAACTCTGTCGACACCGAGGCAGGAGGCCCGTTACAATTCAGCACTGGTGAACCATCTCACATGCTGGACATCCATTACAAAGTGCATGTAATATTACCATTAACGCTATGGCCAGACGACTTGATTACAAACCCAATCATTTACGATACCTTTTAATTCGTATGCAGACTTTTTTTATCGCCATCATATCCACCTGCCAACCATAAGGATCGACGTTAATGCATCAACTTTATAAATTATACCAAGGTTATAACATTCATCGGTAGCATGCATAAAAGATTTGGTGTGTTCCATTTAAGTCAATGCAAGTACACTCATAGTATAACACATCCACCTAGGTCGCATTCGATCCTAAGGTGTGGATAGATTCCACCCCACTTAATATAAAGTTCATTATAGCGCTCATCTAACACATCCACCTAGGTCGCATTCGATCCTAAGGTGTGGATAGATTCCGCCCCACTTAATATAAAGTTCATTATATCGCTCATCAAGCATTGCTCATGTCGTAAATTCATAAGATTACACCCCCTTAGGGTATAGTTGCCACATAAAACCATCGCATAAATTGCATGGCAAGGTGTTAATGTATATCATATCACCATTATAATTGCTTAGGTAATAAAGAACTTAGAATCGCCTTAGCACCTTCACTATGGTGCTTAGGACCATGTTCCTTGTCTTAGATTTGTCACAAGTTGAAACTTATAAATAGGATGTTTTAAAAAGCCGCAAGTCATTCATGCAATGATAACAAGTGAATTCATAAACTCCTAATGCAGGAAATTAATAACAATCACACTATGAATTTGACGACTTCTGCAGCTTTTGAGCTAGTCAAGTTACTTCCTATGGAAATTGAAAATAATCCATACCTGTGGCGTCGAAGTAATAGCAGTTTTCATTTATGTAACGATTATTAAACCCTCTGAAGTTATCGTTATCTCTTACCTGCGAATTTACGCATGAAGGATGAGTACAATGCTTTAGCTGAGTAGCTAAGTAACCCTTGGGGCACCTCGTGGGACCCCCTTCATCATCATCCAGAAATTTTGAACTGTCAGTACTTGTCGAAGAGAATTTTGTTTTCCAAATGTATCGAAATTTTCAATCATTCAAGCATATAAATAAATGTCATAATCATTAATTGGATTCATGACGTGTTGCCGACACGAAGCACCATCAGAAAACAAAGAAAACACGGCAGTAAGTTGTCCCTACAAAATGACGTAATCATTAATTACTGCTTTATTAAACATTTATTATTTCCGCATTTTACAATTATTAGTAGTAAATGATGATTTAGAGATTTTTATGAAAATATCAGTATGTTACAACATATTATCAAAGACATTGGGTTTTTATAAACAACTCCCTTTCCATTGTTAGGGCATATTCAATGAAACCAAAAACATTCCATAGTTTGCAACATAAAAAAACATGTGTCAAAGTACATATTATCAAGGACATTTTATCAAAGTAGATATTGGTTTTTTATAAACAACTGCCTTTCCATTGTTACGACATGAGGCAATTACTCCCGGATATTCAATTTATTCACCAAACATTGCATTTATACAAATATTTTACGACCTTTGGGATTCATATTCCAATGTTCCATTGGAGTCTTCACGACTCTTTGTATTCTCCAGTTACAAACTAGCCTAGGATTCTAACATTCCCCCTCTTAATCCGAAGGGGTGTTTGTAAGTCCGAGCATGGTTCTAAATCTTTCAAACTTTTCTTATCCAAACACTTCGGTGAAGATATCTGTAGTTCGATCATTAGTGCAACAATGACGTAAATGAACTATCTTGGCCTCTACATGATGTCGAATCAGATGATAATTTGTGTTGATATGTTAGTTCGATCATGGAATCTAGGATTCTTGGCCAACTTGATTGCAGAAGTGTCGTCAATCAAAAGTGGAGTGGAGTCTTCTTGTTTCTCCTACAAATATTCAAGAATCTTTTTGAGCCACACAATCTCTTTGGTTGCTTCTGCAGCTGCTACATATTCTGCCTCTATTGTTGAATCTGCTGGAACTGATTGTTTGCGTGATCTCTAGGAGATAGTTGTTGATCCAAGACTCATCGTGTATCCAGAAGTGGACACTCATGTTTCTTTGTCACCATCGAAGTTTGAATCAGAGTACCCAATAAGTCTGAAGTCATCCACCTTATAATACTTGAGTCCAAAGTCTTTAGTCCCTTAATTCAAGTATATTAGAACTCTCTTTGTTGTAGACCAATGTCCTTCACAAGGTTTGTGCATAAACCATGAAAGAATGCTAACAATCTAAGAAATATGTGGTCTGGTGGTAGTAAGGTAGATAAGGCTTCCTACAAGATGTCGGTACTTGGTTGCATCCTTGAATTCTTTTCCTTCACTTGATGTGAGCTTTAGCTTTTGTTCCATTGGAGTTGAGAGCGTGTTGCAATCGGTCATACCAAATTTGTTCAAAAGTTCTCTAATATAATTTTTCTGAGAAATGAAAATGTACTTAGGATATTGAGTCACTTCAATTCCTAAGTAATAGTGAAGATGTCCTAGATTAATCATTCAAAGATTTTCTTTAAGTCTTTCTTTATGGAAGCTATATAACTTTCATTGTTCCCTATCATCAACAGATCATCCATATATACTACAAGAAACACAACAAATCTTCCAACTTTCTTTACAAATAGCGTTGCGTCATCAAGATTGTAATGCTTGAAATTCAACTTTAGAAGATGCTTGGTTAGCTTTCCATACCATGCTCGAGGTGGTTGTTTCAGTCCATACAAGGACGTGACAAGTTTGCATACCTTGTGTTCTTGTCCCTTCACAACAAAACCTCCGGGTTGAGACCTGAAGACATTTTATTTCAAGTCTCCATTCAAGAATGCAGTCTTTACATCCATCTAATGAACTTTCCAACCATTTTGTGCAGCTAAGCAAAGTATAGTGCGGATGGTGCCCCATTTTGTTGTGGGAGAGAACGTTTCTTCAGTGTCAATTCCTTCTTTCTGTGCATAGCCTTTTGTCACAAGCCTTGCTTTGTGTTTGTCACGTGAGCCATCTGATTTGTATTTGTTCTTGTGCACCCACTTGTTTCCAATTGGTTTGGTTCCGACTGGAGGATCGACCAGATTCAAAGTAACATTCTTTATGAGTGCATCATACTCATTCTTCCTGGCTTCTTTCCACTCATCACAAGTAGTAGCCTCTTCAAAGGAATTTGGTTCAACGTTAGCAGAAAAATTCAATTCACAATAAAATGAGACATCCATGTCATCACTTGAGTTCTCTGCATCCTCTGTCTTCTTGTCTAGTTGAGCTTCTTGTTCACATATTTCCTACTTCATCTGCACGGACACTTTCAAGTGTCTTTGTGGCCCATTTCAGAATCTTCCTTGATGGTCCAAGTTGATCAGAATCTTATAAAAACGAATGGTTTTTAATGTACATTTATGCTAATTTGGTTTATATATTTGATTAAAAGTATTATATATAAAAAATCTATTTCTGTATTTTATCCGTATTGGATTATTTTATTACGTATTTTTTCCATATCGAATCATATTTCGTACTCGAATTATGCTACTATGGTTTAATGTGGACTTAAAAGTTTATAATTCAATTTTGAGAGTTGATTGATTTTTTTATAATTTTGTTTAATGCAATTTTATGTATATATCACTTAATCTCCTTTTTATTATCATCACTCACATGTCATATTGTTTATGAGTACCACATATATTACCTTTAGATAACTTAAATTTGAGATGTTTTCTTTGTATTTGTGGTTATATTTCATTTGAATCTCGAACAATTTTGTAAGAAAAACAAGAATCATCTATTGCATAATTGTTTAAGGGTATTTAATAAGTTTACGGTAGGAGATTATAGATTAGAACAATGTATGTTCATTGAGGAAATGAATTGTGGTGATCACATATCCTTCAACTTTGACAAATATCTTGTCCGCCACCTTGTGTATAGTTACACTCGTCCATGGAATGATTTTAAGGGTATTTTTACTCAATAATATTTGGAGTTAGTTTTGGGAAAGAGTGTTTGAATTCAAGTTTCAAAAACATAGTTAAGAAGTTGGAAGTAGGAGGGAGCATTTATTTTTTCCCATGTTCGATAAGTAATGTCAACATATCTTTCCCACCTACCTTACAAACTAGTCCGTTCTCTGCTGATTCAATCATCAAAGTAAGGTGTACATTTTTTCAAGTCTAGCTGGTAACTAATTTATCGAATGGTCCAAAATGCCTGTTTCTCGTATCTCTATCAGATTAGTGTTTGAATTGACGAGGGAAACCGGGTCATGGAATTCAGTTACGACTTCAAAACTCTAGAAGCGATCTTCCTCGAGCTATTTTATCTTCTTTAGTCGTGATGATAAATCGACTTGATGTCAAAGATAGTAAGCTTTCCAACATGTTTTGAATATAAATATGGAAATATGCCCAATGGGAATCACCGGAGCGACGTCAAAATCGTCCCATCGAAGAAAAGGTGGAGCAGGTGAAAGTGAGAGTGGAAGACAAGGCAGAGTTAATGCGGGATAGTCAGACTTTCATAATGCCCGAAAGATTACATCCACAGATTATTCCAATTTGACTTCTGGAATTTCAATCCAATTTTACTTCTGGAATTTTATTCCAATTTTACTTCTGGATTTTCATTCGTGCTTGTATATTACTGTAATAGGATTTAATACGATTTGAATAAAACAAAAATATAAATGATCATTCATGATACTTTCGGTTGAGAGAAATTCAAGAAGAAAAGGTGGCCTTGTCCTTATTAGGTCTCTTGTGGGCAAGCGGCTCGTACTTTGCTTTTGTAAAAGTGGATAAATTCATAAATAAAAGGTGGCGTATTGAGACCTATTTTTGTGATAAAAACCCTCCCCGTGGTGTCCACATCCATGATGTTATTTCTTAAAGAATAAGTCTACATTGTTCAAAAGAGGGGTGTACATTGTAAAAAAGGACGTTAAGGGAGAAGCATTTGTTAAGGTTAGTTGGGGCATGATGCTTTCTTTTTGGTTCACGTTACATTTGAGAGAGCCAAATTGAACATTTTTATTTATTCTTATTTTATGTAATTGTATGGGTGCACTCATCTTAAATTTTATAATGTCATTAACTTTGTAGGCTCAAATTTGTAAGAGGTTGATGGTTGTCAAATATAAATAAGACAACTTCACCTCACTTGTAAATCATAAACAAGGATTCAAATTATGAGATCTTTTATTTTTCTCTTAATTCATTCATTATTAATGTTGGTAAGTCAATCTCTTAACCCTGGTTTAAGGTTGCTCTTGAAATGCTTAGGAGTGAGTTAGGGTTTGTGCCCTAGTCCAATTGTTCTCTTTTCCTTCAGGGGACACTTTTTGGAGTGGATGTGTTGGGAAGTGTGGCATTGTCTATGGAAGTGTGAAATTGCCTTTAAAGGCATGATATTATCTAGGATTTGTGATAGATAACTCCATATATGATTATTGTTTCTCCTTTAATATTGTTTCACTATGATAAGGTTTCTCCTATAATATTGTTTCACTATGATAAGGCAATAATCATAGCTATTAAGGTTTTGTGGAAGTTATTTATGGTTCATTCGTGATTGCAAGTACCCTTCATTTATTAGGGTCTCTCCCATGGGTTTGAAGTCACTTGAAATGTCAAGAGGTTAGACTATAGTGACATTGGGTTTAACTCTCTTTCAAGCTTACCATCACTAGCACTCGGTCTACATAGCCTTGATTTGCAAAGGGGTGCTAGTTTAAGCATTAACATTTTGGCATCGTTTTCGTGGGCCTCAAAGAATAGTGATGATGTCCCATTGAAGTGGGATTCTTTTGTAAATATGCATCGGTGCGTATAATCTATACTCAAGCATCGGTGCGGCATTGAGATTTGATTCTTTTTTGTGCTTGTTCTATTTGAGTGCATCGATGCAACTAGTTTAATCGTACAACATCGGTGCGTGTAATTTCAATTAGGCACGCCGATGAAAAAACATCCGCTAAAACCTCCGACCGCTGAGTATTTTTTAGTTATAAAATATATCCATAATTGCCTTCATAAAAGCATCTGCTACCATTGGCAGAGGTCATAGCGGAGGTTTTTTTGTCATTCTTGTAACACTAAAAACCTACAATATGACCTTCGCTATATGGCCTTTCCCTTGTCGCGTAAATAACTCCATATATGATTATTGTATCTCATTTAATATTGTTGGACTCCGATAAGGCACCGATCATAGATTTTATGGCTTTGTGGAAGGTATTTGTGGTTTGTTGGTGATTGTAGGTATCCTTCATTGATTAGAGTCCCCTCTTGAGTTTTGGAGTTACTCGAAGTGTAGAGAAGTTAGATTATGGTGACATTGGGTTTAAATCCCTAATGAGCATATCGTCAGTAGGACTAGGTCTACATAGCCTTGATTTCCATATGGGTGCTAGTTCAAGCAATAACACAAGGAACCAATAACTTGTATATGAAATTATTGCAACAAATTAATAAATATATTTGAGCAATGTAAAGTGATACATCACTATGATAGATAAAAAACAAGAAGAAAGAAATCAAGTTTACTCACCATTGCTCATGCTCATGGGAAGAGGATTATGTTGCCAAATTTCATTGCTTTAAGAAAAACGAAGATGTAGAAATACATAATTCATCAAATTCACTTTAATTTTCATTAACAAGGTGTAGAAAGTTGAAATTGTAAATATAATTATTTATAAAAAAAATATTTATATTCAAATTTTATAATGAATTTTATTTCATTATAGTAAAAAATTATATATTTATAGAAAAAATATTGACATTCGAATCTTGTTTCTTGTTTCACAATAGTTCAAGATTGTATATTTTATAGAAAAAATATTTACATTCAAAATCCTGTTTCACAATAGTTCAAGATTATAAGGCAAAGCCATAACTCTGGAATGTGACAAAAATATCATAAATATTAGAAAGGTCCAAGATTGTAAGACAAAGCCATAACTTTGAAAAGTGATAAAAGTATCATAAATATTAGAAAGTTCAAGATTGTAAGACAAAGCCATAACTTTGGAAAGTGACAAAAGTATCATAAATATTAGAAAGATGGTAAGAGAAAGATTTAACCCTTGAAATCTTAAAGTGTTAATAATTCAGCGAGTTACTAGATACAACTAACTTCTCCTTGGGGCTTGTGCCTTAATGGGCTGAGATGGCTTGCTCTCCAATGAGCTGTGTCCTGGCACTGAGCTGCTGGTTGTGTCCCTCATTAACTCTGCTTTGTCATTCACTTTCACCTGCTCCACCTTTTCTTGTCGATAGGGTGGAGGTGGCGGTTTCGGGACATGGGGGTTGGACTGTGCTACCAAGGAAGAATATACATTGCAATCACTTGATGGCGATGGCGATGGCGATGGCGAATCATAATTCCCAGCATGAAGTTTGAGGGTAGAAATAAGAGTCTGTGCGATCAGTACATTGGCAGCATCACTTGGATGGTAGTCATCCCAAAACAAATATTTGCTTCTGTCCGGACACAGCTTTGCAGCAGCAACGCAACTTAATGTGGACCGATAACTTCCAAAGCTGCAGCAAGGAGTATCAGAATTATCGAACCCTGCATAAGTAAAACTTCGTTAATAAACCCAATCACAAATCCAAAATCTACCAATGAAATATGCTATAATGTGAATAGCTAATTGATAAGTAGTAAAGGTATTTAATGGTATTTAATTCTCACCATAAGCTTGGGGATTTTCCATAAGCTGGGAGAGGACAGTGTAACCATCTACAAAGATAAAACGAGCCGCTGGCAATTTTGAATTTAGATCTGTGAGGAGGTTTTTGACAGCCAAGTTAAACTTGACGGCATAATCGTTGAGATTCTGACGGCAACTACCATCTGTTGTCAGTACCCTCTGCAATGGGGTGCATCCCAAAGGTCCCAATCCTGTGAAGAACAACTTACGGACACCTAATTGGTGTAACGTCTGCACCATTTTATATATATAAAGATTAATAACAATCGGAGCCGCTTGACGGCAGTCTCAAATTTATGGTTCTGAAACACTCACCTTGAGTTGTTGCCCCAATGTGGAAACCAGATAGTCTATGAAATCATCAGGAGCGTATTGCCAGGAATCAGCCTCGTCATGGAGCAAATAATTATTGATGTAATCGTTGCTGCCAATGGCCATTAAATAGATGGATCCATGAAAAAATTTATCTGCCTTGTCATGCCCGATTTTCCTGGCAATGATCATCTTAGTGCCTTGAAACATCTCTATTTGCTTCCACAGACAAAGTCGCTGAGTCTACACGCGGCATACAATTAACAAGTCAGAAAATGAGGATGAACAAAAAAGGAAAACCATTAACAGCGAGAGAAGCAAGTTATTACAAAAAGAGATCCTGTTTCGTTAAGAATGCCTCCTCCGCCCGAAGCATAGTTTACACCTTGATTCAACACGGTTTTGTCATCAGTGGATGGATGCAGGTATGCAACTGGGATTGGCAAACCTATTTTCTCAGCTGCAATATTAGCAAAACCGAATCCATATTGAATACCTCCAAAATGCCGAATATAGAAATAAATAATCGATATGGAAACAAGTAGAATTGTGCAGGAAGAGGGAAAAAAGAAATACCAACTATATCACAAATAGTTCGGCCATTGGTGTATCTGCCAGTGGGCGTTCCGTTGCCATAATCAATGCCATACCATGGATAATTGGACTTCGCTAGACTCCGCGGCAGGTGATTGTTGTTTCCAACATCAGACAAAGAATCCCCGAAAATAAAAGATACAGGCCGCTTGATCTTTGTTTCTGCTGCACCTGCGCAACCATATAACACCACGGCCACTACCACCATAAAGATCGCCATGAAACCTGCACTGGGTTCCCCCATCCCAATCCTATCCTTTGTTCCCGTATACACAATCTGCTTGGCTGCAATTGTTGCTCTGTTCGAACCAGAGCTCGCCGTCCTGGCCTTTGTTCCCACATACACAAAGTGCTTGGCTGCGATTCCCGAACGTTTTTTTCCGCGAAAGGTTCCCGAACGTTTCTCCGTCAGAACCAGAGCAAAATTGAACAAGGAAATATTAAAATTACTAATTGTTCGGTAGAAGCGATGGATAAGATCGAATCCCAAAGTTATCCCATTTGGAAGGGATTGCCATAAAGCAAAACCTCCATGTGCTACTGCGGCTTCAACGAAAGAGTGATCATGAACGAATTGGGTAACTCAGCGACGAATTGGCAAAATCCCTAAATTGGACGCGTTAGATCATGAATGCTTTTATGACTAATCACCGGGCTCCTCGTGCATGTGGCGGAGACTTTCTTAAACAACGACGTCGACGTCGTCATAAACATGGTTGGCGTACAGACATCGATTCTGTTTCCATGGGGAGTCGCACACCGAATTATTTTAATTTTATGCTTTACAAAGTACATACATATTGCCACATTCGTTCAATTTTCATGCTGAGTGGCACACGTAATTATTTTCCTTTTCGGCTTTACAAGTCAGACATATTGCCATATTGTTTGCATTTTCACGGGGTCAGATCACAGGTTTTTATTTTTGGATGGGTACTATTTGTCGTTATGGGTGGTGGTCTTTTTACAGTGGGCCACTCGGGTACAGTTTTATGGATTCTGCCTGCAACTGTTTCTGTGACTTATTCATTCACTTGTTGACGGATGGGTACTTGTAATCTCTTTATGTTTTTTTCTTTCATAAAGTTTTCTGTACTGACTGGCAGATATCCCTAAGATATTTTGATTATTAATAAAGAGCCATCGGACGATTTGGCCTGTCTGGCCAAAACTTGGTTCGAATTGAGGTAAGCTAAATTCCAGACAGTTTGCATCAAGAATTTGGTGATTTTTTCGGTGAAAATCCCGCTGAAATTGTTTAGATGACAGTTTTGGGTTGTTAGAATTGCATAATCGAGGAGCCCCAGGGATAATTGAGGTTGCTGAATCCATTCCTGAACCAAAATTGCAATTCAAGCAACCCAAATCACAGTTTCAATAATTTCCCCTCGCCGGATTCCTGTAAAAATTGCCGATAAAGGTGCAAACGGTCTAGAGTTTAGCCCATTTCGTTGGAATTTGGCCATATGAAATCTACAAATTTGGTTATTTATGTTGATTAAATCATTTTTTTTTAATATCTAGATGAATTCAACATTCTAGAAAACTCAAGGCATTCAAATTATGCGAGATTAATATTGTTATTTTCTCTAGGCGAAATGGTTAAATAACTCGATTAATACAAGTTTTTTCTTGATTGAAAAAAAAAAGATGTTTAAAAAGTAATTTAAAATTAAATATCTATTCAAATAATAAAAAGTAATATAAAATAATAAAAAGTAATTAAAAAATTTTAAATATCAATTCAAATAAAAACAAGAGTCACGAGGTGACAATGTCCTTGACATTGCCATAGCTCAAAACTGATGCCTATGCATGTCTTTGTCTATTTAATTATATCTATGCTCTCAATCCCAGTTTTGTCTTTCATTTGTGTGCATTTTTTAAGCTCAAAAGTGATGCCTATGCATGTCTTTGTCTATTTAATTATATCTATGCTCTCAATCCCAGTTTTGTCTTTCATTTGTGTGCATTTTTTAATGTTTACTGTGAGCTTTATTTGTTCTCCTTTTTTTTCTCAATCTATCGACACACTTTGGTTTGCTAATTTTACCTTTGTAATTACATTACAATTGAAATTCAAGGGAAATGTCAAGCTCTCCTTAAATCTTGATATAAATCTATTTTTTAATACATTTAGATTCTGAGATTGAGGTTATAATTGTAATCTTCATAGTCAAATTGAAGGTGAGGTGGTCACTGAATATAATGAGAATGAATGAATGATTTCAAGACCTGCACCGTAAAAGATATAAACGGAGAGGAAAGCGGAGGAAACAAACTAAGAACACTACCCAAGCAACCGTGAGCACAACGGGGAACTCCTTCTAGAGGCATGGCGCGTCCGAGAGTGTGTTTAGAGCCATGCGGTTAACTGCAAAAGTCGGGAATCGGGATAGCGAGTTGTGCAATAGCCCTCACGAAATGATGGTGATCCAAATATCCAGTAGGGTTGCCAGCGTCCGAGATCGCATAAACTAAGTTAATAGACGGTGACGCTGATAGTCCGAGATCGCATAAACTAAGTTATCTTCCAGGTTCTGGGTGATTACGATCAATTGTAGAGTGGGAAAATTTACTTCCTTCTTCCTTAGAGAAAGTTACAATTTGTGTCGACGGCCCCAGACATGGCTGCTCTTCTTTTCAAGATTAGTACTTCGCTATCAAAACAGAAGGAAAAGGCGACAAAGAGGCAGAAGAGATCAAAACTATCATGTGGGTTTGGTAAAGCCCAGATGTAGGTCTACTTTACCCACATATAGGTCTACTTTACCCACAGATAGGTCTCATGGGAGTAAGAGGCCATTATGTGAATAAAAATTCCATTGATTGGGAATCCTAGGTCGAGTGCTAAAAACAAAATTCCAATTGCATAAAGGACGAACCCAAAAATTTGAACAGGATTACGCATTGCGACGATCAAATTTTCTTATAGGAGTTCTCATTGTGAAAGGCATAATTAGCATGAACAGGAGACCAAACCCACTGAACTAATATTCTAAGAAGAAGCCAAATGTTGATTGGTAAATAAGCAAAATTCGGAAGGACCCAAATTTTGAAAAAACCTCATCGCAATGCAAAAGTCGAGCATGATTCAACCCGACTATCAGCGTAACCATCTATTAACTTAGTTTATGCAATCTCGGACGCGCCACTTATGAAACGTGTTTGGAGCCATGCAGTTAACTGCAAAAGTCGGGAATCCAGATAGCGGATTGTGCAATAGCCCTCACGAAATGATGGTGATATTATATATATGAACATGGTTAACTTGTTGACATGCCATTAACTTTAAGTTATTTTTAAATTGTATAATTTAAAATATGACCATTTATTAATTATTGGTAATAGCACGGTAAGGTTTTTATTATATTTCATTTATTATAAATAAAATATATCTTTTTTATTTTGTGAATTTTTAGAATAGTTAGTAACAACATTTGGAAGATGAAAGAAAAAAATTAAAATTGTTTATTAGTCTTTAGATGTGTTAGTATTAATATTTGGAATAATTATTTTTAAAAAAAGAAAAATAAAGAAGAAAATATTTTTAAAACAAAGAAGAAATAAGAAGATACAAATTACTTTATTGTTTATAGTGATAATATATTTATTTTAGAATTTTTAATAATAACATTTGGAATAAATTGACAAATAAATAAGAAAAAAAAACTATTTTATTGCTTTAACATAATAATAAATTTATTATTTAAGATAATGTCATTTCTTGATCAATAAAAATAATAAAATTTAGTTTAAAAAATATTTTAATTTTAATATATAATTAAAGTAATTACTTTATTGATTAATAAAGATATTAAAATAATAATAAAAACAAAAATTATTTATTATTATATATCAAATTGATTATTTGGAATTATGTTATCTATTATTATTTATTAATTTATAAAGAAGAAGACAAAAATTAGTTTATTGATGTTTGTAAAATAACAATAAATTTAAATTTATTATTTAATAGAGAAGATAATGTAATTTATTATTTAATAAATATATTAAAACTATTATATTGTTTTATAATAATTAATTGTCTGAAATAAAGTAATTCATTATTTAATAAAGATAGTAAAAATACACTTACAAGTTGTGAATTACCCATACTTATCATGCAAAACATGGAAAGTTTGAGTTAGGTTTCAATCAAACTGAACCAAGCAAACCTAAAGATGCCGACAGTTTATTTCCAGAACTAAGACTACATAAATTACAATCCTCTAGATAGTTGTAGCTTACATCTTTGATTGTTTTATTGTTTTATAATTTTAGTCTCTAAATCATTTAACTTTGTTTAGTTTATGAAACCTTATCATGTTAATCTTAGCTTTTATTCTCTGTTGAATCTTCTTTACCATTGACTTTAAAGGTCTTGGATGTTCAAGTCCCTAGTATTGAAAAGATATTTGTACAAACTATGAATGTAAAACATAATGAAGCAATTATATGAGTAATTTGCATATATAAGTACATGTCAGCTTGTACTCATTATATTAAAATGAATGTTAACAAATAGCCTTTATTAACTTGGCACCTCTCAATTAATGTTATGAAGAATCCAAAAGTTGAAAATTAAAAATATTTTCGTTGTACGATTACCTACCAACATGCACGCATCACAATCATTGAGAACCATGCTTCAATCTGATATATACTCTCAAATTTATTTTAGAAGGCATTTTTAGAATGGTTCCGCCTGATGGATGCCATTTCATTATGCATTCCAGAATTGGTAATAGACTTTCAATGTAAAAAAATAGCCTGCGCATGAGACAAAGTTAATGGAAGATTAGAAAAAATTTATAAAGAACAAGACCGGCTACCATTTCATTATGCATTCTTTCAATGTAAAAAAATAGCCTGCGCATGAGACAAAGTTATTGGAGGATTAGAAAAAATTTATAAAGAACAAGAATTAAAAGAGACAAAGTCATTATCCAAACTAATATTGGAAATTGAAAACTTATTGTTAACCCAAAATAAAATAAACTATTACATGAAGACCATTCCAACAAGAATGTTAAGAATGATTAGTGATTACCCGTGCTTATTATGTGAAAACATAATTCTTGAGCGGACTCTGCCTTTTCAAATAGTTCAGAAATATTTTAATTAATAATTATATACAGATTATAAATACTTGGTTATTGTGTCATATGGTGACCTTCTGCTGGCGCATAATGTTAGGTTGATAGAAAACGGCGGATTGTAAGTAGATGTGGGATTTAAAAGATTTTTACTAGTTTTGACATGAAAAGAATAAATAAACTTACAAGTGTCTAATGCATGCAACCATCTGCAGGATGTGGGATTTAAAAGATTCTTACTAGTTTTGACATGAAACGAATAAATAAACTTACGAGTGTCGAATGCATGCACCCATCTGTCAGGCACAAACACCTTAACAGACATGGTCCGGAGATGTGTAGTGTAATGGTATTATGGTGGGGTGGAGATTAATATGTTTCTAATCCTCAAGGATCAATCAGGATTATAAACATATTTTGGGACTCTGCGTGCATTTTAGCTTCTTTTATATACACTTTTATATACACAGTCACAAACCCTCCCTACCATGCCAGAGCATAGCAGTCCGTGACACACTTCAGCGCTTATGCACAGCCAAATAGTATGTCAACTGCTACGTGGATATTCAAAAGTAATGGTGGCCATTCTATGCCTTAGTTGGAGTGGCACAACGAAGTCCTAACTATTATTACGAGCTCTCCTTTGTCTTACCTTCTTCATTTTCTTTCCTGTCCAGTGGATTTTGTTGGTTGGTATTTTTTTACCTACAAACCAGAATAATTAAGGAATCATCCGAACTAAGGAATCATACCATTTGGTTGGTTTCTTTTCACCTACAAATTAAGGACTCGGAAGGAAGGATAGTGAGTGAAGCAGTCAGTCACTTTGTTTCCTAGCACGAGGGAAGAAACTGATCTGTTCCACCAGGCGATTTGGCAAGTGTCTGGCTTGGCCTTGCATCGTCTAGAGAAACTGTAAGTGCTATGAACTAAATAGATAAGAATAATTGGTAATTGGGTCCTTGTTTACAACAATTCTGAGGCAAATAATCTACGTCATTAAAACTCATTTTCATAATGATTCAGTTGGAAACCACCTTTGAAATCCGAATGTAAAGAATGTATATGTATGTATTTCAAGTTAAACAAAATATAGCACTTTTTCTACTACTTGTTTTTGTCGGTAGAACTACTTACTATAAACAGCCATAGCTATAGCTGCAACTTGCAAGCCTCTAATTTCTTAGACTAGCTGCATGCATTGTTGTAATCTGCATTTGCAGGCAGTTATATCTTATCCTTATAACTTTAAAAAAATTGCCACTGGGCACAACTGCTCTGACCGGAATATAGGTCTTGATACTTACCACCCTGCGTTGTCTGTGTTTGCCTCCTATCATGAATTTGAAGTAGTTGGGATCATTTTTTCTAAAGAATTGAGGTTTTTCAGGATTGGGCAAAAACTCTCCGGCATAATTTTGGTTCATGGTGGAAATATGATAGTAGATTTAGTCAAATTTATTCCTATTACTACTATGACCACTACTTCTCACGATAGGAAACCGACGACAATAGTCCATCATCTCTCGTTTGTTGGAGTTTGTTCACGACAGCCAAACGAGCACTTCGGCCACTGCTGCTAGTTCTTCATGGCCATGGTTCACCGTCTCGCTATATCCGAAGCTCCCGAGTTCAAAACCTCTAAAGCATAAACCACCGTCTCAGATTATAAATTGTCATCACCAGCGGCACCAGACTGAGCTTGTGTACCATATGTACCATTGGCAAAGGTTTAGGGTAAGGTTGGGATGGGAGTCAGCATCCTGGTGAAGAAGGAATTTCATGTTTATTGTTAACAAGCAAATAACCCTAATAAATTTTCCCTGCCATTGTTGCAGGCACTGTAGGAAGGATTTTTTTCGTTTATCATATTTATTTATTTATTTGTGGAATAAAACCGGATGTGTGAAAGGTCATTTCAGCTGCAATCGACAAAATCGATGCATAAGTGGTGCAGGGGAGCATATGGGCAACTTACTTTATCTATCTGTGAAGTGTGTAGACAGATAAGTGGGAAATAAATTAATGTGAATGAAAGAACCTCGTTCTTTTTATTATTTAGATATATCTCATATGCATGCGCACGCATCTTCATTGCAAATTCCCTCGGACCTATCAATCATAGCACTATCGATCGACTAAAGAAGGAAGAAAGTAGAAAGCCAATCTTGTTTGTTTTTTTTAGGTTTGAGAGGGAGGGCTAAAGAAGGAAGAAAGTAGAAAGCCAATACAGTTAGGTGTTTGATGCCGGGACTTAATACCCTACATGAAGACATGTGGGCACTACAGGCTTTGACAAACAATTACTCACCGAAATTGTTGTATTTTATTGCCTAGTACACAGCAGCACAATGCACAAATGAGGTAGCATGTAAATATATCCACATTGTGTATATTTTATCAACGACATTATGGATTAAGTAAACATGTTGTTTCCGGGATAATATTTAATTGAATTGGGTGGAGGAATTTAAGGCGCCAGATCTTACCAACGAATTGTTACGTGGTAGCAATATCTCCATGTGACATTGACATGACAAGTCTACCTAGTAAGCATTGAAAGCATTAGCTCTCCAAATTTTTATTTTAAATATTTAAATAAAAGTAGTTCAATTGTGATTACAAGAAGGATTGATGATCTCAAAAGACTTAGAATGTATTTGAATTTATGAGTTAAATATTCACATTAACAACATTCTTTGGGTGTACAATTTAATTGATAAAGTTAATCTTTATGCCTACTTCCTATGAAATTCTATGTAGCTAGCACATTGAAAATATAAAACTCTTACAAGTAGCTAAGATTGACCGTCAATAATCTTGGAAAACATTGCTCCATATGGTATTTATCTTTAACTTGGAAACATTGCTCCACCTTTGAGTGTACCTCAATGCTTTTGAAGCATGCCTAACTTGGAAACATTGCTCCATATGGCATTGATCTTAATCTTGTAAACACTGCCCCATCTTTGAGTGTACCTCAATGCTTTTGAAGCATGCCTAACTTGGAAACATTGCTCCATATGGCATTGATCTTAATCTTGTAAACACTGCCCCATCTTTGAGTGTACCTCAATGCTTTTGAAGCTTTTGAAGCGTGCCTAACTTTATTTATTTTCTTTATTTATTTTCCATAAGCAATGTGTAGTTAGCACATTGAAAATCTAAACCCTTACAAGTAACTAATATTGACCATCAATCATCTTGGAAACATTGCTCCATATGGTATTGATCTTAATATTGGAAACACTGCCCCATCTTTGAGTGTACCTCAATGCTTTTGAAGTGTGCCTAACTTAATTTATTTTCTGTAAACGGTGTGACTACTAAAGTCTAAAAATGTGTACATACCCTACCCCCATTTGAGCCTATGACTTCCTAGGAGGCAGCACATGTTCTTAGCCGTTAGGCCCACTCAAGTTGTACATGTATATTCCAAAAATAACATTCTTCAATATTTTCTTTCTCACAAAATCCTATTATTATAACATAAAAATGATTGACGTCAATTGAGTTGATGCCATGGAAAGATTAGTACACTATAAAGAGAAAGTTCACTCCTTAAAATGGTATAAGTAAATATATAACTAATACATGTAATGTAATATATATATATATATATATATATATATATATATATATATATATATAATCTAGGGTTATTGGCAATAAGATTTAAGATTTAAGCTATTACCATATCTCCCATACTAAGAAAAAATTGATTCTTAAAACATCAAAAACATTTTTTAAATCATATTCCAAAACCTTAGAACAATTTTAACAAATCACTAATATCTACAAAATAAAATTATTATTCTTAATAAAATTATAAAAAATTATATAATATCCAAAATTACTTAATCTTTAACCCAAAACATATAACTGGTATATAAAAATAACAAACAAAACACTCATTGAAAGCTTAAAAGTAGAAATTAAAAAAATTGCAACTCAAGGTTTAATATATGAATAAAAAAAAATATTAATTACACAGCTCAATGTTTTTCCCTCGGAAATATAGATATGCAAAGGGGACAAAAATTCGTCTTAACATCTGCAGCTTTGTAACCCACGATTTATAAAAGATTTGATGATTAACATGATCCACTGTCTAATATATTCTAACTAGTGACAAGCTCTCACATGCATATTCATTCATTTTGAAAACTGTAAGAGCTAAATGCAATAGCCTCTCGCAATATTATTAAGTTTGAATATAGAAATAAGTTTGACAGCTTACAAAAACCCACAAATTCATTGAATCAAATAATAAAATTGATATTATGAAGTGCAAACATCAGAAGCAATTTATAACACAAGGATTTGTTAGATATATAGAAAATGAAATTGAACCCAACACAATTAGAGTTGTATTACTTTTGGGAAGATCTGAAATTTGATGTAAGGAGATATTGTTTAAAAAACATTTAATTCGTGTAATTCAAGTTTAATATGCAAGAGATTATTTCGAAGAAGCCTAGACAATGGTCGTTGAATATTGTTAAAGGGATGTGTGTGTTGGCGATTGTAAAGCCTTAGTTGCTTAATGTCATCGATTTATTTGAATACAAGTAAGATCTATCTTGGTATTTCGGTTATTATTAAAATACTTATATTTATGAGAGGTATAAAAGGGGCCTTACAGTGTTAAAGATATCCACTCAAATCCGAGCCTATTGTATTTTCATTTCTACACATTCATATACAAATTAATGTTTACTATTTTGGGGCATTTCGTTCACATAAGAGAAGAGAAGATCTATGGATCTATTGTATTGGGATAAAATTCATTGATCCGCCATTTTATCAAGTACTGAGTTTTCAAATTGTCCATATTTTGTTTACTTAGAAATCTTTATTTTTCATAAACGGATTCTTCCTTGTCCAATACTTTAATGACATGAGCATCTATATTTTTTTAAAGTTCTTGTTTATGGTATAAAATTACTTCACCTTAAGATTATATCTCCAGCACACAAGCAATTCTTCTTCTGGATGTTTTTGGTAATGTATAATGAAATATGTAATGTACAATGAAATGATAGCGTTGACATATTTTTTTTCATGTAGATTGTCTAATAGTTTTGATCAGAATTCAAGATTTCTCTCGACATAAAAAATATGAAGATACGGTTTTCCAATGCTATTGGAGTAATCTCGTTGACTTCATTGGGGTCGAGCCAGAATTTTCCCTTCCCGCACTTCAGAACGCTCACCGCGAGCCGCTTCTGCAACTTCAGCGAAACCATTGTTCCTGAACCTTCGTCTCCCTCACAAGCTCCACACAGTAGCACATCGCACAAATGATGACAAAAAGCATTGATGTTTCCATGACAATATTGAATTGAAATGGGTGGAGGAATTTAAGGCGCCAGATCTGACCAACGAATTGTACATAGATTTAGTAAAAACGTTCAAAAGGAAGACGCATGCACGAAATGGGGCGGAAGCCTGAGATGCAGACTGACGAGACACTAGCCAATCAAAAAATGCCAAATTCGTGAGCTTACAAGGATGGGATGGACGACAGGATAGGACGAACATACACGCGGCGAGTGAAATCCTGGACCAAATAACGAGGATTAATTTCATGACCCAAACTTTGTAAAACTTTGCAAAATAAAAAAAAGTTATTGGTACGGCCAGAATAATATGTCCAAATTAAATTCGGCGAGTTTGTCCATCTTTTCCTACAAAATTGTCAAGTCTTCTCAGTACTGAGTCATGTGACTAGGCCATTCCAAAGATTGAAGAAATCAACACTTAGTCACGTGACTAGGCCAGGACAAAGATTCACGAAATATTATATTTGAAAAACAAGCTATTTGATTGACATTTTTTGTACTTGTCTAAATTTGCAGGTGGACTAAATGAGAGCTGAAACCTACACACGATAATAAAAAACTTCGCACTATTTTTGAATTGGATCAAAGAATTCCAAAACGTATACGAAAATGAAGGAAAAAATTCAGTCGATATAGTGGAATAGAATACTATGTCGTATTTAGTAGAAGATTTATGAGAGCAGTAATTTCAAAATTTTATATTTATGTTGATAACCTTCTGGATTTCAAATATTTATATTGAAATACTGAGGAGCTTTATCTGAAGGATGTTTAAAGGAGGAGGGAATTCTTAAAATCTTAACAGCAAGAACTTCAAAACAATTGCGAAACAAGAACCTTCAATTTCTTAGAGCAATGTTCATCAGAGAGGAAATTGACTCCTAAAAACTGAAAGAAAGCCCAAAATACAAAAAAAGGAACAACTCAAAAATCAGGGCCACAAAGTCTTCTAAAGTAAGTCAAGCTATTGAAGGAAATTTAGAGTCGTAGCTGAGAAAACCATAGAGTAAAATGGCTAAAGGACCGTAGAAAATCGTTGTTCAAGCTCACAAGGAAAAATATAAGCCTGTTCACTGCAATAACCACAATCATGCAACAAAATTACTAAAATGCCTTGTTACCACTGACAAAGGCAATTTTATTAGAAAACAGAACTAGTGAAATTAAACCTCTAAGCCTCGATGGGACAAGGTCTTTACAGAGATTCAAGAAATTAGACATTTGAAAGGAAAGTTATCATCATTGCCGTAGAAATAAAATAATTTCAAAGGGAAATCTTAGGAGGACAAACTCTTCTAGGGAATCTACTCCCGAGAGTCGAAAAACTTCACGATAATCTTGAATTGGATCAAGGAATTCCCAAAACGGTAAAAAGAGAAGCAAGAATTTCCGTCAATATAAACAGTTCTGAAATTTAAGAAAGAAATTTCGAAAGCTTTGCAGCTTACAGTCAAAAGCGTTCAAAAGCTGTGAAGCAAGAACATAAACCTTCTTACAGCAAAGTTCTTCGAAGCAGGAAACTGAATCCTAAACAAAAAGTCAGTGAAAAGAGGAAAAAATGAACAAATCAAAAGTCATGAGCACAAACTATTCGAAAAGTAAGTCAAGCTGCTCAGAATACCATAGAGGAAAACGAGAAAAAACAATAGAAAATCGTTGTCCAAGCCGATAAAACAAAATCTAAGCACATTAACTGCGATATCCACACTCTTTCCTAAATCTTTAGCGATATTCAACAGTATAAAACATATTGGCGGTTTCACCTCAAATACTGAATTCTGAGTGCCGATTTTGACAAAATTTCGAAGAGAAAAGCTCTCTGTTCTATGGATTTTGGCTAAAATTTACAGAAGATTCGATGCCATGCCATATTTTACAGATTGAGCTCATGATTTGCGGGCAATCTTCTAGAATCGAAGACACAAATAACCTGAAACAAGAAATAAGGAAAAATAACATACTGAATTGGCAGAAAGTAAGCATGTAGAGATCTCTACCTTATCTAGTTCTTCAATGGAGATGGGAGCCGAGTGCTGAGCGTGAGGGATTCCACTCACAAACGAGGCAGTAAAAATGTAGAGATATTTGCCTTATCTAGTTTTTCCTCCGTGTAGGTGAGAGCCGAGTGCTGAGCGGGAGGCCTTCCTCCCAATAAGTCTATATGCTTAACTGCATCACTCTGACATATTTATTAATGTTCCTCATTGATTTTTTTGAGTCCTATTCAGAGTGGCTTGGCTTGGACGCATTTCAAGCAAAGGTACATTGAATTTTCTCATTTTCTATGAAATCCCATTTCTAACCGGCTCACCTTATTGTTAAATCACGCGGAAGCAATCACAGGAGATAGGACGACACAGACAGCAGGAGGACGACACGGATGAGGGGCACGCGGTAGCCGAAACCCCCGCAACAAATTTCGAGGAAATAATTCTGCGAAGGAACCAACATGTCAGGCACCGATAGGCATCCATGACGTCTGCCCGCCGCCGCCCCTTGGGGAAGGAAAAACGAGGCGGATGTCATCATGTACACCCCAGTCATATTTAAGATAAATAGCAATTTTAAAAAACATTTTAATTAAAGAATTAAGAATTCAAAAGTTTAGACTATAACTTAAAAAAATTTGACAAAATCAACCAAACTAATGCCCTTGACTCAAAAACTACATATCAAGGACATAAAAATTAAGATGGGGTCACTAATTTCTTAAAGATGTGATTTTACTTATTTAAAATTTTCATGAGTGTAACTAAACAAAAATGAACACGATATTCTTCAAAAGGATATGTGACCACCACAATTTATTTCCTCTCTGAACAATGCATAGTTATATTGTCTAAACTACTATCTTGAGATATTTTTCAATTTTATTTTGATTTCTTCTATTATGTAATTTACTTATTATTTTAAAAATTTTGATAATTTATTTTAACAATTTATAAATTATTTCAAAAATATATAAATTTAAATATTCTAGATGCTTTCTCACATCGACGTTTCCTCCATTTTACATGCTTGCAAAACTTTAGAAACTATCTTGCATCATCCCATATATGTAACATTGAACATTGTTGACATTGCTTATTGAACATAGTAAAAAAGAAATGCTCCATCCAACTTCTTACCTATATTTCTTGAAACTTGAATTCGAACACTTTTTTTAAAATTTCCACCGATAGATGTAATTAAACACAAAGTGTACACCATCTTCTTCAAATTTAAAGGATATGTGATCACCATATGAATGCATGGTTCTATTGTATAAACCCCTACCATAATTTATTAAATATCCTTAAACATTTCGTGATTCGTGTTTTTCTTACAAAATTGTTCCCGTAGATTTAAATGAAATATAACCACAAATACAAAAAAATCTCATATTTAACCTCTTTACAAAATCTCATATTTAACTTCTCTAAAGGTCAAATATAAACTCTCAAATTCACTCGTGTCCCATTCCTATACAAGGTTGCCTCTTCCTTGGGTAATGTAGCATTGCCTCTTCCTTGGGTAATGTAGCATTAGGAGATATATTTAACACTTTAGCAAAAACCCCTTTTCATTGATTGGAGATTTACCTTCTTTTAAGGAAGCATGGGGAGATATATTTAACACTTTAGCAAAAACCCCTTTTCATTGATTGGAGATTTACCTTCTTTTAAGGAAGCATTGGGAGATATATTTAACACTAGCAAAAACCCCTTTTCATTAATTGGAGATTTACCTTCTTTTAAGGAATGTGGGAGGGATGATGATCCTTGATGAAAGGAGTTTATTTGTGGAGTTCTAAAGAAGAGTAGGTTAGATGTGATATTTCTTTGTGAGATAGAAGGATTTTGGTTTTGATAGTGAAGAAACTATTTTTGCATTATTTTGTTTTTATCAATTGATTAGAAGTTTGGTTGGTATAAACATGCATCCATATGTAGGGCGGTTGTATTTGAGAGTAATTCTACTAAGAAATTCATAATCTTGATGATTTCAAGTTTATTTGTTCTTTGGAAACATGGTGCAAATATGTTTTTGAAAACTAGGTTAATTCTTCATTTTCATTGTTTTAATTATGGAAGGAAGAGGTATATCTCCACTTGTTAACTAGAGGATTTATGTTGATCAAATAAACTTTATTATTGTTTTAGTTTATTTTGCAAAGATGATGTAGATACCTTTGTGCATACCATCCACTATTTTAGTTTCTTTAAGGATGATGATGTAAATTTTAATGCACCCTTACATTACACCGAACTTTAAAACACACTAAAAAAAATATTTACACTCATAATGGTTATATGCATTCTTGCGGAAGCATAACTTTTACATATTCACTACATATTGCAAAAATTATATATGCATAATAGATATTCATTACACATACATTGTATAGGACCATATTGTCATGTTTATTTATTACAACAATGTTGTTGTAGTGCAAGTAGCAACAACGATTATTTACTAGTACATCAGTGTGTGAGTTACAACAATAACAGTGTTGTTACTTTGCAAGTAAAAACAACTACTTCCTACTAATTCACAAGTAACAAGATGTAACGCCCCCCTCACCCTGTCCGACCATCGGGAGGGGACACTAGCTAAACCCAAGCTCTATTATTTCGCCCCAAATGCATAATGCGATTTTCAACAATAAAATGTGTGCAGAAACTTAAATAAACATGCACAACGAAAAATACAAAATCTATCCACACACATCTACCCTGCAATTACACAAGCATAACATTACAAGCATGAAATAAAAATATTTCAGAATCAAATGCATAAGATTACTTATCTTTATCCAACACATATCCAAGCAACTGGCTGTGTAAGAGCGTTTTTCCACCCAACCATAGGCACTCCGTCCAGTATATACTCTTTCTGCTGGGAGGCCACCCCCAAGCTGAGCTATGAGGCCACCAGGGAGAAGGAAACACCTACACGCTTCTAACTCTCAACCCACGACCCATTTTTCTCTTTGCACTTAGTCAAATGCTCATATAGATCTCTACAAGGGTCTCACTCAACCTTCACAGCCTTGGATTCCACAATACCTGCCCCACAGAACACCCTTCTAGCTTAGGAATCCCCTTCACTGATCCACGGTTCTCTTGGGCGATCCATCTTGTTGGGTGCTTCCAGTGTGTGCATAGAAGAAGTCCAACCTGATATGGTTGCTATAGAACCACCTGTAGCCTTGATTTGTGACTTCTCAAGAACTTACGGGAAGTATAACTCCATGGGTAAGGTTCCTAGCTTGCCCAACCTCTCGGCTCACGTACAACCAACTATTTTTCCTTCCAAAAATGCAGTTCTGTCTTCCAATTCAAATTTATGTGTTTAACACACAGTCTCTTAATGGACATGAACATTAATGGAATAACTCTACATAGTGTAGAATCTTGCATCAGAGAGAATGAGAATGGAATGATCAAAAGAGTGTTGACTCCAAGGATATGAGGTAAGGGTGAAAAGACAACTGACATGGCTTTTGACCATAGAAGAAATAGGACTATTGACAGCTGACATAACTGTCACAACCTCCATGCTTCAATAACTACAAGAAGTGACTTTCCCCACCAACCTCACATGTACATTCAATGATTGGATTTTAATAGTCAAAAGAAGGTAATTGGCTTATTTAAGGCACATGCCATATTTTTTGGATGAATTCTAAGGTTGACACATGGCAGCATAGGATTTGGTTTCCCATAGGCCCCCTTTCTCTTCCCCTCTAGTGGAATCATAGCCCCTTTGGTGCTCTTTTCACAACCAGTCTTGGACCATTTTATTATTTATGCACATAATATTTACATAATATTCTGAATCAGCTTAAAATCCAACCAAACAATCCAAATAAAATATAACATCATACATGCCTATCCATTCACTAGTCGGGCCTTGGCCTTGAGCTCCGCACTAGGAATTCACACTAGCATATTTACATCATTTACATAATTTTGGATAGGTACATTCCAAGTGTAAAACCAGGGGTATTACAATCCCCTCCCCCTTCGAATAACACCGTCCTCATTGTTCTCTTTATTTTTAGCAAGGTTCCATGTCCTTGTTTTTAGCTTCAACTGAAATGCCTTTCTCTCTCTTCATCAACGTCCATTGAATCTCTTTCCAATCTTTAGTTGCTCATACTAAGCCTTTTAGGACAACCACATGTCCATTACATCCTTAAAATGCCTTAAAGGTCCTTGCATCCACCAATACCTATACTCAAACACTGAGTCAATTCACATGTCAAATCCATTTTCATGGGATTCATCTCTTGACAAGATTTTAAAAACCATAGTCGAATCATATACATAAATATATTCACATCAAATAAGAAAGAAGATGCAAGATAAACCAAATACTTATCTGCATGAGCATCTTCCTTTAGCTCCACAAGTATCCTGCATTGACTTCAGACAAATATGGCACCCACAAGACCTGCCCCACCCAACACAAGGATGGTACCTCTTCTATGCTACAGAGTCCCTCAAGCGTACCCACCCCTTCCAGTTCTCTTCAGGGTGTGCATCGAAAGGTAACCAAATTTCTGCAAGCCTCAGATCACCTATGCATATGTATAAAACAAATGTTATGCCAACACACTGGCTGCACCACATCATTCAAATAACCAATGCCAAGCTAGTACGCCGACTGGGTTTATCAGGCATTCCATTAACCAATATGCTAATCAAGTTTTCTTACTGGGTTTATCAAGCATACAAAAACCATTAACCAGTATGCTAAGCCAGTTCTGACTGGGTTTATCAAGCATACAACAACCATCTCCAAGCCAACGTCTCTACTAGGTTTATGAGGCAATAAAACAACACAATACGATTACATGGATCCTTCTCCTATGCAAAACAATGGTTCCCTCCAAGAACTCCATAGGTAACTCACTTGGACTACAGGCTAGCACGGCCCAAAAATACCCACTCACAAAACACAAGGATGGTACCCCTTCTTTGCTACACAATCCCTCGGGCATACCCATCCCTCCAGTGCTCTTCAGTGTGAGCGTAGAAAGGATACCAATGCCCATGAAAGCCTCCTGAGTACCCATGCTCTTATTGGGTTTAACAACACTGCGGAGAGACAAGCACACATATGGAACTTTGCAGGGTTTAAACCCGAGCCACTCTTGGAATTTCCTTGCATTTTCAGCTTCAACAGGCAACCTCTTCCCAATTGGATTTTTTTTTTCCACCATCTCACCTGTATTACGTACAAGCATGCAGTTCACATGAGATATCATCAAAATTTCAATTAGAATTTCTCAAATATGTTTCATACATAAACTAAATTTCCAAAACATGAGTTTCTTCTCATGATGTTTAGCTCTTGCAGGCCATAACACATGGTCTTTCTGCAATGTGTCCTCTAGATACAATTCACAAACAACCAACCAACCAATAACATCAATAATAAAATTCAAATCTAAATTTACAATTCTGTCTCCTACATAAATTAGATTTATTTAACCACGAGGCCATCCTCATATTGTTTGGCTCATGTAAGTGGTAGAACTCTGTCCATTATGGTTTTACACTTGCTCCCATAACATGGACATCCACCTACAACATTTCCTCTTGACACAATTCTAGATAAGCCAGACAATCATTAGTAATTATTAGCAAAATTTCAAATATGAAACTTACAATATGTTTCGTACATAAATCAAGTTTCACAATCATGAAGTTCTTCTCATAATTGTTTTTTGGTTTTTTGCACCTTGTAGATTCCAGTCTTTATTATGGACTTACCCTCATTGCCATATCCGAGACAATTCTACCTGTAATCTGAAATTTTCAATTAGTCAAATACTTTGTGAGTATCCATGCATATAATATTTTCATTGTTATAACAGTCACTGAAGTGATCTTAGAATTATAACACTCGATAATTCAAACATTGTTAGTTGTTAGTATCTCAAATACAATTAAATACATTTACTTTATGTGCATCATTATCACAATAAAATTGCAGGATACAATCACATTATCTATACAATTTAAATCAAACTTCCAATTCTCATGATTACACAATCGTATCCATTCGGGAAACTCTGTCCTCCCAACAAAACATTCTTGGTAGCCCATCAAACATGACTACCTTCTTCATGCAATCATTTTCCTGCATCCATAGCAGCTCATGAAATGATCTCATAATTGCCAATAATTCTACCATTTCAGTTATTAATGACTTGCAATGAAATATATGCCACAACCATGCATTCACACAATGCCTCTCATATGTACCCACACATATGCAGAAACAATCACAAAGTTTACATAATATTTTAATGTGCATTCACTCAATGCAACCTCACATTGATTCATGATTACCATAATGTCATGTCATGCATTCCACCATGATGTTTTGGAAGGTATGGATATTGCCTCAACACATCACCCAACCATCTCCCCAATCACTTGGTTAACTTATCTGGTTGCATTCCTTCTCCACCCGAACAACACGTCAGGAGTTTACTCACTCCTTGGTTGTTGGAAACGAGGTTTCATCCTAGATTAACACCAATAGGGAGTTCATGGGATACTTGTGTAGAATTATAGCATTACCATTCCAACCACATTATGGACTTAACCATGACTATCTCATATGGCATGCACTACCACAACGGGACCATAAGTCCTCACTTGCTTTGGTTATTAAACTCATAACCAACATACACAAATGGCATGATATATTTTCGTATGAATGCATTTACAATTCAAAACAACTATATGGTATAAGGATCATTTCCATTACTACCACATACCTCACCGTACCCAATGGGATAATGTTCGCATAAATGCATTCAATATCACATACATACCAATTTACAATTATTAGATATGGATCAAAGGATTCTTACCCAATCCCCTTTTTGTACTTATGCAATCAACATAAATAAACCAATACCTACATGGTTTCCGTTAACATCCTTGATGTTACATGATCAGTTGTTATCCTGCAAAGAATTACACCATCCTTCCACCAAAATCGTGATCATAGATTTGTTGCCCCGACCTTTCTTCATAAGGTTGTTGGTCACATGCAACAACATCATCAACATCTTTAGCCATGCTTATGTTATCTTTGGTCCTACAACCAATGCCAAGCCACTAATTATTAATAACCACAATAATTATCTTAAGTGGCTCATTGCATATGTAAACCTCACTATTTTACCAACATGCAACATCATATACATGCAAAATCATCTTCACATGCATTATGCAATATCTAGCCATATGCCCACTAGTGCATATTCATTTCATCTATATGATCTCTTGCATTTTCAGCATTCCTATGCCATAATTTTCTGTATAAAAAATCATAAAATATAAATGCAATAGCAAGAGAGGAGTTAAGGAATTCTCCCTTTCCAATCCCTCATCATAGCATGGAATTCCTCTTCTACATCATAACCGATCCAATTTCATGGCCTCTCTAGCAAGCACACAAGGAATCATTAGTTACGATTTTATCACCAAGCAACAATTCAATACATACACTCATGTATAACATACCTACTTGCTACTTTCCAAGCATGCAATTCTTATGCTATAAACATAAATAGTTTAAGGTGATAAATTTCCCTCTTTATCAACATTGTCTTACTGCTCCAATTTCTTTAAGAAGTTATGGCCAAGTTCAACTCAACCTTTCTTAAATTCCTAGCACCAATCAGCACTGCAATTGGTTCAATTGCAACTCCATAAGGAGTCTTTTCAAGGTCCATTATATGCCCTTGTACCTCATTCAATTATGATACTTTCTCTCCTTTCTCATGGAAATATTTTCCACAATGTTGAACCACATACTTGATTCACACATGGGAATGCCTCGTTCCCCAATCAACAACCTTTGCATGGCCACCATGTCACTATCATGAGCCACATACCAATTCCACATATTGGGATGTCTTATTCCTATGAGTGACAACTTTTGGGAGAATGGAATTGCCTTTTCCATTATCATTACTTACTCATCTCTTTCCACTTCTTTGATCATGCATGCTCTTTCCCACAAGGATGATATACCCATCATCTTTACAAGTTACATGTCCCTTACTCGATAACCTATTCCATTGCTTGTTGATCATTCTTTCATGGGATATAATATCCATCTTTGATAATCAAGAGTTTTCATGGATCTTCCTTTCAATTCAAAATGCATCTATTACTAACAATAGCACATTGGATGCATTCTTATCCCAGGAACCAATGTCCATTATTGGTCCCTTTCATCCTCCAATGATTAGACATGACTATCACTCCTCCATAATGTATATTACAATCAATTACTCGTACTAAGGCTTCCACAACCCCTCTATGCAATTCATATTGCACATCCTGAGCATAGAGAATGCATTTCCAACATTCTGGATAAGGAACATCGCTTCCTTTATTCCATCCCGTGCTTATAAAATACAATCTACAACAATGCATTCTTGTCCATTCAACATGTTTTTCCACATGTTAATGTGAATTACCATAATACTCTCACTTTGAGTTACTTCCATATCTAGTATTCCTGCACAATCATGTAAAGCCTTTCCAAAAATTTGGGTTGCTTTGGAGGTCACCCATAATGATAATTTCTTACTCAATCAAGCCTAGAGGCTTTGCTCTACCCACTATTTGAAACAACTGGAAACATGTTTCAAAATAAGAACCTTATGTTGATTCTTCTGCATTCTAGCCTCATTACACTCTTAAATATCAAAATAATTTCCATGCATTATGGAGACAATCCATATTGACAATTTTTGTTTGCGACGGAATTCTCTCACAATAAACGACTGTCTCAGGGGGACGATGGGGGTCAAGGGGGTTTACCTGCTCCACTGCAAGGCGGGTCGAGGGCAGCGCCCTCGTTTTTTTGTACATCTTTCATTTTCACACAATCTTGCGCATAAGATTGACTACAATTTTCAATTTCAGGCACCTAAGAATCGAATGTGAAAAATGTCATGTTTACCTTGATTCCCACCCTTCAGATGCCACCCACCTTGTTTTTGGCGCATTCTACAAAATGATTTTAGATCAACGATTCAGATTGAAGTGGCAAGTGAGATCTACAATGGAGGTAGCTTCCACTAGAAAAAGACGCAAGGGATATAACACTATGAAGTGACTGTTGGAATATAGTTAAACGGTGGAAAAGATCAATGGTTGTTGATCGGGCGGTGAAAATATCAACGATCCACATTCGTTTCACATCACCAACATGCGCGCTAGGACAGAGTGGTGGGTGGTTGTGAAATCCCAAACCACCCTCCACATGTCGACACCATATTATTTCACAAGTTGGGAGGATGGTAAATGAAACCACCTTCAGCCATTACGAAACCGCTTTCACACTTCATCCCTTATGGTCACCTGTGCACCCAGCTATGATGTGGCTGGTCCACGTCGCACCCTCTTCCCACGCAGATCCTCCACGTCGGATCTCCTTCCCACGTGAATCCTCCACGTCACCCTGCCACCTGGAACAAGTGGGGCCCAACTAAATTTTCCCAAATTTCAAAATTTTGGGTTTTATGCAAGGTTTTCATTGGTCCAAAATGGGGAAAGTTTGAAATTGATTTTTAGGCTTACTCCAAGCCCCATTGACTTCAATTTAACTACCATTTATAATCCTTTTGCATTTAGATCGTGATTTATGGCCCATACAACTCCAACATTGCAACCAGAAGCTATGATACCACTCTGTAACATCCCCATCACCCTATCTAACCATCGAGAGGGGACACTAGATAAACCTGGGATCTATTATTTCGCCCCAAATGCATAATGCAATTTTCAACAATAAAATGTGTGCAGAAACTTAAATAAACATGCACATCGAAAATCAAAATCTATCCACACACATCTACCATGCAATTACACAAGCATAACATTACAGGCATAATAAAAATATTTCAAAATCAAATGCATAAGATTACTTATCTTCATCCAACACAGATCCAAGCAACTGGCTGTGTAAGAGCATTTTTCCACCCAACCATAGGCACTCCGTCCAACATATACTCTTTCTACTGGGAGGCCACCCCAAGCTAGGCTATGAGGCCACCAGGGCGAAAGAAACACCTACACGCTTCTATCTCTTAGCTCACAACCCACTCTGCTCTATGTTCTTAGTCAAATGCTCATACAGATCTCTACAGGGGTCTCACTCAGCCTTCACAGCCTTGGATTCCACAATACCCACCCCACACAACACCCTTCTAGCTCAAGAATCCCCTTCACTGATCCACATTTCTCTTGGGCGATCCATCTTGTTGGGTGCTTCTGGTGTGTGCATAGAAAAATTCCAACCTGATATGGCTGCTATAGAACCACCTG
Source organism: Larix kaempferi (assembly GCA_027924585.1). Taxonomy (NCBI): domain Eukaryota; kingdom Viridiplantae; phylum Streptophyta; class Pinopsida; order Pinales; family Pinaceae; genus Larix; species Larix kaempferi. The sequence continues at coordinate 13,366,078 of BSBM01000361.1, forward strand.
TATCCTTGATTTGTGACTTCTCAAGCACGTGCGGGCAACAAAACTCCATGGGTAAGGTTCCTAGCTTTCCCAACCTCGTTGCTCATGTACAACCAACAATTTTCCCTTCCAAAAATGTAGCTCTGTCTTCCAATTCGAATTTCTTGGTTTAACACACAATCTCGTAATGGACATGAACAACAATGGAATAACTCTACGTAGTGTAGCAGCTTGCATCAACGAGAATGAGAATGGAATGATCAAAAGAGTGTTGACTCCAAGGATATGAGGTAAGGTTGAAAAGGTAGCTGACATGGATTCTGACCATAGAATAAATAGGACTGTTGACAACTGACATAACTTTCACAACCCCCATGCTTCAATAACTACAAGAAGTGACTTTCCCCACCAACCTCACATGTACATTCAATGATTGGATTTTAATAATCAAAAGAAGGTAATTGGCTTACTTAAGGCACATGACATATTTTTTGGATGATTTCTAAGGTTGGCACATGGAAGCATAGGATTTTGTTTCCCATAGGCCCCCTTCCTCTTCCCCTCTGGTGGAATCATAACCCATTTGCTGCTCTTTTCACAGCCAGTCTTGGACCATTTTATTATATATGCACATAATATTTACATAATATTCTAAATCGGCATAAAATCCAACCAAACAGTCCAAATAAAATATAACATCATACATGCCTATCCATTCACTACTCGGGAAATCTGCACTAGGAATTCACGCTAGCATATTTACATCATTTACATAATTTTGGATAAGTACATTCCAAGTGTAAAACCAAGGGTATTACACAAGAGCTGCTACAGGACTATTGTTACTTGACTATTGTTACTTTGCAAGTTACAACAGTTAAAGGATGGAATCAACTATAATCCTATTAAACAAGGCATAATATTGAGTATCTATTTTGTATATGACTTAGACACCAAATGGAAACACATTTTGATTTTGTAGAACATTAAACATGTCAATGTATTTATTTAGTCAATTCTCATTTTTTTTTGCCTAAATTTGGGAATTAATACACACACAATTTTAAATTATAACTAAGGCTTGGAATGCAACACTTCAATCCTTTTACTATAATTTCCTCAAGCTTGAAAACATTCGAGCATATTCATACTCTCTTAATACTCCAACAACAACACAGATTATTTAGGTTAACGATTACAATATTTCTAATGCATAGAGTGTAATGGCAAATTCCTCACTAATCCAACCCATGGTATTTGAATGCAAACCATACAACTCCAATTCTTGAAATATAAATGCAAATACCACTCATTCCTAGCCCATGGTATTTGTGAATATAACAAACAAATTTAGCATTTGGTTTATAAATGCAAAATACCATTCAATATAAAGCATAGTAAATATGCCTTTTGCATAGTAAATATGCTTTAGCCCATGGTATTGGTAAATAAAACAAGCAAATTACCTTTGCACCTCATGCATCTCTAATAAAGATTGGGTTGTGCCTATTTTGTCTATGAACATATCATATCAATAATCATCTATTCGCTCCCAATTATATGGAAAACAAGAGTTTAAACTCTTTGAAGTATTTTAAGTAGCAATTACTACATGAAATTGTAATGGTAAATAATTATGGGGAAAATAAGCTTCCAAGTTACAAAGAAAATAGTAATCGTGTTAGTTATAAAATGAATAGAAACCAATTGTTTGTCCATTCATATAGTTTTCTCCTGCCAATTATGAATTTTTAACAAATACATTCCACAAAATTAAACTTGTATCCATTCCATATACATGAATTCAACCAAGCAATACATGAATTTATTTTTTATATCCACTCAAAAACTAAAATAGGAAACCATGTAAATTTTTACTATTCATCAATTAAATAACATTGAGAAATTAAAACACAATTTCCATTAATTAAATCTTATCTATAAAATACTTGAAATGGGAAAGTGGTTGTGTGTAAGGCATGCTCCACCCAACCATAGTTTGTTCATTAATCTCTTAGCAAAATGCCACACCTGAGCTGAGACTCGTGCATTCACTAGTCAAACCACTCACAAGTCCCATAATTTCATAATTTTACACTTGGAAAACACAAAGTTGGCTTATATCCAATTTCATTCCAAACAGTGCATTTTTCCTACCTAGCTTCCTTCTAACAACACAACAGTGAGATACATCACTGTTCACAATGCTCAAAATTCCATGAAGTTAATTATATACACCATTTTCCATTTCACTGGAATGACCAGAGGAAAAAAAATTGGACACAATTTTAGCAACAAGTCTCCACAATTTAACTCGCGGGCTTAGAATTCAGTACCATATTTTCTTTCCACCAAAAACCTTGTCTTCATTCCCCTGGACTCTCTCTATAGACCTAGGAAAATTTCGAATTTTTTATTTTTCATTGAAAGCTTCTCCCCATGTGGTCTCTCCCATGAGCCACGTTTCTCTCTTTTAATTTTTTTCTAAGCCATCCCCTTAATCAGAATTAATCTCAATCATTCCATAAAACAAGATTAAGTTAATTAAAAGGGAATTTTGGCTCAATTCATGACATAAGGTAATTTTAGGGACTTAAATATTTAATAGGGTCATGGCATATTTTTCCTCCAAAGACACTTTTAACCCCCTTACTGTCTCCGATGAATACATGAGTCCCCTATCTCTTTAATGTTCTTCCTCAACCATATATCTTGACATCATCAGACTAGGGGTTTCAACCAGGGGTGTTACATAAATACCATCTGTGTGTTTTCTTTCTTCTCTATTGTAAATAATTTATCTAAATATAAAAAGTATTTTGAAAAATAATAAATAGTAAAAAAAAATAATTAATCACAAAACAAACTATATTTATAGTTATTTACAACTATAAAATATAAATGGAAAATTACATTAGCACTTAATTACGAGATCAACAAGATTGTGTAATGAAACAATGTCCAGCATTAAAAATAAAAACATATACAAATTCATTTATTTTCTTCGATTTCCTTGGTCACAATAAATCTATACTTATTGATGTGGATAGGAATGACCTGCGCTTCAATTCAAATTCAGTCAATGAAATATGATATACTACTTGAGATATCTTCACCAAGCTACACATCCATCTTGAAATTCAGCAACCACGATAAGTACTTATTGTTAAGTTTAATTATGGTTTATTGTCCATTCCATGCATAGAGGTGTAATTATTAACACCTCCTTGGACAAGGACTTTCTTTGGGCCTTGGTTGTGGACACGCTATGGAACTCAAGGTGGCCCTGATCTAGATTATCTGGAGTATGAAATGAAGCAAGCAATGTAAAATGGAAACACACACAAAAATATTTTGCAGAAAGAACAATAGTACACTAATACTTGAATTCTATTAATGAATGGAATGGAAAAACACTGTAAACTACAAAGCAATACAAACTAGTTTCTAGAAGGTGATAGCTTATCTCTGAAGAGAGCTGTGTCATCTACACTCATTCACAAGAGTTGATTATAAATATACCGCAACGAGCCTTTTATCATAAGTATAAAGAGGAAAAAACCTTAACATCCAATAACCTAAACCTAGGAGATGAAGCAACAAAAGGGTTTGTGGGCCTCGAGGTGGTTAGTTGGTATGTCAATGTCCTAACGGTGCAAATTTGCATATGATCTCCATTTAGGACACTCAATAACTCATTGGAAAGAACTAGCTGAGAATCAAAAAATTTTAATGGGTCCAAGGCATGCCATGGCAACCCTTTCCCCCTCGATTGGCCAAAAAATCTCATTTAGGGCCTCAAAATGGCCCCAAAAATTTGGGACCTGAAAAACATAGAAAATTGCAATGAATATGGAGAACCATTCTAAATCAACGGAATAGGTGGGTGGCCACTCGTATCCTCCTAGATTAGTCATTCCTCCTTTAGGTATAAATGGTCCCCATTGCGTCAACTTCCTCCACTAGATGAGGAAACTTATGTTGAATCTTACTCCTGGTGACCAACTTTCCTTGGTGAAGAAGTTTCCTTGCTTTGAAAACTCGATACAATTGGATGTTGTACTAGCAATTGATAATTATCTCAATGTCCTTAATCTGGTTGATTGTAGCCTTCTTAATGTAGTCAAGATTGAATTTTGTAGGGGCCAAGTTCTTAGATACCTTGGAGGTGTCCAAGAGAGGTGGAAAATACAGTCAAAATAGCTCCACATTAAAGACAGGGTGCAAGCAGAGAAAAGGGTGAGTACTCAACTCAAAATAATTCACGCTTACACCCTTGGTGATAATGTAAGCCCCATATCGAAGTGGGAGAACCTTCTCATGGGGCGGCCTTGTGTGGTGCTCTTTTTGTAAATGTAATCGGGCCTTGTTGCCAACCTTAAACATATGTGGAACTTAATGATGGTCATGTCGTTGCTTATACTTGGAATTGGACTTTTGCAAGATATCATGATATTGTTGTTGGATGTGTTGGATATGCTCAACAAATTTGGGTGCCCAATCAGACTCAATTTAAGTGTGGGAGGAATATTCCTACGTATATGCAATGGGTAGTGCTACATCAATTAGGGCTAATGGATAGAACCCCAAGCATACTAGCAAAGGGCTACAACTAATGGAGTTGCGAAGGGCCCTATTGTAGCTATGTTGAACATAAGGAAGGATCTCATCCCAAGTGCACATATGTATGGAGTTGCACCTTCTCAGGATATGCACAATCATCTTGTTGACCATATCTGCTTGTTTGTCAATTTGTGGGTGGAAGGAAGTCAATTTGGTCAGCTTGGTGTCCATCATCAACCATATACTAGATTAGAAGGTAATCAGGAACCTATTGTCTCGATCTAAAATAATGATGTGTGGAATGCCAAAATGAACCCAAATACGCTCAAAGAATAGGTGAGTAGTGGCCTCTGTTGTGATGTTATTATTATAGGGAGTTGAAATGGCCATCTTAGAGAACCAGTCAACAACCACATATACACATTCGTTGCCATGCTTAGTTGAAGGAGAGATAGACATGTAGTCCATGGAGATAGACTCCCAGGGATTGTATGGGGTAGTAAATGGGGTGTACAATCCTTTCCTATTGATGGCATATTTGGAAATGGAATAGGCAGTACATGATCAGATGTACCTACCAATGTCTTGTTGGAGCTTCGGCTAGTAGAAGTAATTCTTCAACACTGTGATTGTCTTCTCTATTCCGAAGTACCCTAGCACTCGACTGTAATGTGCCTCCCAAATCATCTTCTCACGCTTTCTTGAAGGATCACAGAGGTGTGTGAGATGGCATAACATTTCACCCTTGATATGAAAGTTTGACACCGATATTCCTGGTTGTAATGTCTAATAGGAAGTAGAATAGTTAGGATCACTATCATACAATTTGTGCCACCTAGATGTCTCATGTCCATAAGAGTTGACCATGGTAGTTAGCATAGTAACTAGAGGTACACTGAGGAAATTTGCAACATGATTAGTGTTTCCCTTCTTATACTTGATCCACTATAACATTTTGGCTCAAAATTTGACGAAAAATCCGAGGGAGCAGAAAGATCGCCGAAAATTCTTGTGAAAAAACTATTTTTTGGGGTTTTCTTTTTAATTTTATCCTGCATTGGTCGGTGTACTGGTGGACATTTCTTAACCATTTGTTGTCCTACATATTTACGCCAATGTACCAACATTTGTTCATGAACTGCCACACCTCGAACGTTTTATCAGTCATTGTGGGTAGTCTGACGAAACTCACTCAAAACACCAACAGTAAATGGATAACCATTTAAGTTTTGCAATAATCACTTTTGACTATTGGATGTTGAAAAAGTCAACGTCGACTAAGTTAACATGCATTGGAATACTAATGGCTTTGATATTTATAAACACAAAAAATTTAATAGTCATTTTGGTAATTTTTCTATAATTGCGAAATTCAAAAAGGTTATAAGGATATTTTTTTGAACATAAACAAAATTTATTTTATATTTCAAGTCATACTCCACTAGTTCATTCTGTAATATAATCATCACTCTATTTTGGTAGGGAATAATTTCGGATAACATTGGTATTGAAGAAAACGAAAGGATTCTTGATAGGTTTTAGGAGGATTCTAGGGAAAGGGGTGATGGCAAATTTTATTTCCCTTGTACTCTTGTTGGAGTCTCTTTTACCGATGGGCTATCTCTTCTATAAGCACTGGTTAGTCATTTCCAAATAGAAATATTAGTCCCAAGCTCAAATCCTTTTAGAGCAGGAGACTAGTATGTTTTTTAAGTACTTATTTCTTACATTTGTCCTCCTTTCAATGACTATCAAAGCAAGTAGCAGAAAACAACTGAATTTGGTTGGAAAAAGACAATGAATTGTGCAAAACCATCCAACATTCCACAAATGTATCATATACCTAGTACATCTCTATATTATGTTGAGCAAAAAAAATTCTTCATATTCCCAACATTTGGTTCACTTGATTAATGGATAAGTTAGTTACTGGCTTCCGTGAGCCTCCTGCACTCGCCTATTTTGACAAGAAATTGTAGTGTATGTTTTCCTTACAGGATTCATTTATGTCCCAGATCGCTAATTTATGATCAATAAGAGACATCACAATGAAATTGTGTCCCTTAACGCTTAAAAAAGAGCAAAGCCAATTTATATAAAAACCCATTTCCTATGTTGGCTTCTCTATTCACCATTGCAACCTAACAGTTCTCTACACGCATATCCATCCGATGTTATCCGACATGCCCCATTGATTAGCCTGCCTGGACGCTATCTATTTCCCACTGTAACCTAATCACCTTTCAAATCATTTTAATTCATAGGAAGGTGGCCTTTTAGACGCCTTTGAATAAGTAAGTTGTCTATGAAGTTTATTGAAACAACTCCCGAAGTTGGTCGATCAATTGCTAGTAAAGGACCTACCTTTGAAACTGTTCAATTCATTGAATCCATTCAATCCAAATAACACACATATATTTCCATTTTTATTTTGTTTCTTTCAACAGAGGTGGAAAACTGGTAACTCACCCCTCCTACAATTTCCATCCACTTCTATCTATAGACATCACTATAAAAATAAATGTTGTGGCAACCAGGAACTGCACAAAAACTAATGGACCTGAACTATTGTAGCCATGATGCAAGTACATCGAACCAATTGCCTTCATTTTCTCGGAATCTATTCTTTAATCGTCTAGTTGCTCAACTTGCATGGTGTCGTGGTCTTGCATGGCGTCAAAGTGGCAGGTAGGTGGGGTTCGACTCCTTTCCCATGTTCTTGTGTTCAACTCCTAAAACCACCATGTCTCATTGAGTGATATGACTCTTGTTGCATAGAAAATAGAAGCATGTTGCTCAGGCTACGTTACATATGTTCTCCCACTATCCATCAATGTGATACAGATGTTCTCCTTCTTGTTTCTCATGCAAATGTCAGATATTTCAAATCAAAATCCAAGCCATCGGGAAAATGCCATATCATTTCAGGGCATGAGCCACTTGGCCAGAAAAAGGAAACCAACTACAGTTGGCATCCGTCATAGCCTTTGAAGCATGTTGCATCTTCTACATCTTTTTCTTTGATCATTAAAGTATAATTTGTTGAATATTGTAACTTCAAAGAATATTATATTTGTACTTTATTATTTCGGAGATGTTTCATTCCTCCGTAAAGATCTTATTGTATATTCAGAGATGTTTATTCCTCCGTCGGAATGCGGTAACTTGGGTTATTAGACTTCCCTAGTGGGGGTCGGCCCTATATGTGTTATATGGGTCAAAGGGTTATTAGAACACCCTAGAGGGGTCGGCCCAGTCAGTTGTAATGGGGTGTTTAACCCAGTGGTAAAGTTGGGGTCGACCTAGTTAATATAAAATACAAGTCGGAGATGTGTATAAATAGAGGAGGTGTGTTCCTCATTTAACACACACTACACTCACTTGTGAATAGAGCATAGGTGAGGGAGAGGTCTGCTATGGAGGAGGAGGAGATCATGTCTTTGGTTTACATCTTTGTATTTGATGATCATCTATATTGAGGAAGCTTTGCTGGGTTTTCTACCCCATGAGGGTTTCCCAGGATAAATCTGTGTCTCTTGTGTTTATGTTGTGCTTGTTGTTTTTTCAGTGATCCTGCATATGATATTATTGTGAAATGTAATGTAATGCTGATATTTTCTGTCTTAGCATATTGAATCTTAACATGGTATCAGAGCTAACCTGAAGGAAGGCAATGTATTGCACTTACGACACTTGCTTCACTTACAACAATTTGAAGGTTAGGGTTTTATATAGCAAAAACCAGTCATCGTGGAACTTTCGATATAAATCCATTTTGGAAAAGGTTCAGGATCCGAGACCTTTACATATAATATATAACATCCCCAGGTACCTTGTGTCCAAAGGACACTCTCATATTCGTTGTACTTTGTGAGTTATGATCAGTACAAGTTAGGGTTTCTGCCTCTTCCAAGTCTCAGTCATAATCAGGTGACCTAGGAAAAAAGGTCATAACTTGGGCTAGGAAGCTCCAAATGAAATTTCGTAAAAAGTGACAGGTAGTGCATGAAATGTAATATATGAGGAAACGTTTTCAGAGGCCGAAGTTGAACCAATGACACTTGGCACGTGGCACAAGTTCTCTCTCTTGTTTTATCCCATAAATAGGTCACGTTGCGACACATGGCATAACTCTCTCTCAGAGAATCCAATTGAGGTCGGACCTGTCGGGATGGAAAGATGACAGGTCAGGATACGATAAGAAAATGTTTCATACCCTGTGGATTGAAAAGTTCGGAGTTACACCAAAAACAATCAGGTACATATTTCTATCAAAACATAATTATTTTTTAGCACCTTCATTCATGGCTTCCGGAATTTAGGGTTTCGGAGAAAGTTGGAATTTTTGGAATCAGAGTCTACGGCTGAATGCTACTCAGAAAAAATTGAAATTTAGAGACCAAGATCAAATTTTTTGGTTGGGTAGAAGAACGGGCTTGATCAAACCCCAGTTCGGGATTTTGATCGAAAGGTGGAAAATTAGGGCTTCAACAAAAGTTGGAATTTTCTGAAGTATATGACCACGGCTGGAAGCTCCTCAGAAAAATAAGAGTTTAGAGCCTTGGATTGAACCTTTTGATTGGGTATAAGGGTGGGCTTCATCAAACCCTAGTTCAGGATCCTGTCTAGAAGATCCAGAAGTTTCGAAGGCAATTTTGAGGGGTCAAATTTTGGAGATTTCAAAATTGAAGTATGCTAGTTTGATCAGCTCAGCAAGACACATCCTTCCATACATTCAGAAGTGTGAAAGTCAAAGTTTGAATTTTTAGGGTTTCTCTAACAAACCCTAATCGAGCTCCAGATCCATTTCAGGGGGAGATGAGGCTAAGGCCTTACATAAGAAGACTACAAGAAGTCTCAACAAGTATGACTTAAGGAGATACAGGTATGTCTTGAAATCTGATTCTTGATTAAGTTCATAATATGGTTGTCTTTATATTATTTAGGTTAGTACAATCTTGATTAATGTAAAAGTATGAATGTATGAGAATGATAGAAGACATTCTTTGATCAAGGTTATATGATTGTACTAATGCACATGTGGTGTTGTATGAGGATGATGTTGTCTGCTAACAAAAGACAGGTACATCAAGAAAGACAAATAAAGTTCTATGACCATGATGACATAAAGACAAAGACTTGTCCATAGTCTTTAGAAGCTCTACTTACAAGGTATGTATAATTTATTTCTACTATGCTTAACTTATGAGGTATGCAGGTTACTATCACAAGGTCTCTAAATCATTGAAGAGACTAAAGACATTGTTTGGGTATGTTAGAAATAAATAAGCATGTATCTAATTCAGGTATGTCTTCCTATGTTAGAATCCTACTTTGTGCTAGGATCTTAGATACCCATGTATTGAATGATCATGACCATACATATTCAAGATTATTTAGAATTATAATGTTTTGATAATATTGAGATTATCCTAATGAATGTATGTTTGTATATGAGATCATGAGGATGACACTAGTGCACACTTGAGCATGCACAGTGGTACAGAATGAATAGAAGTTCAAAAGACATATAGAAGATCAAGCGGGAGGCAACCACACAAACATAAAAGATAAGTATTTGAGTTGTTATTTGAATCTCTGAAATAGTAAATGATATTGCTTGTAATGGTTGTATGCATATTTGTATTCCTAGAATATATCATGCTGAGTGTAAACATTCACATAGCATTGAACAGTGTACTACTAATATGCATATGATTGGTAAGTTGGACAAACATTCCATTGTTGCTTGTCTAGAATGAAACCTTTTTGCTGACATGCTGAGAGCTATGCACGCTCTCGATAGTATCTTCTGGTAGAGATGGAAGGCATCTAGATAGCCACTGTATGTATACAGGATATGGAAAAGTGTTGTGCTAAATTATTGGTCAAGATAGTTGCATAACTATGTAACTCATATCTGTATGCATAATAGGTTATCATGTCAACATGATTTGATGATTATGAAGTATTACTAATCATGTACTTAATTTTGATTTGTAGGAAAGATCATGAAGAATGATGAACACCGAACAAGTGATGGATGTTAAACAAGCATATTTACAAATCAAACATAATATAGAAGGCTCGTGGCTAGAAGATTCTCTTAGAAAGAGGAAGAGGATCATGACGAGATGTTTGCTCCAAGTGGCTAGATAAGACCATTATCTTAATGGTGTAATTGAAGAAAGCTCTATACGGGTACCCAGGATCGATAATCATTTGATGAGATTAATTATCACCATGGGTGATGCCGATTTCAACCCTTGCTACAAGGTTGAAGATGGTTTCTTTATACAGATGACATGGATGCAAGAAGGAACTCACCATGGAGTTCAAATGATCTCGAGGCTCATATCATTAGACCCATATGACGGGAGATGGCACAGATAGATATGTAGAAGATCACTCAATGCAGAGTGTTAATGATGTTCAGTCATAGAGGGAGAATTGACAGTTTCTTGACAAGCTTGGGGTTATGGATCATACTATTATTGTATGTAGATGATCTCTTTCTGACAGGGAATGAGAAACAGATCATGGAAAGCAAGAAGAAGCTAGCTACACAGTTTGAGATGAATGATCTCAGATTGATACATTACCTCCTAGGACTAGAAGCATGAAAAGGCTCAGAAGGAATCTTTCTCAACCAAGGAAAGTATGCTGTGAAAATCTTGAGAAGAATTGATTTGTTCAAATGTACAACCATGGCCACTCTCATGGGTTCCGACTTGAAGTTGTTAGCTGATGACTCCTCAGAGTTAGTTGATGTGACTCTGTACAAACATATTATTCGGTCCTTGATGTATTTGACGAATACCAGGCCAGATATATGCCTTGCTGTGAACACCTTGAGTCAGTATCTAGTGGAAACTAGATGTGTTCACCTGATAGTTGCAAAGCATGTGATGAGGTACCTAAAGGGTACGATAGACTTTGATCTATGTTATCTTGGAGATCATGACTTCAGATGGCTACACAGATGTTGATTGGAAAGGAAGTGTATCAGATAGGAAGAGCACATTGAGAGGATGTTATTGTCTGGGATCGACCATGATCTCGTGGTTTAGTAGGAAGCAGTCTAGTGTGGCTCTCAGCACAAGCAGAATATATGGCTGCTTGCTCTGCTAGTTGTGAAGCGGTATGGCTTCAGGATTGTTCGACTTAGAGATAGACCCAACTGTGATCCTGTGTGACAACCAGAGTTGTATCAAGATAACAGAGAATTTAGTGTTCCATGATAAGTCAAAGCACATAGAGATCCGATATTTCTATATACGGGATATGGTGTAGAAAGGAACTATAAAGCTCGCATATGTAAGCACTGACGAACAAGTTGCTGATGTATTGACCAAACCTCTGTCTCAAGTAAAGTTTGAGTATTTTTTAGACAAGCTTGGTGTAGTTTAGAAAGACCCTCCTCGAAAGGGGGAGTGATATGGTCGTTGATGATGAGATTGCCTACATCGACTGTGAGGTCGATGATGTGGATATCTATATTGGTGATACCGACAGTGAGGTTGGTGAATGGTAATTAGACAAGATCTAAGTTAACGAGGGGATTGCATCATCCTTGAACACATGTTCTAAAAGGATCCACAGACATATGTCTTCGAGAATGAAGCCCTTAGTGGACAGGTGGGGATTGTATCATCCCCGAACCTCGATCCCTTGAATTGATCCGTAGACATATGTCTCCGAGAATGAAGTCCTTAGTGGACAGGTGGGGATTATATCATCCCCGGACTTCGGTCCCTTGAATTGATCCATAAACAGATGTCTTCGAGAATGAAGTCCTTAGTGGAGAGGTGGGGATTGTATCGTCCCCGGACTTCGGTCCCTTGAATTGATCCATAGAAAGATGTCTTCGAGAATGAGGTCCTTAGTGGACAGGTGGGGATTGCATCATCCCAAGACATAGGTCCCTTGAATTGATCCGTAGACAGATTTATCCGAGAATTGATTATAGGACTGCAACATCCCTGGAACTTTGGTTCAAAATGTTCGTGATGGGATTGCATCATCCCTAGACATGAGACTTGTCTTAAAGTGATAAGGAATGATTCTCCTGGAAGTTGATCGGGATTGAATCGTCCCTAGACATGAGACTTGTCTTAAAGTGATAAGGAATTATCCTCCTGGAAGTTGATCGGGATTGCATCGTCCCTAGACATGAGATGTCTTCAAGTGATAAGGAATGATCCTCTTGGAAGTTGATCGGGATTGCATTGTCCCTAGACATGGTGAGATGTCTTAAAGTGATAAGGAATGATCCTCTTGGAAGTTGATCGGGATTGCATCGTCCCTAGACATGGTGAGATGTCTTAAAGTGATAAGGAATGATCCTCCTGGAAGTTGATCAGGATTGCATCATCCCTAGACATGGTGAGATGTCTTAAAGTGATAAGGAATGATCCTCCTGGAAGTTGATTGGGATTGCATCGTCCCTAGACATAGTGAGATGTCTTAAAATGATAAGGACTAATCATCTTGTAAGCTAATTCGGGATTGCATCGTCCCTAGACATAGTGAGATGTATTAAAGTGATAAGGATTGATCATCCTGGAACTTGATCTGGATTGTATCATCCATGGACCTATGTCCTAAAGAGAGCGGGATTGATCATCCTATAATATGATTGTGTGTATTGCAGAGTACGCTACGATGATGATCCAGATGCTGTAGATCGAGATGATGATCCAGATGCTGTAGATCGAGATGATGATCCAGATGTTGTAGATCGAGATGAAGATCCAGATGCTGTAGATCGAGATGATGATCCAGATGCTGTAGATCGAGATGATGATCCAAATGCTGTAGATCGAGATGATGATCCAGATGTTGTTGATCGTATGATGATGATGCTGATGATCGTATGATGACGATGTTGTTGATCATATGATGACGATGCTGATGATCGTATGATGACGATGTTGTTGATCGTATGATGACGATGTTGATGATCGTATGATGATGATGTTGTTGATCCTGAGGATCCAAATGATGATATTCCAGTAACTGCTTGAGTTACTGATGATGTTAAGAAAGATTCCAATGATTTATAGATGTATCATGTACGATGTAGTTGATGACTCCTTGCTCCTACAGATGTTGTTATAATATCCTTCTCATTAAGGGGGAGTGTTGAATATTGTAACTTCAAAGAATATTATATTTGTACTTTATTATTCCGGAGATGTTTCATTCCTCCGTGAAGATCTTATTGTATATTCGGAGATGTTTATTCCTCCGTCAGAATGTGGTAACTTGGGTTATTAGACTTCCCTAGTGGGGGTCGGCCATGTATGTGTTATATGGGTCAAAGGGTTATTAGACCACCCTAGAGGGGTCGGCCCAGTCAATTGTAATGGGGTGTTTAACCCAGTGGTAAAGTTGGGGCCGACCTAGTTAATATAAAATACAAGTCGGAGATGTGTATAAATAGAGGAGGTGTGTTCCTCATTTAACACACACTACACTCACTTGTGAATAGCGCATAGGTGAGGGAGAGGTCTACTATGGAGGAGGAGGAGCTCATGTCTTTAGTTTACATCTTTGTATTTGCTGATCATCTATATTGAGGAAGCTTTGCTGGGTTTTCTACCCCATGAGGGTTTCCCAGGATAAATTCGTGTCTCTTGTGTTTATGCTGTGCTTGTTGTTCTTTCAATGATCCTGTATTGCTATTATTGTGAAATGTAATGTAATGCTGATATTTTCTGTCTTAGCATATTGAATCTTAACATAATTGTTTCCCTTGCATTGCTTTTCCCACAGCACACAACAACTTTGTTGGTTATGCTAATTTTGCATTGCTTTTCACAGGACACAACAACTTTGTTGGTTATGCTAATTTTGCATTGCTTTTCCCACAAGACAAAAAAACTTTGTTGGTTATGCTAATTTTACAATATTTAAAGCCTACTAATTCTGTGCGCGAATAACGATGATAGGTTTTTATTGTTTTTACAACTTTGAATTGGTTGTTTGGTACATAGCTCATACTAATCTCCATGGAGCATGAAGTATCGGTTATTTTCCACTTTTAAGGATTCTTCACGTTAATACCTTTCCATCTTAAGTTGAATGTTAGTTTCATCATTTAAGATACATTCCTGTAGCTTTTTTATTTCACGAGGGAAAAAACAAAAAAATGTACTCAGTTTTACTGTAAATTTTAAGGTGTATATTTCTTGTTTCCAATTTTTTTGTGTTCAATCCTGAGAATAGGTTTGGTATTTATATATTCAAAGCAGCTCGGAATTTTCAATCATTTCTTTAAATTTGCAGAAATAGCAACGTTGTTTTTGTAAGTGTTTGAATTTAAATATTGTCAACTTGATTCTGAGTTCGAATCTTGGGAGTAGGTTTAGTTTTATGTATTTATTTAAAGCAGTTGAAAACATTTAGTTATTCTTTACTTTATTTTTATTTTGCAAAAATTCCAACACAATTTTCTCGACCTAATTTGGATTACATCTCGAGAATAAGTTTAGTATTTATATATTTATTCAAGGAAACTCAAAATTCCAGCTCTCATTTCAATTTTATAACAACGTTCATTCTTTCAATCGTTTTAATTTAGTATTTTTTCAGTTTTATTTGAGTTTAAATCCGGAGAATAGGTTCAGTATTTATATATTTATTAAAACAACTAAATTTAATTATTTTGGCAGGAATGGCACAACTTTGTTTTTCTCCCAACCTTTTTTGAATTTAAATCTCAAGTATAGGTTCAATCTTGGCATATTTGTTGAAAGCAACTGAAAATTTGAGGTTATTTATTCAAATATACAAAAATTGCCATGCCCTGTTTTATAGAGACTTTAAATTCAGTTATTATTCAACTTATTTTTGGTTTAAATCCTGAGAATAGGTTCAGTAGTTACACATATTGAAAGCAGGTGAACATTTTCAAGAACCATAGAGAAGCTTGAATCTCAAAGTGTTTACAAATGCTACGAAACAATAATCTAAGATGGAGACTTTGCGAACTTTGGAACATTGATCTAGCTTAAATTACGCAGAATTTCATCACCAGATTTTGTGTTTCATCTTATTTACAGGAAATATAGCTTGACGAGTTTGTTATGAGGACATAGTTCTACCATCACATGGCACTTCCATGTCATTGGTTGTACTATCAAGTGGTAGTGTTGCATCGGCAAGCTGCCATGTCATCAACTATATTGTTGCATCATCATGTCTGTCAAGTCAACAACCCACTAAATGTCATCAGCAACATCAACTCTGAGTGTGCACGCCTAGTATACAAAGCACATTAGCATGCACAGTAATCACAGATAGAATAATGCAATAATGAGCCCATTCACAGACAGAACAATACAATAATGAGCCCAGTGACTCTGATATTTATGCAAACAGTAATCACAGACAGAACAATACAATAATGAGCTCAGTAACTCTTATATTCATGCAAACAATAATCACAAACAGAACAATACAATAATGAGCCCAGTGACTCTCATATTTATGCAAACATTTTTTTTTTTACATATTAATCAATTATTACTTTTTCCATATTCTTATTTCAAAATCCATTATTTGTTCCATTTCCATATTCTGATTTGCTTTCACGTTCTCTTTACGAAGCATTTAATTATGTTTTCCTATCCTTTGAAGCATTGAATTTCTTTTCTAAAACGCCTTTACCCATTTGTAAACTATTATGCCGTGAGTCAAAAGCTACATTTATAATATACTCATACTAAATTGATAGTTAGATCTCATGACAAAACTCAACAAAACATGCTAAGGTGATGCAAGAAGTTATATCTCCTGGGAAGTTAAGGCTTTCTTGGTATTATCCACTTTATCTCCTCAATTGTCCTCAAAGGTGTTGCAGTTCTTTTTCATTAAATATCACTTTGTTTATAAAACTTCGATTCCCAAATTATTGTATAGTTCACCAATCAATGTTGAAACTATTTTGATCTTACATGGGAGTGTTCGCTAGAACTTTTGATCAAAAATCACCATACATAGATGATCAAAATATATTTTATTTCTTACAGGTTCTTACATATATATCATACAATGACTCGCCTTTACTATATAATTACCTTTATATATATACCATAATATACCATCGACATTTTACTAAATGTATTTTTTTCTTTAATATTTTTAATTCATTATAATAAATTGTTAAAAATCAAAACAACTATCTAATTTTTAATATTTTTAATAAATTATTAAAATCAAAATTAGCTATCTAATTTATATCAAATTTGTTGTAGCATATCCATCAATGTTTTAAAGTTAAATTCTTATCATTTGTCATAGTAACTTTATATTTTTATAGTAATAAAAAAAACATAATCAATAAAAGCAAACATGATTATAGATTTTTACCATAAAAACTTAGAATATGATTATAGAAATTAAACAAGTAAATATGATTATAGATTTTTATCATAAAAACTTAGAATATGATTATAGAAATTAAACGGGTAATAGAATGTACCAAAAACAAAAATAGTTTTATGTTCTAGCTCAAAATCATTTCAAAGTACTTAAGGCAATGCATTCATATTTTATAAATACCTAAGTCCCTATCACAAGGACTAGTTGCTTTGCAACCATCGTTGTTTATTTTTACATGGCCCTTACACAACACTTGATTACAAGGTTTTAACCCTTGGTTTTGATATAAAGATTTAATTGTACTTGAAGTATTATTATTGTTTATAGGCCGAGGCCTAGATGCATGTTCAAGTTTTAAAGTCTTTTATTTATTTTATGACCACAAGCCATGGTTTGCGGCATCTACTTTCAACTTTAGTGCATGCTTGGATTGTTTTGTTGTATTGATACTTTTTTACAAGGCATAAACACTTAATTATGTTGCCTCACTATTTTTTATATGAATTTATGGACTTCAACTTTTACATAGGTTTTACTTGTTCGATTTCATTCCTATATAAGTAGTCACTTCATTCCTACATATATTCTATTTATGATGTCGTCACTCAAGCGTATATCTATGTAGTTGATTTAGGCTTATTTTTGCCATAGTTTTCTTGCCGGTATGTATATATATGGTTACAATGTTTTATGCGGTTGCTTGGTTTGCTTGTTTTGCTTATCTCATTGTTTCACAACAAGAAAATCCATCTTTTAGCACCACAAGTTAGCATCGATTATATTTTGTGGTGTTAAGGTGGTGGTATTAGCACCAGTTACAATTTTGTGGTGTTAAGTTGTTGGTATTAGCACCACTTAGATTTTGTGGTGTTAAGGTGGTGGTATTAACTCCACTTATATTACTTTGTTTCAATAATCTGCATATAATCGATGATGTCTGTCGATCTACCCTCCATTTGCTGCACCTTTTCCTGAACCTTATCTTGACCGAACAAGGGGAGGATATCCATATTGATAGGAAATATAGGAACGATACCATGAATATTAAGTGAATGGTCCAAAAACCTTTCCATCAAATGCTATTCGGCCTTGGCTAATGGCATAGCTCTGGTAAACTAATTTTCACTTGTTCACAAGAATCATTTTTTTGGGTGATATCAAGACTTATGGCTTGACCTGTGGTAGACTCTCGGCCTTATTACTCTATTGAAATTTACAATGTGATGCTAGTCTATGTAGTATATCTCGTGCTCTTCCTTCCTCATGCATGAATGATTATCTTAAAGGCCAATTAGCCTTGCATATCCAAAACAAGGTATGGAGTTCTAGCACATCGATTTAACAGTCATTTCATCTTTTGCTTCGTTTATTTCATATCATCTCTGTGAGTAATTACTTTATTTTTCAATATCATGTATGCAAACGGGTGTGGTTACATGAAGAGGTCAGGTAACCCATTCTCAAATTTAAGTGTCTTCTTGCATGTTGCTTATATAATTCCTCCTGTATATAATAATATCATGTTCACTGTTCTTTTATTCCAGAGGAGTTCATGTATTGGGTCCTACAACAATCGTACCAAAGACCTGCTACAAATTATCATCTCAAACATTAGGCATCCTCCTCACTAGACCTTCGAATCTGCCTCACATATACTTGCAAATCTAGACAAGACATTAAAATCTAGAACCTGTTTGAAGTTTTATAGATCTATATGAACAAAAATGATATTCCTCACAAATTCACCTGATGTAGAGTAATAGTCTTATTTATCAAACATAATACAAACCTTCCCAAACCTCAAAAGGAATATGAGGATTCACAACACTGTACATAAATCCAAGAGAGACTAAGAAAAACCGCAAAAAGATTAATTTACACACACAAGAATGATCATACCTGTCTAGCATCACAAAATAAAAAAAAATACCTACCAAAACTCCTACAAAATACATTTCCACCTCAGGCCTGAAAATCTGTGCTAGCATGAGAGTACCCAAGCTGTGCCATGATTGAATTTGAGAAAGAACAAACCACATCATAATGAAAATGGCGAACTATAGCATACTATCAGTTCGTGCAAATAGCCTCCTAAAAAATGAGTGAAACTGATGGAAGCTTGTTGCTAAATCTTGGATGCCTCTATTGGTACACACCAACAATCATTGCCACTGCTTAGAAGGGAGTGGCATATAGAACCATAGCAACCAATAAGCAAAAAGTGATAAATATAGTTGTAGCACGAGGAGCTCTCCAACTCAAGAGAGCTTGTAGCATTTCTCCCTGAGTAGCTAAATCTCCAACCACAGTTTGAATTCTTCTTGCAACACTCATCCTCAAAATGTCAACGCTCTTATAAGTAGGGAATGTATCAAATTCCTTGTTAAATTCATCTGGATGAACTTGCTCTGCATGAGAGAGGCAGGTATCTATGTGGGGTGGATACCGGGGACAAAAGTAAAAATGCCAAACACCAATTAAGAACATATATAGGAATATTGTTGGAAACATTAATTATGGATACCACACAAGAATGAAGAACATTATATGTACAAACAAAGTAGTCAAAGGATTCTTCTAATTGCATATATCATCAAACCACTTGCATGCATCTATAACTCTAGATAGTACACACATTATGCGGAAAAAAAATTATTTATTGCAACCCATGCTCCACATATGAGAATCCAAATCTAGTGTGTATTCCACCACCTCCTTTCTAAGAGGAGGCTCAGCCAGGTTGAGCCTCATTGCCACAATATTCATTGCTTGGTACCTTAGGCCTTCTAGCTGAGTGACAGAAAGAGGATTCTTCTTGTTTTGTGTGTACTTTTTTCTACCTCTAAACTTCAGAGTGTCAAATGTTCAAATTTAAATATGCTATACTATAAAGTTTTTGTTGAAAGCCCACTGAACTTGAGCCTTGAGGCTAGGTGTTTGAACTAAACTTCGCTTGCACCATGTTATGCTAACTAGAAATATGTCTATATGACATCTTACCCTCCACACCTTCCGGAGGCATCCAAAGGTGTTTGAATGAAACTTCGCATGAGCCAAGTTATGCTAACTGGAAATATATCTATATGACATGTTTCCCTCTGCAACTTCCGAGGCATGCAACAAGTGGAAGGTACAGGTTCTAGGCGATAACAAGTGAGAGATTGTGCCATGCAATATAAGCGAGGGCGTTCATCGATTATTGCACATAGAACATGTTATATATTAGATGTTAGATGTGTTGTTTGATACACACTTTTTAGTCGCAATGACCGAACAACTACCAAAATTTGGAGAAATGAATGGCGATGATATATTATTACTGTTGATTGATCCAAATGGTGTAGAGTATCCAGTTTACCTCCATTCTCAAGTTTTGAGAAAATGTGAATTTTATGAAGCGTTGTTATTTGATTGTTGGTATTCATATCAATGTAACTGCAATTTCTCAATTAGTGTGGAGGAGCATATTAAATGTATTATTTTGCACCAAGCAAGCAAATTCATTTTTCAAGTGTGGATGATGCCCTCGCTGTTCTACCAGTGGCTTCTGGATTATTGTTTCAGTAGTGCATTGAAGAATGTTTGCAATGTTTGAATGCGGTACATTGGAATCGTATGCAAGAAGCCCAAATTCGATTCGTGATATCATCCCTGCAGTTAAATACTTTGTTTGCAAGCCAAGTCTGTTAATGCTGGTTTATAGTTCTTTGGCGAGTCAATACATTATTCATCTAATTTTTTAAGCATCAGTTTTTTTAATTCTTGAATTAAAATTTTAATTAATACATATTATGTAAAAATTAATGGGTATAAACAATTTAATATATCATAGAATTTTTTTTTTAAATATTGAAATTTTCATTGTTAGAATGGTGTACAATTGTTTTTAAAGTGAGAAACAATATTCGATCGTAATTCAAAGATTAATGCATGTTGAGGACGTGTAACAGCTCTAATAACTAAGATTAATGCATGTTGAGGATGTGTAACAGCTCTAATAACTAAAGAAAGAATTGGTATATTTGTAAGCCACATATTGTTTTGTAATGAAATATTTTCTGCAACCTCGAATTTGTTGCTTATTTTTTGGTCAGCCAAATTGGTATTTTTCTGTATCTTTTCGTAATGAATTTTTCTCTGCAACTTGGAATTTTTTTCCTATTTTTTCGTTAGTGCGATGTATGTTGCTTGAAATGCTACTTGAAATAAAGAAATCATTGTTTTTAGGCAGCAATTTGCCCAACGAAATATTCCATTTTCGAACTCTCGTCGATTGTATACTTGCAAATGAAATACTATTAGTTTAATGCATTATGCATGCCCCAAAATATTCAAGCCTCTATTGAAACTAGGGACTTGCAACTTTCCCAGTGGAATTGCAACTTTCCCATGTTTTTCTTTTAGTTTTGGTAGGGACTTGAAGCTCTACTTTTATCTCCATTGTTATGTCCCCGAAATATAGTATTCGGTCGGGGACATTATTTCAGGGGATATTATCACATTTTAATAAAAACTATAGTTAAAACATAGAAAAAAATATATTTAAAAAACAATTTTTAAAATAAATAGTTTTTAGCTCTGTGATTCGTTGTTTGAGGCTGACATCTACCTCGTAATATGTACGGGACGGCGAGCAGATGTAATCCTTGTTTAAATGTGTTTCTCATTTCCAGATGTTTCTTTGCAGAGGTTATTTCATTTTTTATTAGAGCGGGACAGCATGACGTCCGCCTCGAGCTTCCACACCCAGGACGTGGCTGTGTGCTAGCGTCAACATTTCCCGCGGCATGTGTGGTGCCTATGCTTTGGTACAGTGGTGCAAGTGCGTGCAGTGCACCAATTGGACTGGTACTATTGGTACCATTAAAGATTCTACCAAGACTCGTAAAGCGGTTCAAAATTTGTGCATTGAGAGTTGAGGGGGGTAAGGCTTCAGCCTCTTCCCATACCATTCTGTCGTTCGACCTTCACACACATAGCTCGTCTGGCTACATTAACTCTACAATTCTATTTAATTCTGTCCATGGAATTCGTTGTCAATATTTTCAATGAGTGACTTGTATTTGGACGGGTATTTTCAATGTTATAGACCCATGAGGGTTTGATCGTTTTCACTTGGGTCGACACTACGAAAAAAGGGGTTGGCGGTGGAGATCCGAGAACACAAAAAAAACTCAGACTGCTGTTGGTTCGTGTTTTCTTTTTTTGGGTGCTCCTAGGAAGAACCAGTGTCCGGTTGGTTTCCTTGGATTCCATTCATCGTGTTTGTTATGCTCGTCCATCTTTTCTTTTTCCGGGTGCTGCTGAGCGGAAGTGGTGTCTTCTTCGTTTTGTTGGGTTGTGTTCGTTTGCTCATGTCTATGTGCGGGCATCCAGATTTGTGCTTAGTGGTAGGTTCCTGGTTGTTAGCCGATTCGGTGGTTATTCAAGGTGCGACTGTTGTGGATTTTCAACAAATTTCGGGTATGTTGAACTTAGAAAAGCTCTCAGCCCCTCCTCCCTTGAAAAGATTAAGGTACTCTTCTTATCGAGGTGCTCAGTCTCTACAGGGATTCATATAAACTTTGAATTTAATGTTGGTGAAGAGTTGGATCATTACCTGTGGTATGTAATTTATATAAATACAATTAACTGATCCCATTGGGCCTTGGCGACATGCTGATATGGAGTATAGTAACTTATTTTAATTCGCACTCTGCCAAGTTGAATATGGACTGCGGTTTCAATGGGAAATGCCTTTTTCATTCGTTATTCGATTTCATATCTTGATAATTTTATTCTTCTTTATTCTTTATCTTTATTCTTCTGAAATTTTAGAGAAACTTTAATGTCAACTTGTATATTGAATCACATATAAATTTTTCCTTTACACCAGCATATGCATGGCTCTTTTTTATATGAGTTTCTTGTTCCTTAATACAATAGTTAAGGACCCGTGTAACTTCTATATTGATGTGTGTCTCACCCAACTATGCATGTATTTTCCTATCATGTCTCTGTCTAGTTGTGAAATAAGGTAGGTGAAATGTCTTGTATTAATAGTTCCACTCTTGCAGGCATCTGCTGTTGTTGCATAGGGGTCTCTTTGCTGCTAGAAATAGTACTAATGGTATCTGAAGCTTCAGCACTACCTCAATAACATCTCTTGTGGCCACCCGAAGGCTAACCCGAAGAAAAAAATCAGTGACAAATTGAGCCTGCCATTTTACAAATAAATACAAAAACCTCCCTATGGGTTTATACATCTACTTTCAAAAAATTGAAGAAAAATAAAACCCAAAAGAAAAGGAAAAAATTACTTGTCAATCGCTCTCGAGGGTTTTGAAGAGCATCTCTAAGGAACTCATCGACTTGATTTATCGCCTCGGGAAGATCCCTACCACCGTTGGGATAAGAACCCTGTGCATTCTCTTCGTGTGCTTCTACATCTCGACCCATAGAAGGCGGTGTCAACAATTTTCTCATGCTCTCTGAGGTCTAATAGTTCCCATGTCTGGGGAGGCGAGGTCACTGCTTCCATCTCCTTCACAGGCTCCACACCCATTTTAGCAGTTCCCATGACTGGGCAGGAAACCCCAACACCAACCTGCCTACACCTAAATTATTTTTCTTGTTGTTGTGCTCGGCACTACTCTGTACCCCTTTTTCTTCCATTAATGTGGGTTTATCCACATAAATGACTTGTTTTTTTAATTTCATTGTCTCATCTCAAGCATATTTCACATTCTTGGTTGGAGGCAACTAGCTTATTTTTATAAGCAACCACGGTCTTTCCAAACTCCGAAGAACAAACATTTAATTAATTTAGGCCGTAAAAGGAATATAACCCATAATGCCATTGGCGCTCTTGCAAGCTGGGTAGGAGGGATAAGTTCACATGCCTCTTTGCTTCATTGTGCCTCCGCATATGTTTCATTCCCTTTTCACTTGCTTTAAGCTCTACATTTTCATGCCACTACTTTTGGTGAATCGTGCCTACCATTTCCACGCTGTCACTACCAGCATTGTCATGGTTTATGCAGAGAGTATTTTTTTCTACATACAAGTGTTATTCGTGCACAACTGAGCAACCAACTAGTTCATGGGAAAATGTTGAAGCTACAACAAATGTTATTCATGCAAAAATGAACAGTCAACGCCATAAAATAGAATTGGATAGTTGGATTTTAATTTAATGGAAAGGTGATGCTTATAGAGCCACCAACATCAATTTTATTATTAATAATTACAATGATGGGTTTTGTCACTGTCAAATGCCCTATATCTAGTTATAATTAGTAACTAAACTTACACGAACTTAAAAATAACTTATGAATCATACTAATAAAAGATGGGCCACTTTAATATGATGCTTTCCGTCAATGTAATGTGGACCATTCTTCAGAAAAGACTTAATGTGTAAATGATAGAAGTTACATGGGTCCTTAACCCCTAAAGCCACATATCCTTGGTGGGTGCAGGCTAAGCATCTATCGATCTTCCTCAGAATATTGATTATGGACATTAAAGAAAGAAAAAAATAGGTGCAATGACTTGAATGTTGCATCTCCCAATGTGAGACTTGACATGATCTTCATTTCAAATACAACAAACCAACAATCAACTGGATTCCAAAATTCACATGCTGGCTAAGGCTCAACAAAATCTAAAGGTGCCCAGTACTACCCACGATCGGTGAATTCGATGCCATTGACCCTCCTTCCCTTTATCTATTTGAAGTAATAATTCCTGTTGTCAGTCGCTTTGTTTCTCGACAAGCAAGTTTTTTCAAACGCCCGTGTAATTATAATTATTAAATCGATTAAAATAAATAATTATCAATCAATAAATTCCTAATATTTGTGCTAATTTTTTTAATAGAAATCAATTCCCATTTTCGAAGAGTGATTTAATATATATGAAAATATACTTGTATGTTTATTATAATATGAATTATTATTTAATGATTAATAAACTATCCTTATCATATATATATCTATATATCTATATATATATATATATATATATGAATGAGAAAAAGAGAGATTTACTAATACAAAAATATAAAGAAAAGTTATTATGTCAAAATTTTGAGAATTGGTCATCGTATACGTGGCTTCCATGTGAGGTTAAAAGGGATGAGTGCACAGGAATGAGACCTGTTTAAGGCTGCCCCTTTTTAATACAACACCCTTTAAACAACCATATGACCCCCCCTTGTTAAAATCATAAATTGAAACTTTATTAAAGTATTTTTTTATTAAATAATAAGATTTTGGTTAAGGAGAAGTGTGTGTTTCTTCGACACTGTGTTTTCTTTTTATCCCATATAACAAGGTTTGTCAATTTACAATTGTTTTCAAAACAAAAATAAGCTTTCCATCCTCTATTAGATTTATGATACTATAGTTCTAGTGTTATAGTTCAATTTAGTTGAGTTTGTGATGAAAATCAATTTCGATATATTTGTAAAAATAAACTTTGTCAAATTGTTATTACCATAACAAAATTAGCATAAGTGGCATTCTTGAACTTCATAACCTTCTTCGTTGGGGCAGAGAAGAACTATGCCCCCGTTTGACTAGTCACCCAAATGTTTGGACTTGATAACCTTCTTCGTTGGGGCAGAGAAGAACTATGCCCCTGTTTGACTAGTCAACCAAATTTCTGCAAGATTTGCATGGCCATGGGCTAAGGTGATCTATAATTAGAAGATGGCCATGGGCTAATATGATATATAATTAGATGAGAACTTGATGGATCTATACTAATTAGATGAGAACTTTATTTTAAGTGAACTTAGCTTTGTCTTTTTCTTTGCACATGGTTGTGTATATGTTGCGGCTGCAGCTTTTTGGTAGTATCGATGCTTGGACAATGTTAATAAAATTTGCAAATAGAATATGTGCTGCATTGTTTTTAAAAAAATGGTTTAAGTAATCTTGTCGTTTAGTTGGACTTTCTCTGGTGTGACCTACAATCTGAAGTAGCTTTTTTCCTAGTTGAAGGAAGGACACAATCACAGTATTTTGTTTCTCTAGGATCTAATTGGCTTTCTCTAGTGTGACCTACAATCTGAAGTAGTTTTTTCCCTAGTTGAAGCAAGGACACAATCACAGCATTCTGTTTCTCTAGGATCTAATTTGAGTATTGTTTACTAAAATTAGAATGCATATAGGGTTAACCAACTGGAAAGCAAGTTGCATCAAATACTTTTGTGAAGTCTCTTTCTGTTTACCAATTGGCAGACAAATTTGGAAAGGGAAAATTTGCATCGGATGCAATGGAGGGAAGAAACTACAATGTCATTGTCAGTGTCAATGTTCACTATACAAATGGTTTTGACTAGGGAGCCATTTTGCTTATTATATTTATGTTTTCAATTAATTGGCATTTTTTCTTATATGTATCTTTGTCCCCATGCCCCTTTGTAGGGGCGTAGGTGTGTTGTATCAGGTATTTGTGCCAAAGCACTATATGTCTCATGTATGGGTCTAAGTGTCCCATGATTTGCATGCAAATTAGATGCTATGTTGGGTCTATTTGTCCCATGATTTATCTTGTATGCAAATTTGATGCTATGCTAGATATAGGGTGAAAACGCGAAGTTGGGTAACACTTTTGGCTTGTTTTTTACAAACAAAACTGCTAAATTTTATGTTTTTCAACTTCGACCTCTTCAAACCCATATCTCCCTTAGGAATTTCAACTTGAAGTAAACAACGCATGTTTTAAAGAATCGAATTAGATTTCTACTCGTATTTTTTTCTTTTTATTTTTATGGACATATCATGGGACAAATTTGGTGGTCACCAACGGCATATACTTGAAAATTTTAGGTATAGATAATGAGTGACCAGCGTGAGCACCAGTTTTTTGAGAGATGGTTATTCATTTTAGGTAAAACAATGTATGATCATAATCTACACACATTGCATTTGTGCATGGACTATATTTTGAGGTTTTTCGGACTTGAGAACTATTTTTTACTATTTATCAAAATAGCATATGTTCAAAAAATGGTGCCTTATCGACACATATTGGTAAGATTCAATTTTCTTCTTAGTGTGACTCTTATTGAAAAAACTAAAAGTACCCTTTTGAAGAGAATGGGGCAAGGAAGATCTCTGTGAAGATTTCAAATTTTTTGGTGTTGTCTTTGTTATGATATTGAATTTTCATTTTGGGTGATTTCCAGAGTAATAAAATTATGAAGGGATAAGGTTTAGAAAAAATTATTAATAAATAGAAATTTAAATCGAAATGAAACAATTATTATATCATTGGAAACTAGATTCAGATATGAATCCATTGCTACCAAGTCCGACAAATAATATTTAAAATTTGAAGGGGTTTGGGCATGCTGAAGTTACAGGTTCCAGAAAGATGCCAGATATTTTCGCAGGTTTTGTTGACCATGAACTATCGGCCGAGAGTTTAGTTCAAACTCTCATCCGAGATTTTTTTAAAAATACAGTGCAGTGATTGGTTCAAACTCTCGGTCTAGATTTTTATTAAACTCTCATCCGAGAGTTTGAACTCTCACAAACTCTCGGCCTAGAGTTTGAGGTTGACTTTTTTTCACGTGATCATCCACACACACTAGAGTTTTTTTCACTCCGTTTTCATAAAATTGTTTCCCAACTTTGTGTTTTCACCCTATAACAACAAATAACATTGGAATCCATTAACAATTCTAGAAACCCTAGGTCACATGTTAAAATTTTAGAAAACAAGCGACAATGAAACAAATAATGAACATAATAAACTGTAAAAAAGGATGGACATGAGTAGATTGAGAAAATTGGATGAAGCCTTTAATATGGATTAAGTGAATTGAAGCTAGAACCATTGTGATATTTTTTCCAACTCTTACACAAAATATTATGTCTAAAACATCTGGTGATAGTCGGTTGTTTCATATAGCACCACAAAAAAAAGCCTGGATTCATAAGATTTCTTCACTAAACTATACAAATCTAGGCCCTAGAGTTGATGGCATGGAATTATCTAAGGGGAAATTCTCAACATCAAATGAACTAGTAACATTTTGCAGAGGAAATATATCTAGAAATGAAACAATGTCTC
This sequence comes from Larix kaempferi, assembly GCA_027924585.1. Taxonomy (NCBI): domain Eukaryota; kingdom Viridiplantae; phylum Streptophyta; class Pinopsida; order Pinales; family Pinaceae; genus Larix; species Larix kaempferi. Next base: position 13,394,074 of record BSBM01000361.1, read on the forward strand.
ATATTCTTTGCACCATTTAGTTGCAACAACAGTTGTTTATGCTCTAAATATTGTAGTGTAACATTTTTATTGCATATTTTGAAGCTGGAGATCGATTGTCTTTGTCAAATCCTAGTAAGGGATTGAACATGTTTAAAGAAAACATATTTTGCATCTTTAATTGGGAACACCTTATTTAGAGGTATCATTTGTTGTTTTCTACTACTATTTTTCTCTATGAATTGGTCAAGTTGTGGTTAGGCTTATTTCCTTTCACGAGATTATTGTCAACTTGCAAAATCTATGCATTTGCTAATTGTCGAACGCTTTTTCTTGTGGGAACACTTGGCAAGGTTGGGTGCAGTTGCTCATTTCTAGTTGCGACTTCGTTTGTATATAGCATGGAAAAAGATAAGGTTGTAGAAAGCCATGCTGGAAAATAAATTGACCTTCCAATTAGGCGTAGTGCTTCTAGGAAAACTGATGCACATTTTTCTAGAAACCAGTTGTTTCGACTAGAAAATTTTCATTTTCAATTATGAGATTGCCTTTTTTATGCATTTGCAGTGTTGTTGAATTTTCGCTATACACCAATAGAAATGGAGGCAATTGTAAACCAATTTCGCTTTCGACTAATTCAAGCAGATCCTGCTTCCTTGTTATCAATGCAAATGGACTTGGAAATTGAATATTTGTCAGAATTGCATGGCGTAGAAAATATTGAACTATATCTTGAACGAATGTCACAATCTTCTTTGCAGCCAAATGAGCAGAATGTTTATGGACTATGGGGTGATATCTTTTGTACTAAGTGGTTTGCAAATTGGTTGGATATCCTAGTTTCTATCTGGTCATTGTCGACAAAAAGAAAATATCTTTATTTCAATTCTAGACAACTTGGATATTGCTACAATCTACTATTTGATGACCGCACACCAGCTTCTGGACATTTCGAACCATTATTATCATATAAATAGACACAAACAGAAGACCATGGTTTTAGTGAAATGTCAAAGAACATTGACACAATAGAATGTGCAAATTTACAGATAGAAAACTTCCGCTTCAAGCAAGTGCTTTTGCAACCAGGCTTTCATATGTTTATTTCCATAGAAGGAAATTGTCATGATTCCTTGCTTGAATCCAATTCAAAATTGACAATGTTCTCTAATAGTTTGAGTGTTAAAAAAACAATTGCACAAACCTTTTACAATAGCATTGTATCAAATGATAATAGAGCAATAAAATGCTTGCACACATATCTCTGTAGAGACAAAATACAAGAAAATACCCTTGTTTCTAATTGGGAAACATTAATTTTCCAGTTGGCACAACCATATACCATTGGTTGGATAGAAGGCAATAACTTTGTTATACAATGGTTGTGTGAGTTATTGGATACCAACATATTTATGTGGAATGCCAAGTTTTGTGAAATCTTGTCTCGATTCTATTCAACACGTAACCTATCTGGAACTATATATCTATTGCAAGTTAAAATAGATGCAACCCATTCACATTTCCATCCATTTTTAAACACAGGTTCGAAGGAAATACCATCATATTTTCTTTGTTCTACTGCAAGCACAATTTTCATTGACACAATCGACAACTCCAGAGATCGGATACAAGCCGCGGCAATAGACAACACCAATGCAAAAGACATAGAAAAGAAGCGAAGTAACAAAACAACAGACAAGAACATTAGCAAAAGGAAAAAGCAAGATAGGGGATTTGACAAACCACATAAAAAGCAAAAAACAGCGGACATGGACATTGAAACGTTCATGGTCGAAGAGGCATGCTTGGAAAACAAAAAAAATGTGTTCCAGCCCATTGTTGATGAACCATGCAAAATCTCGCGCTCCTTGAAGCGTGCCATGCATAAAGAAGCATTTCGGAAACATCAAGAACAAAGGGAATCTGAAGAGGCAACCAAAGCAACTACTTCATACTTAAAAACTATTGAAGATACTCCTGTGCACATATGCCTTGTTTGTAGACACTTGCATTTCAAAAAAGATATTCGAATCATCAATGAAAAAACATATTTGGCATTGAATTCTTTGACAAACATGGAGGAGACAACATCATTCGCATTAAATGACCAAATTTGTAAACCTTGCAAAAAATTATTTCCAATGCAAAGTTACCATTTTTTGCATCACCATCTCACATTCAACGCAATACTATATTGCCATCGATAACCATTTTAACACCTCTTGAAGAGAGATTGGTTTCACCAAGAAATGCTTTTGCACAAATACATCAACTTGGTTATAAAAGAGTGCAACTAGGTCTAAATGGAACCGTTATCAATGTGCCTGAAGATTTGGACAAAGTGCAAAGAGCTTTACCCAAGAATTTAGAAGATGGTATGACAATTGCAGTTATATTAAAATGAAAATTGGAATACAAAAATGCATTCTTGTCTAGAAACGTTCGCCCTAACATTGTTATGTCTGCATTAAAAAATTTAACAAACACTGAACTTTACAAAATTGAGGGCATTGTTATAAATGCTAGTTGGGAAGAAATGCTTCAACAAATAGCACAACAAGAAGCGAGTGAAGAATCATTTGAGAAAGAGTCAAGTGAACATGAAAATGACATGGACATCGAGTCAATAGATGAAAACAATGATGAAACAAAGATGGAACCAATATCTGAAACATTGGTCCGTGGATATGGACAAACTCATCTAATAGATGATTTGACGAATAGGATCATATAAATTGCAGCGTCTGAGAACTATCATCCATTGGGCATTTTTCAAGACAAATATTATGAAGAGATAAAATTTCTGACACTTTTCTATGGATGTATCTGTCCCAATGACATTTACAAGCGATATCGTTATTAACAAATAGTGCAGTGGAGCTACAACATGAAAGCACAGACTTTGAAGCACGTCCCACAAATATTTTCTTTAAAGCAATAAAGGTCCTTATAAAAAAAATCTCTGGTACTACTTGGATATCGATTCATATAGGAGAATTAAAAGGAAAAAATGTGTTGGAAAAGGATGTTATATCACAAGCCAATCTTGAAAAAATCATTAAATCTCCAATTGCATATCGTACATTGAAAGCAATAAGAACATCCCCTGATTACTTTGACAATGTGAAGAAGAATCTATTCACAATGATTCGGAAACTAGGTCCACCAACCTTTTTGTGAGTTTTACAAGTGTTGAACATCTTTGGAAACCTTTATGCAATGCACTTCAACAAATAGAAAGGAAAAACCTAGAAAATTCATTAGATAATTTCCTGAAGATACTATTGACTCATTGATAAGAAAACACCCGGTGATTTGTAGTCATTATTATAGACACAAAATAAATGCATTGAAGCAGTTAATTTTAAAAAACCATATCTTTTTTGGAAAGGTACAAGACTACTTTTTCACAACTGAGTTCCAACAAAGAGGAAATGAACATGAACATGGACTCCTTTGGATTGAAGATGCGCCAATTTATGGGAAAAATACTAATGATGGGATCACTTCTTTTGTCGATTACCATATATCAACAGACTCATCATTACTTGCACGGGACTTTGTTAAGTTCCAAACACATTGTCACACTATAACATGGAAAAAACATCGACATTCCAAGTGAAAATTTCATTTCCCTATGCCTCCTATCGATACTACAATAATTTTAGAGCCTTTGGACAACAACTCTACTAAGGTAATTGAAAAAGCAAAACACATATTCTTTGTTTTTGAAGAACATTTCATTTGCATTGCTTTTACAACAATAGCAATTGTCTAAAGATGAATACATTTTGTTGTTGTGCGCCATGGTCACTCAAACTACCTTGATTCTATAAAGAGATCCTGCAGACATTTGGATTAATGCATTTGCAAAAGGAATACTGAGTCGGTGGCAAGAAAACACCAATGCACAATTTATATTAGATGCCTATGCTACTGCAACATATGTAAGTTCTTATATAACAAAATTAGATAAACCTATGACAATTGCTTTCAAAAAGATCAAATAAGAAGCTCTTTCTGACAACAATGGAAAAACTGAAACAATAAGGAAGCTTGGCAACACGTTGTTGAACATGCAACAAATGTCTATTCGACAAGCAGTACATATAGCACTTTCATTTCCTTTGCACTCATCTTCAAGAAAGACAATTTTCATTACTACACCAGATGACAAAAAAATAGTTGTGCTTAAAAAACCATCGCTTTTACAAAAAGAAGCTGACGATTCCGAAGACATTATTTCTCCCTCAATCTTGGACAAGTACATTGCTCATCCGCCCGAACTTGAAAATATTTCTTTGGCAGAGTATGCATCTTTCTATTCCTGTATTCAAACAACTATGAGAAAAAGAAGTAGACCATGTATCATTCGATACATTCGATACAACAAAGAAAAGGAACCTGACAACTTTGCTAGGGAGAAGATCTTGCTATTTGTACCTCATAGAAACAATTACAATTTTCTAAAAATGCATTTTGAAACATGGATTGAAGCATATATCGATTACAACGAAGAAATATCCAAAGTCGATCAATTTTTCATGCCTACACCAACGACAAAATGGGGAGACATTGGCGTTGCAGTTGAAACTGTTGACTTGCAAATTGACGATCCAAATGAATCTAACAAATCAAACAAAGAAGCAATGGAAAAATATGGATTTGAACAATACGATATTCAACTTGAGTTACTCCACAAAAGCTCAGCCAATATGGAAAACCACAACAAGATTTTCAATTTTTCAAGCAAACCATTTATCCCGGATATGGACAAGTACTATGCAATTAGAAGAAATTTAAACAAAGAACAACAAGCAATTGTGAAAGAAATTATTTTAAGGAAAAAAATTGATCCATTTATACCAATTCACTTGTTTTTTATAGGAAGTGTTGGAATAGGAAAAACTCACACTGCCAAGGCTCTGTATGATGGTATGATGCTTATTCATGACAAAGAAATTGGTAGTGACCCGTTGAAGAGAAAGGGTATGATTACTACATTTACTGGAAAAGTAGCATACCTTGCAAATGGCATTACAGTGTATTCTGCTTTTAAATTACCATTGAACTCCACAAGCATGCTCCCATTAACTTCACATACACTATATACTCTAACAAAAGACTATCAGCAATTGTGATTTTTTCTAGTTGATGAAGTGTCTTTAATAGGTTCTCGATTGGCCTATAACATTGACAAACGATTGCGTGATATTATGCATATGCCAATGAAACCATTTGGAAACCTTGATGTCATATTCTGTGGCGATCTTTTCCAAGAAGAACCTATTAATGACTCTTGGATTTTTGAGTGCCCAAAGTTCCAACAACAAGCATTTCCATATAGCTTTTGGACTGATAATGTAAAGTACTATGAGCTAAAAGTAGTTGTCATACAAACAAACAATACATTCATCTCAATCTTGAATAGAATCAAAACAAGAAACCAGACAAGAAACGATATTGAATACTTAAACCAACATTGCCATAGACAACCATCAATGGATGCAACATTTCCTTATCTGTTTTATCGCAATAAATATGTCAGGAACACAATCGCAAAATGTTGTCACTTGTAGAAACAGAAGCATTCATGCTAATAGCTGATGATAGAAAATTTGATTCAATTGAAAAGAATCTTGATATCTAGAAAACAATTCAACTTCTGCCTACAATAACATTGAAAAAAACACGCTTGTTGAACTAGTAGGAGGAAACTACTCAATTGAGGATGGCTTGGTAAATGGTGATTGTTTGGATCGAATTTTCAAATCCAAGATTCGGTGCATTGGCTAGAGACAAAATGAAACACTTCTATAGACCTAATATCATGTGCAATTGGACACCTGTCGAAAGAGTGACAACACAAATATTGCTTGGGAATAAAAACAATATCATGCGAAGACAATTCCCATTTCAATTGGCATGTGCCCGAACAATCCATAGAGCGCAAGGGATGAAATTGGAAAAGTTGGAATTTGATGCAAAGGGGGTTACAATACATGGTCTTGTTTATACTGCACTCTCCCGTGTCAGAAGCATTGACTGTCTCTACTTGATAAAAAAACTAGATCAAAAGAACTTTTTGGTCTCCGCAAAAGTAGTTGCTGAATTAAAAAGATTGCAAAAACATGCAACTTTGCAATTTCAATATGGGATAAATTTAATTCCAATTACTGGACACATACTTGTTTCATCATTAAACACACGCAGTTTGGTTTTGCACATTGACGATGTTGCAAGTGATATTGAACTAATGCAAGCAAACATTTTATGTTTGCAAGAAAGTCACATGCATATGCCTCCAAATAATGCAATGTTTGGAGAACAATACAATTGTGTTTTGGCATTTTCAGTGCAAGGAATCATTACAATGATAAAAAAAAGATGTTGTCATCCTGAATACAGAAATTTACACAGAATAATTGACAAAGGCAATTGTCACTGACCTCAAACTTGCTAACAAAATTCTGAAGCTTGTAAATATTTATAATAGACCAAATAGCATCCTTAACACTCTTTTCTATGTATTGAATTATATTTTGTCTAAAACCATCAACACTACGCACATTCTAACTATTGGTGACTTTAACATTGACATGTTCAAGGAAACGCCATCGAAAAAAAAAATTGCAAGCGTTTATGCAAATGAAAAAGCTTCAATTGAAAACAACCAAACCTACAACCGATTCTGGTGCAATGCTTGATCACTTCTGGACGAATTTAGATGGAAATTCCCTTGCTTTTACTATTTTAGATGCCTATTGGACTGACCATCATGCTACTTTCTTATTAGTAGCTCTCAATTGCAATTGATCTGTTGATTTTGCACATCGCAATATCAATACTATGGTACTTCAAAATGTTTTTTCCTTTTCCCACCGTTTAGTTTTATTGCAACTACTAGAGGTACATTTCATTAGACATTGCAAATGAAAATGTCAATGGCATTTGCAATAGTGTTGCTGACGAAAAAAACCTGCACCAAATCTTGAAGCATTGTTCTTTTGCTTGTTCAAAGAACTGATTCTTTTGTATTTTTCCATTGCAATTTTACTTTGCATTACATTGCAAAATTCATTGTACACACTGCAAAGGTCCATTGGTTCAGTTATCGAAAACAACCATACCAACTTGCAAAACACAACATGGCCATTTGCAAAGGAAATTGCAATTGAAAAAGCAAAATCCTGTTCAAGTAATTTGGCTTGTTTCTTGAATTGTTCTTTAGCACTAGCAATGAACTATACCTATTTCAACAACAAATTTACTAAAGTGAAACTTCCTTTTCTTCTTCGAATAAAGTACTGGCTTATCTGCAATCGAATTTGAAGGTTTCCTTCAACACCATTGCCTTTGCTCTGAGACAAGTTCGTGCTTTGAACTTGCACTGATTTTAGGAAATTGTTGAGAGTTCCTTTTGAAACAAGTCTTCTAGCATTGTTTTCTTTTTGTAATCTTACATTTTCATTGTCGTATTTCCTTTAATTGCTTTCATAGTTCTTTTGTTTTGATTGAAGTAGTAAAGGACTAAAAAAAATTATTGTTCTAGATATATAGCACTCATGAACATAGATTATTTATTGTTACTTTATAATATGGCAGATTCTTAAGTTGAAATTGCACATACAGGTTCAAAAGTAAATCAAAACAGAAAGTTCTATTTTATTCATAATCACCAAACTAGACATATACTCTTTATCTATGCTCCAAAAATCTTATGTCTTATTGGTGGCGGTTCTGGCCTTTATCTACATCACTGTGGTACTACAAAACACCCTGTTGTTGGAGTCACTAACACTTAGAGAAAGGAATTGCTATTATCGAATTAATACTGGATCAAAGAGACATACTTAGATTAAGACTAAACATATAAGTTCAAAAGTGGATGAAATTAGAAACTTGTGTTTTATATATAATCATCAAGTTGAGCATATACTCTTCGTCATTAAACATGCGGCTTACATAGAAGTCATATTTCCATAATTGCTTTTTATTAACAACAAACAATTTGCATTGTAGCATTATATGCCACAACAAGGCATCATGCATACATCCTTCGACAAAAAAGCATACCAAAATCATTGTATATGCTACTTTGTATTGACCAACATGTTTTCCTTATGTAGAAGTATGGCTCACATAGAAAATGGCCCCCCTGATCATTGATCAATATATATAAATAATATTAGAGATGGCCTTGTACTATTTAACAGATTAGCAGTTTATCTCTTCTTGATCATTGATGAATGCACAACTAATCATGTTTAATACAATTTGTATGGATCTTGACCTGCATACTTGCATAGTCTTTTTTTTTGCACTCTTGACTATATTCAAGTTCAATAGGATTTGATTACTTTCATTGAGAAGTCTGTGACACATTATGAATTTTGTGCGCTCCATTGATAAAGCCTCCTTCATGTTGTGGAGTCCACTACTTAAATGTGAACAATTTCTCTTTGATCTTGAACTGAATCTACTCCCTTGCCTGTTATTAGTAGATTTAACCCCAGAATACCATTCCAAAAAAGATTTTTATTCAACACAATTAAACTAGTAAATGAAACATTACCAACAACAAAATAAGTATATTTAGAACCACTTGCACCTTTTTCTCATGTTTCTCTTCTATTTTTAGTATTTGGGTTGGCCCATATTTTGGAAACAAATCATGACCTTTCCATATAGGATTTATCCTTCAAATTGCTACTCAAATATCTTTGCAAATTTTGTAAAATAATCCACATGTTTGATTACATCAAGTGTTTGCAGTCTTTGTAGAAATAGACCAGATCAGCATAAAGAGCTCTATTTTTCTTGGCTAACAATTTAACAGGCCACAAGATGCTTGGAATTTGGTGTCCTTCCTTTGAAAACAAGAAAACTCAAGATACTGATCATGACCTCCCAAATCTAAAATGATGGCACATTTGATGCATGTTCTGAACACTAAAATGACAACAGAAGTCAGAAAGCGTAAGGAAAAAACAAGAAACAACCTAAGAAACAATCCTGGAACTGGTTTACCAACAATTGGTAGAATCTATAGCTCCCAACCATTCTTCATGGATAGATTGTATACTTGAAAACACACAGATGTTTCAAATGTTGCACTCCCAATGAGCCATAGTCGATCAGCTCTTGCATGTTGAGTTAGAAATTAGCCCAATTTCATAGCAACTTGTTGCATAGAAAATGACACCGGTAACCATATCGCTTTCCCTCCTGGCTTCTGCAGCTCTACAAGTCACTTTAAATAACTCACATCAAGATTCATGCTCTTGTTGAAATTCCCTTTCTACAATTTCCTGATCGTTATAGCAATATGGTCTTTATCCTTGTTTTTGAAACAGAGAACGGATATCTCTATGTCGATAGGAAGGGTATATTGTACATCCTGCAACTGTGCTAGCATTCTTTTATTATAGCTATGGACTTAAAAATTGGCATGCCAATTGGTCCCTGCATCTAAAATAGGCAAGCATTCAAATTTAGTTAACCCAACATTTTAAAAATGCCCATGCCCCAGGCTTAATAACACAAATATGCAAGAACTTGAAAAAGAGCATAAGGCTTTGATCAAGTAGATCAAAATGCTTTCAACTAGCTGAAAACAATGGAATTCTCCATGCAAATAATTGCTTCTTCTAATTCTGCTAGTTCGCTAAGAATGATATTGTTGCCATCTATGCCATGGACAACACTGCTCCTTGGAACATGTTCTGAATGAAAAAATTGCATAGTGAACAAATTGACTATCAGATCATATCCAAAAACAAAAACAACAAAGACAACAAGAACTTTTTTCATCCCTTTGTTCAAATAGCTTGAACTTGTACTATGACAGATTTCCAGTCAATAGTCCATACCTTATACACCCATGGACTTCAAACCAAACCTTTGCTGGCTAGCCAAACCAAGATGCATATACCACCAAAGTGGAAAATTTTGAATGGTTCTATCTTAGAATTAGTACTGAAAAAATTTAAATGGTTCAGCTCAATAGTACTTAAGGAAAATGTTAGATGTGTATGCCTGTTGCATATTCTGCCCCATTGTAAATTGGCAATGTGCTTTTTATTTTTTCTCTCTTTATGCACCCAGAACCTGTATTGTAACCCTGTTCATTCTTTAACGATGCATTGCAAATGTAGATAGTAAGAAAAAAAACCAATATTTAAAAAAAAAAAAAAGCAGGGCAAGGCACCATCTTCCAAATGCAAAATACATTGGTTGAAATGTCATCGCCTACCAGTCCATTGCCATGAAATTTTTTGCTTCCTTCAGAGACTAGTTCATAGGCATTGATGTTGGAAACAACTTCAACAATAATTGCAATGCCAACATCTACCAGCCCAAAGAGGTTTTTTTTTTACATTTCCAAACATTCTTCAGCAAATTGCAGACAATACTGCAAAAAACCATCTACAACATGCTTTTTCCATCTTGACAACTTGTTACTGTCAAAGCCATTGTCGTTGATAGTTGGTTTGTCCTGTTGTTGCTTGTTGTTGTTCTATTGCATATGCAGGTTAAAAAAGACAACAATAGAGCCATCTACTATTATACAACTTTGCACTCAAGCGCATAACAATGTCTTTGAAGGAGACATTTTGGTGATATACAGACCTGCACAAAATCGGATCCAAAACTCCCCTGGAAAGACAAAGATCTTGCATGCAGACTTGTGGATAGGCATGGATTAATGACCATTACAATTACCATAAACGACAACTTAATCAATCGCTTCAGTACTTTTTTATTGCTCGGAAAAAGTATCAGGCTCACTGGATTTGAACTTAAAAAAAAGGGCAGTATGACCATGGAGATGCAATATCGTCAATAACGATATTACCAAACAATGTAGTAGAACCAATAGAGCAAGTTTGCAAAATACGATCGCTTCCACCAGACATGACAATTAACGAGCTTGTGTCATCAGACGAGGGGTATGTTGTTGGCTCAATTGCAACAATTGTTGTAGGATGTCAATACAACAACAGGTAGTTGGATTTTTATATCATGGACGGTGAAACAACAAATGATTATGCAACTGTAAACTTCGTTTTCACTCTTTCCAAGATATTGTTTTGCAATTTGTACTTTTTTAATGATTTTCTCTTTTTTTGTTTCTGTAAAAAAAAGAAAAACACCAAAATTTCTGTCTATGCTCACCTACATTTCGCTTTTGCACCTGACTATTGTTTACTCCTAGGTAAATGAAACCTACAAAAACTTGTTCTATCGAATACACCAGCAACTTGCAATTGATGAGCCGCCCTTTTACCTATTTAAAAACATTGTCAGGTTTGGTCCTAAAGGAACCTGTGTCATCAAAACCACACATTCCACAATTATTGACCCGTTAAACGATGACTACACGATTCAAAACTTGCTCCTAATAGTTGAAGCAAAAACACAAGTGAAATAGCAGTATTGTGCCAGTCTCTAGAATTTGATATAAAATTGCACTATTTGCATTAAATACATCAACTTCATTATGCAATTCCTCAATTACCATGTATTTGAAGATACATATGCACACACAAATGCAAATTTTAATTCAGCCATAGTAAATTGCTACATAATCCAGTTCATAGTTTCAAATCAGCTAACTACATATCTTTGCAGCATTAAATTGTTTCAAGTGCCATTGTTTCAATTCCTGCTTCTTGCTGCTGTTTGCAATAGACATGATAAAAACACAGAGAAGAAAACCTTTAACCTGTGGCCAATTCTTTTGAACATGGAAAATGCTTCTACATTGTCTTTTTTTTAATTGTATTCATGGTTCATATTTATTTTGATAATTTGTTTTACCATTTTGCAAATGTTGTAGATATATGGAACCCTAAAAATCAGAAATGTGTTTGCACCTCCATTTTTATGCATTTGCAATCAGTGCAAACTGCCAATGGTTAAAAATGCCACTGCATGTGCATTTTGTGACCACCAAACAGAGAAAATGTATGAACATAATTTGCTCTGCAAATTGGATACAAAGGACGGTATAATCGAATGCACACTGTGTGGGGCAGAGTTAAAGGAATGTTGCCCAGCTATTGCAAAAGTCTCATATGAAGAATACTCAAAGTTCGTTTCATCAACAATTTTCAATCTTCGCAAACTCTACTTCCACGGAATTTTTACATTGGAAATGAACAATAGAATCATTGACTTGAAAAAACTTTGAGCAGCAGGTACAGAAACATCTGATCATTCCACATCTTTTTTTCCGTCTTCCAAATTTGTTACAGAGCAAGTCACCTAAACCTAACTATGGCACAAAAATTCTTTTGTCATCTCTATAACCATACTTGAAAATTCAAAAGATTATGCAATATGCCAACATGCAAAAGTCTACAGTCTGTTATATCTAATCATGAATTTGCTTCTTGTTATAGATTTTATTCACAACCAAGGTTGGAATAGTTGCTTCTACAATCGAAAATCAAAGTCCTGCTTGCACCTCCATTTGCTACTGCTTTTGTGCATTTGCATATGTCAATTTTAATTTGCCTTGGAATAGGGAAGAAAAAAAAAAATATGTGCATTGCCCTCACAAAACAATAGCTTTTCTTCTGATGTTCCATGCAGTCTTTGAATAGCGCAATTAAACCTTCCTAGGTCTTACTTCTACAATGGAAGCACAGAGTTATACTACAGCTCAACTCTTAGGAAAAGCTTAAATTTTAAGCAGCCTATGCTATTTAGTTTTTTATAAGGTTTTTAGAATTTCACAGTCGAACTCAATGACGTTAGCCCTGTGTCTAGTTTACTGATTTTACTTTTAAAAAAAATGCAAAAATTTGATAATTGCTTTCTTCTCATTGAGAATACAAAAATACATTTTTTTAAGCTCTTGGCACCACTTATGTCTCAAGTCATTTCTGTCTACAATTTGGAAATGTCTAATCCTCTCCCAGCCGCAAAACCATTGCCCATCTGATACCACAGCAAATTGCATATACATTTAAAAAGAATATTAGCATCAAACTCTACCATTTGAACTACAATATTTTATAAAAGAACAGTGAAACTTCAAATAAAAAAACTTGTCAATGCACTACATAGATTCAACAACATTGTTGTATAACCATACAAAGCTCATTGTACAACTATTTTTTATTTTTTGAAAAAAAAATGATGCCAATGCAACAAATACATTTAAGTACATTGATGCATAACCCTGCCATGTACATTGAGGTTGGTTAAAACATTTTTTAAAGATAGCAATAATTTTTAGCAAAAAACAAATAGTTGATGCACTACATAAACTTGACCCGCTACTGCCTTGAGGAGCATTTCTTCTGTGCGTGGATCACTACTAACACTTCCAGGTACACAACAAATCCCTTTCATTTAGGAGATCACAAACATGTTCAGTTGGATCATTTTAACTAATATATATTGCTAAGCGCTCTCCGATCCAGGGTTTTGCAAAGCATTTGAAGGTTTTGCACTGTTCACCTCACATTCATTTAGTTTGGTTGGAGGTAGTTTCACTCTCTCAGAACCATTCTTAAACATTATTTTTTTTAAGAATTTACACCTCTATATTTGGAAATCCATTTGTCCTGTTAATGCATTTTAGAGTCATACTGAGAAGATCCACTTTGATTTCCCAGCTTATGTGAAGCCAGTGTTTTGTGGCAATTGTGCATGTTTGTGACCCGAAACTTTGGGGTTTACCCTCTAATGTCTATTGCATAGAATTCATGTGTAACATATTTAAACTTGTTTGGTGTCTTCACTTAACCTTGCTTATTATCAATGTACATGCCTCGTTGGTGACGCTGATGCCAATATGGATTCATCGTTTCATCTGGGCACGGGACCAATGATTCAGACTGGTGGCTTCTAACTTTTTGTTCCAGCTTTATAAAACACTTGTGCCAGGATTTTGTTTGAGCACTATAAAGCACTTAACCCTTGATTTTTTTTAATTCTTTAAGGCTTTAAATGCCAGGTTGCTGAGACGTTCCCCTTTGGTTATGCTTTTATATGTTTCTATATACCTATCTTTTACCAGTGACATTTTGAGTTATTTATTGAGATCGTAGCTCAATGTTAATAAGCAGCATCACATTTATGTTTATTGTTTTGTGTCTGCCATCCAATCCATGGAAAAAATATAAGATAGATTTGCAGTTTACATTGTAGATCTAGGCTCTTCTGAACAATTTTATGTTCAAAATGCAAAAGTGATCATAGGAAAAAAAATTCATAAACACTCATTTATTAATGGATCTCAATCCAAAAATTGTTACAATGATTATAGATACTATAGATATATTCTGAATATTATAAATATGATTATAAATATTATACATGTTATTTATTCTTGCCCATCTAAATTTTGGTGATTTTTCTAGGTGACTAACTATATTCTGTATACAATGTTCAAAAGCAGGAACTGCATCTGGAATGCAAATGCTTTTGACAGCAACAACTCTTCTTTGATACTGCCGAGTTCTTCAATACCTGCAATTTTGATACCTGCAACAACAAACAGTTACCGGCACCTTTTTGCAGATGGGCAAAAACAAAATACAACATATGCTTTCTGAACTGGTATCAACTATTGTATTATTTAACTTTTTGCTTTTAGAACACAACAGGCAAACAGGAATAAAGAAAAAAAAAAGTTGGTTGAACAACTCTTGTCCAAATCTATTGCATGCCTTTGGTTGCAATTTTGAAACTTTGCAAATGATTATTTAAATCCAGTTTTGCCCAAGGTCAATGGCAATTGCAAATGAAAAAAAAACAGTTTTTTGCCTTTCTTTAAATGTCTCTTAACTCCATGAATCTGAAACAAGGTTGTTTACCATTGCATTTATGCAATTGAAAACAGTGTCAGCTACATACTAGATTCCAGCTACTACTTATTTACAACATATCATACATGGTGTTGTTCTGAAAATTGTAGTTTTGATCTAATTAGAACAATTCAATGAAAATTGTAGTTTTGATCTAATTAAAACAATTCAATGATGATAGTATCCTGATAGTTGATACTTTGTTTTTCTTTTTTAAATACGAAAACCTGCCATCACATTGCAATGGCTGTTATTGCTTTCTGCACTCTATTTCTTAAGTCTCAAACTGTAATTTGTTAAATGACAGCTTTACTATGAATGAAGAAATGACTATTCAGAATAAATATGGCAATTAGAACTTTATACAGATTGTGTATATGTTGTAACTAGAAGCTCCTTTATTTAATAAGATACAGATTCTTCCAGCCTGTTTGACCAATTTTGTATCGAATGCATTAGCATGTTATGCAATGTTTATCATACTTTATTTTATTTTAAAATTTTCAATAAGTTGAATTAGAAGTTGAAGTATTAATTTTATTCAAAAATTTGATTATTTTTCCTGGATCCAGCATTCAGAGGTTTTATACAGTTATGCCTTTTTAATACTTTATAGATTTATTTTGCTCGAAAAATAAGATATTTAGTTTAGTTTTTCTATACTTTATATCAGTTTGATCAAACTCTGCACCCTCTCTGTATTGTCTTTGCCATCCATGTCAATCGCATCTTGTGCTTACATTGTCTTATCCATAAAACACTTGTCTTTACATCAATAAACAGGTTCTGCCAAAGCAATTGGCAAGAGCAAGGGGGCAATGTCAATGTCTTGTGGCTCTTGTTTGAATAAGAAGGCAGTCTACCTTAGATGAGCTAAATTACAAGCGAGATTGACTGAGTTCAACTACTTCTAACAGCGAGTTACTAGATACAACTACCTTCTCCTAGGGGTTTGAGCGTTTCCCTAGGGGCTTGTGCGATAATGGACTGAAATGGCTTGCCCTCCAATGAGCTGCGTGCTGGCACTGAGCTATTGGTGGTGTGAACGGGAAGCTGAATAGTCAAACCGGTAGCGTCGAATTGGAATAATCTGCTGATGTAAGCTTTCCGGCATTATCGCAAGTCTGATTATCCCTCATCAACTCTGCCTTGTCATTGACTTTCACCTACTCTACCTTTTCTTGTCGATCGGGTGGAGGTGGCAGTTTCGAGACATGGGGTTGGATTGTAAAATATCCTCAAAATTTTCAGACTGAGTGTTTATGACTGAAAAAAATATCCTTAAATTTTCCACAGACAAGTTTAAACACACAATGGAAAAAATCTCCTTCAAAGTTGTATTTCATGAATAAACAATGCATGGTTCTATTGTCTAAACTCCTACCGTAATTTATTAAATACCCTTAAATATTTGGTGATTCTTGTTTTTCTTACAAAATTGTTCTCCACCAACGGACCATGTATCCTTGACTCAAGATTGCTTAGGATAAGCAAGTAACCTCTATCATATCATTTTATTATTATCAAAAATGTTTCGAAGTTATAAATGTGAATTGAGCATGTATATACACATAATTTTGAATTTGTATTTTAAAATCTTGATTGCTATAATGTCTAATAAATATTTTTAAAATAGTAGAAATTTTCCAAATATAGTTTATTATAGATAAAATAGAAACTAAAAATTACACAATTGATGATAAGAACATATTAGTTTTTTATAAACAACTCATTTTCCATTATTAGGACATATTCAATAAAATTAATAGAAACCAACCAAGAGTTTACATAATAAACTTAACACTCCAGTTTTCCTCAAAAGGACGGAAAATGTCTTCAGTCTCAAAATGCAAAAAACTATGCCTAAACTACAAAAATGATAGCACCCTAAAGTTGTAGTGTATGCTGCTCATCTTATTTGTCCTACAATTCCAAGTTTAATGGAATGCATTCAAATAACAATACCACTCGGTGCTTACTTGTTTGCAAAAGCAATGCCTCTTTCAATGGTTGCCTTCAACTCTAGTTTAAGAGCTTCAAGGGATTTATGTTCGTACTTGATCAGCCGCTCAATATCTGATGCAATCGCTGCTTCAACACCTTTCTTCTCAAGTTTAATTTTAGATGCAAGGTTACACGAACAATGAATGCGATTGGAATTGGTTGAAGAATTCGATATGAGTGCGGCATTCATCCCAAAATTAGGAATCGGGGATTCGGAATCCTAACCCTAATTAATCTTAATTATCCTATATTTATCCTATATAAATAGCTTTAAATTAGTCAAAACAAGGTAGAAAAATCCGAAAATCCAATTCGGATGCGGTTACGCCTAAGGCTGAATCCAATAACTATGCTTAGATGCAAAGAAAGGTAACTATGTCAATTCATATTGAATATACGAACACTCATTCAAATCTAGATCACCATCAAGTGCACGGAGAGAAGATTCAACAAATCTAACAACTTAGCCTAAGCCATGGACAAAGTTGTATATCCAACACCTACTTTTGCTTCTCACAACTTCAGTTCCAACGTTATGAATTCTAACTGTTAGCTCTCGAGTGTCCTGCTTGGTGAATGTTGCTTGGTGGATGTTACAGAAGGCTTTATTTTGGACAATAATGGAAGAATGGTTATCCCAACATAACCTCAAACCACTGGCACATCAACATCACTAACCATTACGGGAGAGGTGCTCCCCTTTAAAAATATTCGTGCGCGGGAGAGTATATATATATATATATATATGAGAGGGTGGATACCCCAATAATCAGCGTGCCCTCAGCCATTTCATGTTCAAAGCCTTGATTTTAAGCGAATGATTTCCAACATTATAAGTTGAACACGAATAAACGTGTGCTACAGCGAGATAGCGACGAAAGGATTATACAGCATACACGATTTGAATTTTCATCCATTTTGTAATAGGTAATCTAGAAGTAAACAATAAACCATGCTTGCTATTTAAAAAATATTTTGATAGGGAATACACAAATTGTTATTTAAAAGATATTTTTTCAATTTTATTTTGATTTTTATATTTAGTAATTCATTTTTTATTTTTTATTTTTTTTAAATTAACACTTAGTGAATTATATTAAATATATATTTTTGTATGGAGAGTAAGAAAATTCTTTAAAGTTAAATATGGGAGATGTTTAAAAAAATAGATATAAGTTTAGAGAAAAAAAAAATATCGAGATAAATATTTTTTTGAGAAAAATAAACTCTTAAGGTTACATTAAGCAATATTATATATCAATCATGTACAAACATATATATAGTTTGGAAAGTCATTTAAATATTACTCTAATATTCAACATTCAACAACATTAATGCTTGGAGTGTTCATCTAAACAAGTATATGACAATTATTTAGTTTTTTTCCACAAATTTAGAAGACCAATGACTGAAACTTATTTCCTTCTATTCAAAATATTGGGAATCACAACTAGTGTGGGGGTCAATCATCAAAATCATAATCTCCCATGCATTACTCCTCAAGCAAAGTCATACAAAGAAGTTGTGTCACAATGCCCCATGCTTTTGGGCAACGAAAGTCGATAGAGAACAATGTATGTAGCAGAGAACCAAGGAAAAAAAGGAGAAATGCACATAATAACAATCACACAAAACACAACTATTTGCGTGGTAAAACCCCTTGGTAGGGAAAAATCCACATGACAATGGTAATCATTCTCTTATTTCTCAATAATATAGATTACAAATAGCCAGCAAGGCTTACACCCTTTCACCCCCCTTAGGGCTGACCACTGTGCCATTTTGCCTCCTCAGACTATAGAAATATATAGCAAATCCTTCACAATTACATAAATAGACTGTAATAATGACCATAATTGTCTTACCCTATTTTTGTTTACAGGTTCAACAATAATCTAACTTAGGATGAATGGTTGTTACAACTAACTCAATAGGAAATTCCATTAACTACTTGAACCACCACATCCCTATTTCATTGGTAAATTGTTGACACCATTTCAACAATATCCACCATGAAAACAATTTACCTAATACTTTGCCTTAGTTTGTTCATCACCTTTCTTGCAAGCCAAGAGACGCCAAACACCACCGTAGCTTCTCTAATAATACCAGTTTCATTGTTACACCATATTTTGCCACCTTGTGAGCATTTATACTCCTTGGCCTCCCTTACCTATTTATAGACTCGAAACCACTTTTTTTGTCCTCCTGGAACCCTTGTTTCCTTGTTTTCACTCCTATACGCGAGATGCTTCAATGCAACTCGTGCATACGTAGGTTGCACCATTACAACCCGCATACATCGAGTTAATTGGTAAAAGAGAGTAAAATCTTTTTTTTCACTTCAAAAAGCAACCATTGTGACCTTTGGCCCTCCATGTATCTCGAAACGACTCGATCCAACCTTTCACTTGCCTTTAGAGGGTTATATATTCAGCCATGATGTATGGAAGGAGGGGACGAAGAGAAGAGCATCGAAACTCTATTGGAATTTTGCCATAGCTTGAGTCTACATCCATTGATCCCAGTTGTTGTGAACCTTTCATGTTCACCTACCAAGCTCTTTCATATCTTCTGAAGGATTCATTCTTTCACTCGTGATTTTTCCATTGTATGGAGGATTGAAGTGGTGGAGGTACCTAATTCTTGGTTCAGATGAGTTGCTGACAAGAGGTTGTATCTTGTACTTATTGTTCACATTAATAGAAATACTCATTTTCTCGTCCAATTGATATTGTGAATGATTGTTTATTATCATTGGGTACATTTGCTTATATATATCATGGATGATGCTATTGTATGTGCTAACATATTTCATATGCACTTGCTTGTGTTTATTGTTGAGACTAAGCTGCAAGTTCAAGTGTGAATATTCGAAAGCTCAACGGGGATCTTCATCAGAAATCTGGTTGAAGGTAGGTCTTTTATTCCACTTCTTATCATTTACATTTGTATAGCATATATTGGGAAATGAGTTGATTTCTGGAAGTCATCTATTTGTTGTGGTATACCCCAATCCATAGGAATTTTTTCTCCGTAGCAGAATTGGCCACTCCACTGGGGAGAAGCCTCCATTTGGGGTTTTGGGGCATTTTTCCTTATTTGGGGTCTTTGTTCTTTCGATTTTCTGTGTCGTTGGTAGGTCGTCAGATTCTTATAGAAAAATATTGATTTTTCTTAGCCTTTTGGTTCAATTTTTGTTCACCTATCCTTCATTGTACACGAGTCTACTGTGGTTCACCCACGTGTACACGCTACTGATAGTTAACTTGCCTGCGTATATATGCTATTGTTTACTGAACAGCCGCGTACAAGTCCAGTTTAACCTTGTTTTTGGTGTTGGGTTGATGCTGGGTGAGTTCTGGGTGTTCCCGAGTCTTGCCGGGCCTATGTCCTGACTATTCCTTGCCTCTTTTATTGACTAGAAGCTCCTCTTTCTTTGTTTTTGAAGATTTGGTTTATTTTAACCATTTTTCTTTTTTATAGCTCATTAGCTTCGCTGAGTCTTGCTTTTGGGGGTTTGTTGGGTTATTTGCACTGCATTCTCTGCATTCTTTTCTGAAAAGTTTTGATTCCACTTGCATTTTCATTCATTTATATTGAAAATACCAAAAAAATTGTTGCATTTTCATTCGTTTATAGTGAAAATACAAAAAAAAATTGCTCTATGTATCTGCATTTTGCATTAGAGTGTTTGTGCTTTCATTAGGGCTTGTTTGTGCATGAAATATTAAATAGATTGCATTTTACTTTTGAAAAAAGGAAACTTTGGTTTGATTGTCATTTAGTGGCATATTTTTTCCATTGATAGAAGAGTCTAGTGTTTTTTGAGTGTGCATTTTATTGAGTCATCTCACATCATTAGTTTCACGACCATATCCTTTTGAGTAATCACAGCCAATAAAATTAACGCTTAATTTAAAATTGATTAGAACATTTTATTTTCTAGGGTGCACTAACTAGTATAGGTTTAGAGTCTTGGAATAGATCCTATTGAGTTAACAATCCAAGACTATTAAACAAACATTATGTGTCTGACCAGGGAGTGGTGAGACCCACGGTATACATCGGTGTTCTCAAGAGGCTCTACTCAGGCCAGAGTTAAGCACGAGGTCATGGGAGGTTAGTTGCAGAGATAACCCTCCAATACTTGTTGAACGTGGTAGATATATCCCGGGTTTGCTCGTATCTGGGGACTATTGGGGGATTTGAACCTCTTGAGTTTCGGGGTTAGCTACCCTACCCATATGATGGATCCCACCTACGACTGTTCGCCTGAGGATTGGTTATACATGGTGGCCATAGTTGCTCTACCTAGGTATCACATAGGGCATTTGCAACGGTTATTTTGTGAGTGTCCTGAGTCATATAGAGGTCGGACATCACAGTTGTGTTCGCACATTAAAGTCTGAGGGCCTTTATAACTGATTATGTTACCTCTGGTTATAGTTTGGGAGTCTCGGGCCTCTTCTAGGAGAGACATATTGGCTGTAGTGTCAGGAGGTCCCTTGAGCCAGTCCCCTGTTGTGTGCATTTTGGCTATAGTTTATTTTAGGCCTATGCTCTGTGACGATTTAGTGGGCCGTTAGTAGATGTTTATTTATTGACTCTTTGAATTCATCGTGGATCGAGATCCGGCTCCCCACCAATCTCGTCGGTTGGCTGGTTTACCAGCTAGCGATCTGTCACTGTCTTTTTGCAAAAGACGTCGGAGGACTATTGTTGGTCCTTTATTCACATCTTACGAGCTTCATAGAGCTCCCATTATGAGTTCCATATCTGGAACGTTGGGAGTCCCCTCAACTCTGTGCGCTAGCCCAAAGAGAACTTCATTCATCATGGGTT
Organism: Larix kaempferi; assembly: GCA_027924585.1. Classification (NCBI taxonomy): domain Eukaryota; kingdom Viridiplantae; phylum Streptophyta; class Pinopsida; order Pinales; family Pinaceae; genus Larix; species Larix kaempferi. Next base: position 13,415,727 of record BSBM01000361.1, read on the forward strand.
TGGGACATCCCAGCCCACTAGTACGAACCCGTTTGATGATACATGGGCATCAGGTATTTCGTATAGTTCATCTACGAGTGTCTCAATTTTTGGTTCTACATCTCTCTCTATGACCTCAGATCATTTTTCATTGGGTATGCCCGGTTTTATGCCGAATATTACTCCCACCATGTCCGGTAGTCATGCTAGCTCTAGCATTGGGATTGGGGGCATTACACCCCCTTATACTGCTTATCAGTTTGGGAGTGGTCACATCCCTCCATCTTCTCTAAATGTTGGAGGGGGGGCTCCTCCTTCATTAGCCCCTAGTGTTAGTGTGAATCCCTTCTCAAGTGGAGGTTTCACGGTAGGCATCAGATCTATGACTTATATTCCATCTGTTAACCTGAATGCCTCTATATATATGCCTGCACCGACGAACGCTTATATGATCCCGCAACATCCTCCTCCTTCTAGCTCCTCGGTTCCGTGGAGTGGGAACGTACCATTTTCTTATGGACCTTACTCGGCTAGTTTTCCTACGTTCCAGTAGTTATATGGGACCCCATTCTTATGGGGGTAATTTTCATGGTTATTCAACCGGTCCTAGCCATTATCCCATTCCCTCCTATGGAATCCCTTCCACGCACATACCTGTGTATCCTTATATGGGTTAGTTTGGAGGAGCGTATCATCCTTCTGGTCATGGTCACGGTTTCTATCAGAGTTCGTCGGCACCTCAGGTGTCGACTTCGATGTACACAGTCCCACCCCCAGTTTCGCAAAGTCAATCTCTTTTGGGAGCTTATAATCAAGCTTCGCAGCCTCGACTCCCTTTCCTTGCTAGGTTAAACTTGCCTGACCTTTCTAAGCTCATGAGTGATACAGTGTGTCATGACCATACATGGCCCCCAGTCCCCACCAAGCTCCCTTCCAATATTCCAAAGTTTGAAGGGAAGAAGAGTGAGGATCCAAGTGATCACGTCACCACATTCCATTTATGGTGCTCCTCAAATTCCTTGAACCACGATTATATCCGTTTGAGGCTATTTTAGCGCACCTTTACGGGGGTTGCCGCGAAATGGTATGTCGAGTTTCCTGGGGGCACATATAGGAGCTTCAACGATTTGGATTTGGTTTTTCTAGATCACTTTCAGTTGTTGGTTCATTATGACACTGGCATCGAAATCTTATCTACCTTTCGCCAAGATAAGGCCACACATATTTCTGATCATATTCAAGAGTGGTGCCGACGGAAGAGGTTAGTGAAAGCCAACATTCCTCCAGAGTTTCTCTTGGAATGGTTCCTCAAGTCATTACTCCCTTATATTTCGAAGGACGTTTCATTGTCTGGAATTATGATTGAGGAACAAGCCATTTTCAAAGCCCAGCAGTTAGACCTGGTTTATGCTCAGTCTGGGATTTTGTATGACATTATACTTGATGCGCCACGATCAAGAGATAATCCCAAGACCATTCTTGGACCGCATGTCGACGACATTGTTGGTTCTACAAGCGCTCGTTCTGTAGACATGGTTACAAATCAGATGCATAATCTATCTATTAACCAGTCTACTTTTGGACAAGCTCCTGCCTCGTCTGTTTCCACCCAGTTGTCCGATGTACATTCTGTGCAATCGGTGAACCCATCCGGTAACCAGCAACCTGGTGGGAAAAAGAAGGGGAATAATAACCGTAGGGTTGGGAACAATAGGAATAAGAAAGAAAACGCTAACCCTCCTTGGGATGGCGGAAATGCTTGTGGGGATCGCAAGCCTAGACGTAAGGTGAAGTTTCCTTGTAAAATTTGCTCGGAAGATCATTTTACACATTTATGTCCTCGTATGGAGGAAGCATCGAAGCACATCTCACAAAGCCCAATTGTGTTGATAAATCCCCTTCCTCATCATCAGAATATGGCTTCTCGTGCTTCCGTCGCTGGTCATGGGACTACTAAAACTTCGACTTCCTCTTCTCATGACAGCGGTTTTGGATGCGTGAACATGGTTAAATCTGATTTTTGTGTTGCTACTCGCTTGCGTGATTAGGGAGCTCCACAACCTTCTTTGGGGAATGATCCCCCTCCACCTGAGGCTCCTTTGCATATCGAGAAGCCCAATTTTATGTTGCGGGTACCGAAAGGTGTCCTCAAGTGCTTAACACATAATCTCAATGCTCTAGCCACCCAAAGCTACTCAATTGTGGAAGATCTGGGTCAAACCCCGTGTTTTATGTCGGCACTCAAAGTACTTCAGGCTTGTCCTTCGCAAAGGAACGCCCTTTTATCTGCTTTAGGAGCCCTCAATTCTGATAGCCCGAATTTCATCAAGTTTGACACTATTGATGTTCAGCCTCAGTTACCCTATCATGTAGCTTTCCAAGTTCATGTTAGGTGTTTGGAGATGATCGTTAGGCATACCGTCGTTGATGAAGGTGTGTCTACTTCAGTAATGTCTCTATCTTGTTGGAAGGCTCTCGGTTCACCCTCGTTGTCTAAGTCTATGACCTTGCTCACAGCATTTGACGGTCGGTATTTCAAGAGGAATGGTATTCTCCCCTTCCTTGAGGTCCACTTGGGTGGGAAATTCATTCCTATAGAGTTCGAGGTGGTTGATGTGCCCATCGACTATAACCTTTTATTGGGTCGAAATTGGATTTACGCTATGAAAACGATTGTATCCTCTGTTTTCAGAGTTATTTGCTTTCCCCATGAAGGAAATATTGTGACTATCAATCAGCTATCCTTTAATTCTGTAGCATCGTGGGGATCTGTGGTCCCTCAAATTGAAAATTCTCAGACGAAAACTGGGAATGTTGGTGTAGGCTTATATCCTTCCTTGATGGGATCTTTCGATTTCATCGCACCAATCTCCTTTATAGGAACCATCTCCGATGATAACCCTTCGTCGTTGACTCCTGTACCATTTCAGACATCCTATTTTGGTGATTCATGGACCTTACCTTCCATGATTCCCACGTTGGGAGATACTTCACACATTGGAATGGCGATTCCCTTGTCTGCAGTCAAACTTCCTTATCGTGATATTCAACAAGTCACTACAGATATGGATCTCTCTTCTTCACGGACAGAGGAAGAAGATCATTTTATGCTACCCGCTTGGGCAGTCAACTCATCTTGTTCACGTGACTTCCTTGATGGTACTTTACCTTCGGATGAAGCTATTATTGAGGCCATGAATGGTAGTGACAAGCCTTAGGAGGATCTCCATCATAGATCTTATTTCCTTCCCAACCTTGATATGATTAAGCAAGATGAGTTCCGATCGGTTCTTGACGAGAAAGTTGGTCACCCTGTGGCTCCTTTCGAATCACATGGCATTTACGTGGAGGGGAATATGGCTAATATTTCCCCTACCATTCCGATCAACATTTATCGCACTCCCAGGAAAATCGAAAATGTATATATCGAGGTAGATTGCTCTCCTGAGGAAATCTGTATTTACACCGATCTATTTAAAGAGTTTTGGGATGTGTTTTCTTGGTCATATGAGGAGATACCAGGTATTGACCCTAGTATTGTCGAACACTAAATTAAGACTTACCCCAATGTTAATTCGGTTTGACAACGTCTTCATGCTGTTAATCCTAGAAAGGAAGCCGCCATTAAGGAAGAGGTGGACAAACTGCTCAAGGTTGGTTTCATCTACCCGGTTCCCCTTACGAAATGGGTATCCAACCCCGTTCTTGTGGATAAGAAGCAGGGAACCATCCGTGTGTGCACCGACTTTTGTGATCTGAATAGAGCATGTCCTAAAGATAAATTCCCCACCCCATTCATAGACCAAATCTTGGATGAGTGTGCAGGAAGTGAATTTTTTTGTTTATGGATGGTTTTTAGGCTATAATTAGATCCAAATTAAACCCGAGGATCAACATAAAACTGCATTTATATGTCCTTAGGGAACGTTCGCATACCGAAAAATGCCCTTCAGCCTTAAAAATGTCAGAGCTGCATTTCAGCGAGCCATGACCTATACGTTTCACGATCTTACACGTATAATGGAATTTTTCCTGCACGATATTACTGCTCACTCTCGTAGTAGAACAGATCACCTGGGTCACCTCTGTCTTGTTTTTGAGAGGTGTTGTCGCTATAATATTTGTTTAAATCCGAACAAGTGCATCTTTTGTGTGAAAACTAGTCGCCTTTTAGGGTTCATAGTCTCGAAGGAAGGTATTAGAGTCGATCCTTTGAAGATTGAGGCAATACTTTGGTTGCCTCCCCCGCACAATTTGGTTCAGCTTCAGAGCTTCCAAGGGAGGGCTACTTTCTTATGTCATTTTATCATGAACTATGTCAGTCTTACCAAGGGTTTCACGCACTTATTGAAGAAAGACACCCCTTTTATCTAGGATGAGCGAGCCCATCAATCTTTCAACGCCCTTAAGAAAGCTTTGGTATTGGCCCCTCTTCTTAATCCACCCGACTATGCAAGAGATTTTTTGCTTTATGTGGCCACGTCTCAAGAGAAGATTGGTATAGTCTTGGTTCAGGTGGACGATCTGCTTCAAGAGCATGTTGTTTATTATCTTATTCGAGACTTAGTAGACGTTGAACTAAGGTACTCTGACGTTGAGAAATTGGCCCTTGAGACTGTTCATGTAGTCCAAAGATTATGACTTTATATCTTTCTTAGGAAAACCACAGTTATAGCACATGTCAATCCATTTCAGTTCATGCTCTCACAACATCTAATTGGGGGGAAATACAATAAATGGATTTTCATCCTTTAGGAATTTGATCTTGATTTTGCTTCGGCGAAGTCAGTGAAGTCCTTGGTTTTCGCGGAGCTAATGTTGGATTTTTCGAGACTTGATGAGGAAGTTGTCCATGAAGACTCATTTGTTGATGAGAATTTATTCCTTATCTCGTCGACGGACCCTTGGTATGGAGACATCATTATATATCTCCAGACTTTGAAGTTCCCTTCGTGTTTTTCGCGAGATTAGCGACGACGTGGGAGACACCATGCCAAAGATTATGTCATCGTCGGTGAGACTTTGTATCGCTGAGGAAAAGACTCTCTCCTACGTCGTTTCTTAACTCATGAGGAAGCGGAGCTAGTGCTTAATGACTGCCATAGTGTGGCATGTGGTGGTCACTTATCTGGGCTTGAGACAGCCCAGTGATCTTGCGAGCAAGTTATTTTTGGCCTACGATCTTTAAATATTGTGTTAATTCCATAAAGAGATGCCACCCTTGTCAGGTGTTTTCTCAAAATGTACACTCGCATCCTGCCCTTCTTCATCCGGTTGTTACCATCAGTCCCTTCACCAAGTGGGGGGTTGATTTCATGGATTGCAACCTAGCTTCGGCTGGAGGGCATCGTCATATCATAGTGTTCGTTGAGTACTTTACCAAATGGGTTGAGTCCATGCCGACCGTTAAAGCCAATGATGAAACAGCAACCCACTTCGTATTCAATCAGATTATAGCTCGATTCGATATCCCGAAGGAGATTGTCACTAATCATGGTAGTCACTTTCAAAACAAGATGATGGCAAAGTTATCACTTAAGCTTGGGTTTAGACAAAATCACTCATCTTCATATTATCCCCAAGCGAATGGCCAGGTCGAGGAAGTTAACAAATCCCTTAAGGCCATTCTCCAAAGGACCATCCGACAAAGCAAGAGTAATTGGCATATTATGTTGTATCCTGCTTTGTGGGATTATCGAATCTCAGTAAAGGATTCCACTGGTTTCTCACCTTTTCAGTTAGTTGATGGTGTGGAGTCCATCTTACCGATTGAATGCGAAATGCCTTCTTTGAAGCTAGCTATAGAACTCATGCCTAACACTTCAGAAGTAGAGCAGCGCTTAGTCTACCTTGAGCAACTTGACGAGCAGCATCGGGATGTCGTTGTAGCATTAGATGCCAACAAACATCGTGTTAAGACTCAGTACGATAGGTTTTTCCGTCCCCGGTAATATGTTGAAGGTCACTTGGATCTCCGGTATGACCAAGCTAAAGAACCTCTGGGGGCAGGAAAGTTCAACCCAATGTGGCACGGTCCTTACGTTGTGAGGCATTTCTTGGAGAAAGGAGCCTATGAGTTAGAGGATTATGAGGGGAACGCCCTAAAGGAGCCTAGAAATGGGCTTTATCTTAAGCAGTATTATGCTTGAGCTTCTAGCTCGAGTTGATACTTTTGTATAATATTGTATAGTTTTTGTACATAGTTTAGCTTTCCTTTGATTTTTTTGAGTCTGCTGATTCGCTTCCGTTCGGTTGACAAATGTCAACAGATTTTCTAGTGTTCTTAGGATTCGCGGATGGGGCCAGCTGTCATACGCAGAGACTAGCTTCTGCTATGTGGGTTTTTTACTCGCTTGACGATCAGATTGTGTCTTCAAGAGGTGCTTGTCTCGGTCCTACATCGAACAATGTGGTTGAGTACAGTGTTGTTATCAAGTTACTTCATGATGCCATTTTGCATGGTATCCAGTCTTTAGAAGTCCGCTTGGATTCACAACTGGTTGTGTCTCAGTTGAACGACTAGTACCGTGTGAGGGATCCTACGCTACTAAGGAGATTCTTAAGGGTAAGACTCTTAGAGCGTCAATTTGTTTTTATTACATACATTCATGTTCTGAGTTGTTTTAATCATGTAACTAATGCATATGCTAATTATGTCCTAGATTGGCATTTGTCACATCAATAAAAGAAGCACGCAAATAACATTCATACATTTGTACATACATAATATAGCAGAATCGGAAATAGATCATAGTTTTCATTATCAAAATAATATGTCCAAAATGTGGTGTCATAGTACAAAACTGGATCTCATAGCTCTCAAATATACAATCCGATACAAAATAATGGGACCCCATGGAATCTAAGCCGTACGGGGAGGCCTCGTTGCCTCGACGGGATGTGTATGTATATAATAATGCACAACATTGGCTATGCACTGGAGTAGTTGCACCCATGTTCCAGGTACCCCTACTACGTGTCTTTGCATCGCCTCTGGGAGATGCTCTACCTCAATAACTAGTACCCTGGTAGTCATACGAGTCAGGTTGACCTGTATGGTCTCTAATGTGCGCTCTGCTACTGCGCATGCCACCTCTTCCCCTAAGCCGATGCTGTGGGAAGCCATGTGGTCTTTGTAGACCTAAATCTGCGAGCAAACAGTCCAACATCAATACATGATACCACACCAAAAATATTTTTGCTTTCAATTAAAATAAAAAATACAAAAAAAATTAAATATTCAAAACTTAAAAAGAGTACCTTACCAATGTCTCCAAATGTGGCCCCTGGTGGGAGTGGCATGTCTCAGTCCCCTCATATTCAATCCCCTCATAGGGATAGTCATAGATTGCGATCACCTATCGCCACCACCAGTTGAAAAACTCATCAGTATACGGGGAAGCCTATCGACCACCCCCCTGTTGTTTCAATATATCCGCACACCGGGTCTGGGAAGGATCTCAGAGACTATGTGGAGGGACTTCAACCCTCGAACTCAAGCCCTGTCACATACCCCAATTTTGTAAAAATTATGTAAATTGTTTTATTTTGTTCCTGAGACATTATGTTAAATTTAATGCTAAGTAGGAATTAATGACTCAGCAGAGTCACAAGAAATGGAATGTAATTTAGAATATTTTATTATTAATAAATAAATTATGGAGACAACAGCATGGGAGAGCTGTTAAAAGAGGTTACTGTTCAAACTGGTGGATGGAACTAGGTGGAAAGGAAAAAGTCAAGTGGCAGCATCCTCAAACACTTCCTAAGTTGCAGGTGGCAACTTCCCTATATTTGGGGTCATGATTCCCCAAGAAGGTGGAATCTAAGCAGGTGGCTCATTAATGACAGTTAACCCAACAAAGACCTAGGCAATATTTTAAATAGTACTCAATGAACTGAGCTGGGGGTTCGATTTTGTTCTAGAGGGAGAAAGCATTCAAGTGAATGTTATTCAGGAATCCCATTGAGGAAGAGGGAATTACAGTAAGGAAGTTGTTTGAGAGGAATGTTGCAGTAACTTGGTTCCATTATAGCTGTTTGGGCTGAGTGAATTAATTGTTGCACCTAGTTCCAGCCAGGGAGACCAGAGCAAGCTCGGGGGTCCTGAGAAGTGATGTCTGGGCACTCTCCAGGAGTTGGTAGGGAGGAACAGCCTCCCATTGCTGTTGTTGTCCTCAGTTAAAACAGGTTCTGCTATTTATTGCTTTATGTTTATTAAGTATAAATGAATATCTGTTATGATTATCATCTATTTGTCTGAATAGTATCCGTTTAGTAAAAGATAATATCCCAGAATATCAGTAGTAAGATTTTAAATAATTACCGTGTCTTCAGCATCTCTTCATAGCATTATTTCAGTATTGTAAGGTATTTTCATGCATGCCATACAATAGTAAGATCGCAAGTAATAGTTTATTATTGTAATTTTCAAGCCTAGTTTAATTGTAATAGTTAAATAGATAAGTAGGGTTTATGTATACAGTAAGTATTCTAGGGGAATACAACTTGTTTTAACAATCATAGGGAACAGTATTAAAATATAATCAGATAAATTACAGTATTGATAGCATTATCAATATCGTTGCAGAACCTTTGTAGCCACAGTTAGATTTTGTAAGTCAGGGTACAAACATTAGTCAGAGTGTGACCAGTTTTAAATCTATTATTTAAATCAAACACAAACCCTAGCTAAAGATTACCCATTCATTACCTATCAACAAAACGATTATGCAGAAAACCCTAACAGAATTGCATCATACAGAATTTATTAACAGATAAATAACTAGTTATTGTTTTAGGAACATAAAATCAACAGAACCATATCTAGCTCATTATCGAGCTTAAACCTTAACGTAATATTCCTCTTTTGACTCTCATTATCGACAGAGTCTTATTTGTAAACCTAGTTATTGTTTAAAAACCAAATGACTAGCAGAACAGTAATTTTGCTCATTTATCGAGCTCAACTGTTGAATAATATCGTTCACTTGTTTCTCAACTACCAACAGAAGCATATTCATAATAATAGAATAAACATCTAAATAAAAATCGAAACTATAGAATCAGCATCTAAACAAAACCACCACTGTCGTTCTGGATCGAACCCATCATTCCAAACTTTACAGGTATTTAAACATTGAGAATCAATACAACGATTCACCTATGGCCGTAGCCCTTTTATTAATAGAAGCAGTACATGAACATAGAAATTCACAACGCACGCCACACCCAGCTCATTTATATAGAATGACTGTAACAAGTCGTATTAAAAAAAAAAAAAGCTTACATTATACAGGGAAAAGAAACGTATAAGCAAGACCAATGCTCAATAGTTAATATAATATTCTACCTACAGCCGAGCCACAATCCACTGTATAAGTGTTTTAAGAACTAAAGAATTACTACCACTATACACAGCTTATAACAAAAATAAAAGGCATGCATTATACAAGCCGATGTACAAGCAAAACTTATATTAAGTTAACTTTCAAAACCCTGAGCGTTTTCCCAAAACCCTGTTAAAAGTGTTGTAACGAAAACATAAAAACCGAGGTCGTAGCCTCACCTATAGAACAGGCTCACAAGCCCTTGTTCTCTTCAAAATTTACAATACAATTCTTCTGTATAAAAACCTAAGTGCCAAAAGGAGTACCAATAGCTACAACACCGACTGAAGCCATACATCCAAATCCAACATAGGGTTAAACCCACATTTTTTCATTTAAATTATACGGAAAAAAGATTTTTGCAAGGCTGCCGTGACTTTTAAGTCAAACCAAAACCCTAACCGCCCAAACAACCCACAAGGAGGAAATTGCCATGGTAAGAACCAGGCTTACCCAGAAACGCCTGTTGTCACAGCTGGTGCCATCCATGCTGTAAGTGGAGCTTGGACCTGCAACGAAAGAGCAAGATTTGTAAACCTTGTTTGTGTTTGTTTGGAGATTAAATAAATTCGTGTAACTTTAAACAACAAATTTAAACCCTGTAGCTTACCGGAGTGACGAACGCAGATGCAAATATAGTAGATAGTTCAATAACCACGAACACAATATGTGTGAAAACCCCACTCTTGCCACCGACTAACTAAACTGGCAAAAGCGATGGATGTCTTCCACAACGGGAGCCTTATCAAAACCAAGCTGAGAGTTATGGTCACGCTGTGACAGGGTTACTCTGGACAACAAAAGTACAAACCCTAGATTCTTAACAAGCTCCAGCTGCTAACAGCAAAACAATTGACTCCCAAACAATGCAGTGGGCAAGTATGAAGGTCGGGAGCAGCATAAAGGCTGCTAGCACACAGTGTTCAGACAAGAGGGTTTGCAGAGCGGCCGAGCCCGAAGGCAAAGGGAGAAATGGCCAGGTAGGGTTGGTCAACTGTTATATATCACCAGATGCATGGCTCAAGATTAACCACGTAGCACTTTAAATTTTCTTATACTGTGGGTCGACGCTCCTAAGTTCCACGATGTGATACCAATCAATTGCTATTTGATTAAAATCGTCGTAAGCAAACTAAAATCATAGTAGGGATATTCCAATATGGTAATAACCATAGTTTAAACTTGCAAATCAATCCATGGTAAAAACAATGCTTCGAACTTTGCATATAAAAACAATGGCACTTTGCCCTACAACCAATGCAACAATGCAAGTGTTAATAATGTTCAAATTCATGTTGAGATTCTTATCATTATTGCTAGATAAAAACCATATCATGGGTGAATAAAAATTATCGAATGGTCATCTATAAGGGTGCAATACCCTAGTTCAATTGTTATCTTTTTAACAATCAAAGCATTAGGATAATACCATGAACCTTGCTTATTATATAACGAAAATGTTGCCATACATTCTTTAAACCATGCAATATTGACATCGTTCAAAATCAGTCTTGAAGCACTACATACATAGAGGAAATTGATTGCATTATAAAAATTATAAGAGCAAGGGTATAATATTAAGCCTTAAGTGGTTCACAATACGTTATAACTAATTCTTCATAAGTACTAGCTTCCCGGGAAGAGACAACCGATATTGCACCTCTCTTAAGTCTATAAGATAGTGTGGTGGTGTTGGGTGTAGTAATTTTCAATTCTAGTACAATATTACCAATTGCTATGACTTGCATAGATGTACAGGATTTGCCATTCTCTTCTTTAGAGGACTCAAACTTGTAAGATATAAGTTACATAACGCAAAGTTTTAGAATAGGGTTATTCTAGCTCTTTCAATTGTTGTTATAATTTAATAACAATCTTTTAATAGACTCAGACCTATCGTAAGGACAAGTATACTTTGGTTATCCTTAGACTCAACAGATTTAATCTTGATAGATTATAAGTCTCTATTCTATTGTCAGTCATAAAAATAGGAGTAGTTCCAATCCAGGAAAACCCTTAAAAATAGTTAAGAGGAGACTGGTATCTGACAGTACACCTCACAACTGTTAGAATTAAGAAAAGTAAACATTGGTAACTACAGGTCTTTTACAATTGAAGCTGCATTTCAAAATAAAGTCTATTTTATGAAATATGACCTGATGCAATAACAATGAGAAAGTAAAAATTGGTCCTAGTATAGTCACTCAGTGGTATTTTACAGTGCTAGTAATGAAATACAAATGCAATACAGTAATATCATCCAAGAACAAATGATCCATATCGTTATTTAATTCCTTGTTCTCAAGAAACATAGTTAGTAAACTCTCTAGTAGTTCAAATTATATAAACAGAAAGATCAGAAGGAGATCATGGGATGAATGCTACCTTTAAACACTTGAATACATGGCTAGCATGCTTAGACTTTTTATTGAAGGATTTGGTACAGCTAACTGATTTATCATACTTTAAAGATTAAATGTAGCGACCCGCACATTACCTGTATATCTGTAAGAGAAAGACATTTTGATGCATTAGCTCGGAAGCTAAGTAAGCCCAGTCTGCTATGGAAACTCCCCCTTGTGGTAGAAAACAGAAAACAATCAGCAACGGTAATAAAACTCATATCAAAATCTAAGTATAACAACAGATTATTCAGACACTTTTATAATCAATTGAGATAATCAAAACAGATCAATGAATGCATTTATTATTATTATTCCTTGCTATTTTAAAAATTTTAAATTTTTCAGAAATTTTGGGTTCTAACAAGCCCGACATCCTCTCAAAGAAGAAGCTGCACAATATGCTACCAAAACCGAAGTTTTTGGCCCACCCTAGTTTGCACTCCGTCAGCTGGGTCTTCATGGTACCCAGCAGCGTTGTGCACCAGTCATATACAGTCGGTCGCAGGCACTCGGCCACATAGAATATCACTGGCCTTGAGGCCTGATGAAGCGAAGCTGACCTTGCTATTCTCCCGAGCGTGAGGATGATAATTTTCATGCTTAGACTCGCAATAGCCTTGGTATGGATTTGGCTACCCACTTTCTGGGTTCCAGCAATGCAATACATGTCAATATAGTCACTAATAGTGACTCCACCCCCTACAGTGTGAGATCAAAGGCTTGCCACCTCCCCTCGACAAGACAAACCAGTCATGAAATATATGTCTTCCACTTCCAGATGAAGTGGTTTCCCATCCAATTCAAAGTGTTGTACTTCTGCATCCTAGTAGCTGACCAATAAAGTGAGCAATCGGTTGTGGGCCCTCAAACCCCCGATGCTCCAAAATTTGTATAAACCACAATCTTGCAATGCTTGTTGGGCAGCCAAATCTTCATGAACTTGCTGATCAATGAGGTCATGTTCCCTTTCTCTCCATTCCAGAACCATCCTGGAAGAAAACAAATATTTTTTTAGTGCCCATGTGTGTAAAAAACACTACCCTCGGCATTGTATGTGAGCTCATTCAGGGACAGTCACGGGTACACACGAGCTACTATTGGTTTTCTCGCGCAAACCCAGCCCTATACGCAACCCAATGATCTATAGGTCGCATACAACGAACCGTGGGTGTATATCAATGGAAAAAATTAAAATTTGACCATTAAAAAACAAATTAAAACCTATAGAATTAAAGAAGAAGTTGAGAGCTCTTACTTGGTCCAGACGGCTCGCGGTTTCGTCGCTCCGAGCTCCCAGAATCATCAATTGAAGATCGGAGGTAAAAGCAACCCAAATGCACTATGTGGAGTGAAAAGTGAAAATAATGTGGTAAAAACATTTATTTTTACTATTTATCAATTTTTCAAACCCACTTTTATATATTTTTTTCCATTTTTAGGCTTTTTGGACTAATATGTCGTCATGAAGTGCCTTTTTGAGCAATTTTTTTCGACGAGAGTGGATTTTTGAACCTTTTTGCACCTTTGACAGGTATGTTCGTTAACTGGCATATAGGTCAGGATGTCATTTCACCTGCATTTTTGCATCAACCTTATGACCATATTCATAAACCTTAGGTGCGACCCCGCTTTTTAACTGACACAGAACCTCTATGTTGTTTTAGAAGTGTCGTTATTTGGAAGTAGGGCCTATCCGACCATGGATTCCCTAGTTAGATCCTTTTATTTCTTATGGCGCCCCTGCAGTTGTTCCTCCTTAGGATTGGGAGTCCTTTGTAGTCACGCCATGCAATTGCGATGAAGACTCATACTCTACTTTATATTTAGTCTGGCCATCTCCCATAAGGACTCCCTGTTTATATTGAGTTGTGAATGCATTGCATTTTTGTTGCTTGCCTTTGAGCCTTGGTGTCATCTCCTACTTTTCTCAAGTTATTAGCCATGTTCCTAAGAACTCATCCTTTCGAACCATGCAGAGCCTTCATTTATCTTTCGCAGCTTGATGACCCTTACCTTGAGGGAACACCCCCCCGAGTGTCCACATCTTGCACATGATTCCTTGCATTGAGCATAGGTATGTTCCATTGCATGGGACTAGTTTGCTTTCCCATGACACTCATTTCCTCATTATTGTATCATAAGCAAATTTTATTCTTTTCAAGCTTTATAATATGAAAAAGACTAAAAAAATCATATAATTTAAAAAGTCGGACGGGAAAATTTTACTACCTTCGATTGGAAGCTTTCATGTCGCCTTTGAACAAAGCATCCATCTCCACTCCATGTATCATGATTCGGGACATTAGTATGACCTTAGGAAGTTGTACTTGTTTCTTAGATATTACTCCACCAGTCGGTTAAGCTTCCAGTCATTATGGAGCCTTTGTTGATGCCTCATGCATCACAAAGTATTATCAGTATCTAGTGTTTGATTCTTTAATTCTTGAGTCTACTAGTGTTTGATTCTTTAATTCTTGAGTCTATTCATATGCTCATGCTCTTGTTCAAAGGAAGTCCCGAAACTAGAGTCAGCCACTCCTCGGATCTCTTGTCTATTGCATGTCAGTCATCCCTTATGAGTCCAGTTCTATCACATTCTTCCAAATCATTCAACCTAGCTACTATTTCGTGCTCATTGATGGGGGATCCATCAATGCCCTCCTTCGAGCGAATCTCATTCCATCAACTCCAGCTCATTTATTCTGAAATCGAGATTTAGAGTCCTATTGAGTACCTTAAGACTTGCAGTCATTAGTGGTAGGTCCTCTCGCCATCGATAGTTAGGAATTCATTAATGTATCCTAATCGATGGATTCGTCAGAGTGTTCGACCTCAACACCTCTATTCACACTTTGATGAATGTACCCAGTGCCTTGATGCCCATTTTCATTATTGGTGGATTATCTCGCATCTAGTAACGGTATACATCAATGACCAGTAATCATACGATGTCACATCAAGTTCGACATCAGTACCCTTATTCACTTGATGGGACATGCACCATAGACAGTTTGTGTAGAAGACCCTAGACTTCAGTGGCATTCAGTATGCTACTTGTAATCGTTATTATACCTATGGGATATTATTCTCATACATCAGCAGTTTGTACCATCAGTCTGCATCAGTTGTTTCCTCTTCAACAGGATACCATATCTTATTGTATATGGGTCATGGTTATGACCATTCAAGACATGTATTCATTATATACTACTTATTCATGGCCATTGTATCAGATTGTTATGGATTGTACTGATATGTACACAAAGATATCACTGTATTATGACGAGTGGGATACTCCTGCCATTTGTGTCTCCATCACTCCACTTATGAGATTTATAATGTATTTCGGCCATCGTAGTACCTTCTCTGACCTCACACATTATGGGGAATTTGTTACACCATATTTTTCCACCTTGTGAACATTTATACTCCTTGGCCTCCCTTACCTATTTATAGACTTAGAACCACATTTGTTTTCCTCCCGGAACCCTTGTTTCCTTACTTTTACTCCTATACGCAAGCTACTTCAATGCAACTCGCGCATACGCAGGTTGCACCATACAACCCGCGTACATCGATTTAATTGGTAAAAGAGAGTAAAATCTCCTTTTTCACTCCAAAAAGCGGCCATTGTGACCTTTGGCCCTCCATGTATCTCGAAACGACTTGATCCGACCTTTCACTTTCCTTTGGAGGATTATATATTGAGCCATGATGTATGGAAGGAGGGGAGAAAGAGAAGAGCATCGAAACTCTATTGGAATTTTTCCATAGCTTGAGTGTACATCCATTGATCCTAGTTGTTGTGGACCTTTCATGTTCACCTACCAAGCTCTTTCATATCTTGTGAAGGATTCATTCTTTCACTCGTGAGTTTTCCATTATTATGGAGGATTGAAGTGGTGGAGACACAAGTGGAGGGACCTAGTTCTTGGTTCATATGAGTTTCCGATAGGAGGTTGTATCTTGTACTTCTTGTTCACATTAATAGAAATACTCATTTTCTCGTCCAATTGATATTGTGAATGATTGTTTATTATCATTGGGTACATTTGTTTATATATATCATGGATTATGCTATTGTATGTTCTAACATATTTCATATATCATATGCACTTGTTTGTGTTTATTGTTGATACTAAGCTGCAGGTTCAAGTGTGAAGATTCGAAAGCTCAACGGGGATCTTCATCAGACATCCAGTTGAAGGTAGGTCTTTTATTCCACTTATTAGCATTTACATTTGTATAGCATATATTGGCCGGAAATGAGTTGATTTCTGGAAGTCATCTGTCTGTTGTGGTCTACCCCAAGCCATAGGAATTTTTTCTGTGTAACATTCATGAATATATATGTACGACTTGTTCATGTATGGAATTTCTCAAGGATCACTCCACCTCCATCAATAAACTGTCTTACGAAATGATTCCTTGTCCCATTTTGATAAGCATATTGTTAATCAAATAAAAAATACTGTGACTACCATAGAACACATTTACCTTATCCTATACTTATCCAACCTTGCCCAATAAATCCTTTCATTCATACGAGACATAACTTAAGGTAGATCTACTCTTGTCCAAATATCCTACAAAATATGAATTAACATAATCACATACTAAATCACTGCAACCACTACAGGTGATATTCATGGCTCTAAAATATCAAAGCACTCATTTCACTCCTTAACACTTGGATTTTCCATGCATTCACTGACAATATCAATTGTATTCGAAATATCTAAACTGAACATATCATACCATTCCATCACATATTTTACACTTCCTACTAGCATGTGATACATGAGACATAACCTTTTCTTCCTTACTACTAGGACATAGACTTGAAGAAAGCTTAAGATGGAAAACCAAAGGGATATTTTCTGGTTTCATATTATTTATACCAAATTCCTATGTATCTTTTCCACATAATCCTACTGTGATAACCAAAGCTTACCATCTTTCATGTCTCTATGTATTTCCATGCCGAAGATTTTTTTTTGTTGCTGGGTTGGTGCAAGGTAATGATATCCATTTATGACACGTTAGTGACAATGGACTTCTGAAAAAACAAAAAATTGATCATTAAAATGAATTATTAGAGGTACCTACACAGGTTTTTAGAATATGGTGTAAAAAGATGAAACGTAGAAAATTGAATCGCCTTCTGGAATAAATAAAATTTTATTTATGGAAAATAGGTATCAACTCCAAAAAAATGGTGTTCTTATACGATTGGTATGCTATTTTTTCTCTTAAACATAATGCATATGTTCACGTTAGGCCTCGAGTTTGGTATGTATATTGTTCAGTTTTGTGAAAAAAAATTATTTAGAGTTGTAGATAACAAGGGGTTCTTGTGCAGCGCTATTTTACCAAAATTTCCATAGGTAATTTTTTTTTTAATTAAGGAAGTCAAGAAAGCCCTAAAATGACAAGGTTGAGTGTTAGGTCTTGCTATGATGGTCTTAACATAATCAATATACTTCTTCTTTTTTAGTGTGTAAGAAGTCGAGTATACTTGTGTGGGTTCTTTTTCGTTATTGAAATAGGTGAGCAAGTCAAAATTTAGAGCCGAAATACATGACCTAAGTTTTATATAAATTTGAAATGAGTGCAAATAAAAATGAATAAAAAATAGAAAACACTAACAAATTTATTCAAAAAATAGATATTTGGAATCTACATAGATAGTTCTATAAGTGTGTGTAGTTTCATTAGAAGTGGAAAAGAGGAGCATATACATATTCTAAGTAAAAAACATGAAGTTACAGACAATCACGTGTTTTTCTATAATGTCGTCCAAGCCATAAGGTTTGGCAATCCAAGCCATAAGGTTTGGCAATCCAAACCTAGAACCAAACCTACTAGCCTAGTAAACATGGAAATGGAAAAAGTAAAGCATGCTAAAAAAAAAATCAAGAGAATTTGCATGTCAAAAGAGGATGCACGACATTAGACGTGCATGTTAAATGTGTGTGCTCATTAAAAGCGCACACGCATTAAAATCACGTGTGCGTTAGTAGCATGCATGCACTAATATTTTCATTGTTGTAATTTATTGTTTCTCCCCCCTATATCTATCTCTCTCTTTCTCTATATAACCCTCCCTCTTTATAACCCCACTCCCCATCTCTCTCTATACCATACAACCTAACCCCCCCATCTCTCTATATACCCTCTTTGTTACCCTAAATCCTAACCCCCTCCTTTTTGTATTTCTTTAACCTTACCTCTCTCTCCCTCCCTCTCTCCTCTTCCCCTTGTCTATATTTCTCATTGTCCTCTTAATTCCTAACTCCACAAGCCCTCTTTCTCTAACCACCCCCCTTTATCTTAATCCTCCTCCCCCCTACCACTGACAATTCTCTCTCTCTCTCTCTCCAAACCCCCACTCCTCACCCTCATACCCATATTCCCCACTATGTCTCTCTTTCTCCCCTACCACTAACCACCTCCTCACCCTCCTGTTTCTCTCTATATCTCTCTTCCCCCTACTCCCCCCTACCCTTAACCACCCACTAAATCTCTCCCTCCTGGTCTCTCACCTACTCCTACCACTAATCACCACCCCCCGATATCTCTCTCTCTCTCTCCACCCCCAAACCCCCACTCCTTGTTAAAATTTGAGCATTAATTCACAATACTCTTGGATATTTACTAAGAGAATAACATATACAGTATATCAATGCATAACAATCACAATAAGCATCACAAGTATCACAAGAATCAAAAGCATGAGAGACAAGAGACATAGAGTTTCCGTGGGGAAAACCCTAAGGTGAAAAACCCCACAACTTCCTCAGAGATAGAGAGAGCAATGGCTCAACCAAAGTACAACCAAAATACACTTGAGATAGTCTCCTAGAGTAGATGATCCTCCTCCTCACTAGTGCGCCACTTTTTGAGTGAGAGAAGTGTGTCTTTCTGAATGATCCGAATAGAGATCCCCTGATCTCTATTTATAATTAACCTGTTTTCCCAGTGACCTTATGGGGTCGACTTGTCTATCTAGATACATCCACAATATAATATATATTTTAGGGCCGACCCCACACATGGTGGTCTAATAACCCATCGGCAAGTACACACACTTGCGACACTTGTCAATCCACATGACGACACTTCCTTATAGAGGAATAACACATATCTTATAAGCGTACAAATAAATATATATGAAATACATAGATGAAATATATTCCGAAGTTACATATACATCAACACTCCCTCTTAACTAGGAAGGTATTTCTCGACACAGTTCTGCTAGACAAGTCTTCTTCTCGGGATCATCGTCATCGATGCATCGTCATCATCATTGTCACTGCTGCTGCTATCTCAACCAATCTCTAACTCTACTCGTCATAGGAAGTTCTATAGAGCCAGTCCTTTTTCATACTGGATGTAGACCCACCACCTGCAGGTCTTCATCATCTGTGCAAACGGTCTGATAGAGGTGGCCTCTCAAGACTAATTTTATGTGCGGATGCAATACCGGAAAGAGTATCCCAGGAACATTTATGTGCCTAAGCACGACCGGCAAGATCTCCCAGGACTGATTACATGCATCTCCTCCACAATACCTTTAAAGAGCATCCCAGAAACATTTATGTGCCGCAACACGACCGACAAGATCTCTAAAGAGCATCCCAGGACTTATTATGAGCATACAGCTCAACCTCTCATATCTCAAGGACTGATTACATGTGGATAGACAAAACCTTTAAAGAGCATCCCAGGAACATTTATGTGCCGCAGCACGACCGGCAAGATCTCTAAAGAGCATCCCAGGACTAATTACGAGCACACAGCTCAACCTCTCGGATCTCCAGGACTGATTACATGTCTCCGTAGTAATACCTCATCCCAGGACTGATTACGAGCACACAGCTCAACCTATCGGATATCTAAGGACTGATTACATACTACATAGCAATACCGGAAAGAGTACCCCAGGAACATTTATGTGCTACAGCACGACCGGTAAGATCTCCCAGGATTGATTACATGCTATTTGCACAACCTACCACATATCATCTCTGACCTCCAAGTATCAACCTGATACTCATGATCCAACGGATCATCATCGCACGAGGCATCATCCTGATGCCCATGATCATATTGATCATCATCACTTGTACCATCCTGGTACATATCATCTGGAGCAACATCCTGAAGCTCATCATCATGATCAACTTGATCATACAATGCATCCACCTAATGCACACCAAGTATCTACCTGATACATATCATCATACATGATCCACCTGATCATACAGTGTATCCACCTAATACAAATACAAATACATGATACATATCAACATACATGATCTACCTGATCATACAATGTATCCACCTGATACAGATACATGGTCAAAGCATCCAACATGATGCATATAAAAATACATACGAATGGTCCAACCGATCATATCCAGCATCCAACATGATGCGTACATACATATAAATGATCCAACTGATCATATCCAGCATCAACACGATGCATACATACATACAAATATAAATGATCCAACTGATCATATCCAGCATCAACACGATGCGTACATACATACAAATATAAATGATCCAACTGATCATATCCAGCATCAACACAATGTGTACATACATACAAATATAAATGATCCAACTGATCATATCCAGCATCCAACATGATGCATATACAGAGCAGTAACTGGAGCATCATCCTGATATTCATCATCCAGTGCTTACATCCACAGCCATGTGAAGGATCCTCCTTCCAACATGCTTGGGATGGCTTCAGCAAATGTGTCCATCACTTCTTCCTCGAAGTGTCGTCGATCTGAAGAACACCAAGCCTCTCCCTGAAGTACTCGAACTTCACCCTAGCTAGTGGCTTCGTCAGCACATCTGCAATCTGCTCGTCCGTCGCAACATACATGAGCTTCACGGCTCCTCTCTACACCATATCCCTGATATAGTGATATTTGATCTCCATGTGTTTCAACCTGTCATGAAACACTGCGTTCTCAGGCAGCTTCACACAACTCTAGTTATCGCAGAATATACCAGTATCATCCAATGGGAGATCAAATAACTCAGATAGTAGCTTCCGTAGCCATACTGCCTCACAACTAGCTGAACAGGCTGCAACATACTCTGTCTCAGCTGTACTCAGTGCTACGCAGGACTGCTTCCTCCTGAACCAAGAGATCACACCTAATCCCATGCTGAAGCAACACCCAGATGTGCTCTTCCTATCTACAGCACTGCCAGCCCAATCTGAATCAACATAACCCTGTAGGTTAATCTTTTGATTCGCTTCATATTTGATCCCATAATCCACTGTACCCTTCAGGTACCTCATAACATGATTTACAGAAACCAGATGAACACTCCTCGGATCCGTCAGGAACTGGCTCAATGTGTTCACTGCAAAGCAAATATCTGGTCTCATGTTCATTAGGTACATCAAGGACCCAATCCTCTGACGATACATAGAGACATCAACCGGCTCAGATGAAGCATCACATAGAAGCTTTAGATTCAATGCCATGGGTGTGGCCATGGCCTTGCAATCCATCATCCCAAATCTCTTTAGAATATCTACTGTGTACTTCCCTTGACCAAGGAAGATCCCACCTGAATTCTGCCACACCTCCATACCTAGGAAATAATGCATCATTCCCAAATCTTTCATATCAAACTCAACAGCAAGCTTCCTCTTAGTATCTGCAATCAATCTGTCATCTCCTGTTACAAATAAGTCATCCACATACAGGAGTAGAATCACAGGATTCCCTTCCTCAACATTGTAGTAGAGGTTGGAATCCGCTTTACTCTTGGTAAAGCCCAAGCTAGATAGGAAACTATCCATCCTACCATACCAAGTTCTGGGAGCTTGCTTCAAGCCATACAAGGCTTTCTTCAATCTGCACACATATGACTCCCTGTCGTGTATTTCAAAAACGAGTGGCTGCTCCACGTATACTTCCTCTTCAACTACACCATTCAAGAAAACAGTCTTGACATCCATTTGGTGTATTTTCCATTTCATTGCTGCAGCCAGGGCAAGTACTGTTCTGATGGAAATATACCTGGCTACAGGTGCAAAAGTTTCTTCATAATCTATTTCCTCTTTCTGAGAGAAGCCATGAGCTACGAATCTTGCTTTGTATTTCTCTACACTGCCATCTGCAGCATGCTTGATTTTGTAGATCCATTTGGAAGTCACAACAGACTTCTCTTTAGGTCTTGGGACAACATCCCAAACATCATTCTTCATTATTGATTGGTATTCCTCAACCATGGCATCCTTCCATTCTTTCTTTTCCACTACTTCTTCATAACTAGAAGGTTCTTTGTTCATAATGTCACAGAGTAAAGCAACATAGCTGGTATGTGATCTGGTTCTCTTCTTTACTCTGTGTTCTTCTTCTAGAATGCCAAATCTTTCTGCATCTTGAATGAGCTCTCTAGCCCATGCAGGTTTCCTCTTGTGAGAGTTATCCTCACAGGGTGGATCTACAGGTTCTTGCGGATCTTCAAACTCACGAACAACTTTTGGAATTGCTTCAGTCATGGTAGTGTCTTGAAATCTAGTTTCCTTAGGTTCTTCATAAACTTCGATAGGTGCCTTCCTTGATTTGATGAATGCTGATTTTTCATCAAATGTTACATCCCTGCTAACATCAATCTTCTTGAACCGTGGAAAGTATATTCTGTAAGCCTTCGAGCTTTCACTGTAACCCACAAAGATACCCTTCTTTCCTGAAGGATCTAGTTTGGTCCTCTTTTCCTTTGGGACAGGAGTGTATACTGGACAACCAAATATTCTGAGATGGCTGACTTCAAGTTTCTTACCAGAAAAGACCTCTTCTAGTGTCTTGTTGTCCAATATCTTGTGGGGTGTTCTGTTCTGCACATATACAACTATTCTAGTTGCTTCTGCCCATAGATGCATAGGTAGATCCTGGTCATGCAGCATTGCCCTTGCTGCTTCCATGATTGTTCTATTCTTCCTTTCTGCAACTCCATTTTGTTGAGGATTATAAGGAGCAGTCAACTCCCTCTTAATCCCTGAATCACTGCAAAGCTTCTTGAAGTCACCTCAGGTGAATTCTCCACCATTGTCGGATCTGAATGTTTTGATCTTTTTGTCAGTTTGATTCTCCATCAAGGTTTTGAATTCCTTGAACTTATCAAACACCTCATATTTGTTTTTCAAGAAGTATACCCAAGTCTTCCTGGAGAAGTCATCAATAAATGAGACATAGTAAACATACCCACTTAGAGAACTTGATGACATAGGACCACGTACATCTAAGTGGATGATTTCTAGGATATCTTTTGCCTTGCTTTCACTGCTTGGGAAAGCCTTCTTAATATTCTTACCTTTTGCACATCCTTTGCAAACACCTTCATGTTTGGTCTTGATTTCAGGAAGACCCTCTACAGCCTTGCTTGCAATTGGAAGTGCCCTATAGTGCATATGAGCAAGTCTTCTATGCCAAAGTTCACTTGGCTCCATGGATTCATGCACCATGGCATGTTCAGGTTGTCCTTTTAATTTATACAAACCTCCCTCTTGCTCTCCAATCACAACTGCATCATCTATGGTCTTTCCCTTTGGCCACATTAGGACTTGGCCATCCACAAATGCAACCCTCATACCTTTTGTATCCAATGCAGAGATGGAGAGTAAGTTCTTCTTGAGCCCAGGTACATAGAGGACTTCTTTCATCTTCAAAGATTTTCCAGAATCTAGGTTGTAGGAGGCTTCACCACTTCCTTTGATGGGATATTGATAATCATCCCCAAGTTTCACTTTATGGGGTGATTCATGTTCAGACAGATTTACAGAGGATTCTTTAAACCCAGTCATGTGTTTGGAAGCCCCACTATTAATTAACCAATCATTACAACCATGGGAGATAGTACCTATGAGAGAAGAGATTAGAACATACTCTTCTTCACTTGATGAGTCATCATTACTATCATCACTTTCTTCCCTAGCCTTCTTATTTGGAGGTTCATCGTCTTCGATAGCATGAGCAGGGTAACTTCTTTTGTTACCCTTCTTCTTCTTGCTGGAGTTGTTGTTGTTGTGTTTGTCCCTTTTGTTCTTGGGACATTCTGAAGCAAAGTGACCCTTCTCATTACAAGTGAAACACCTTAGATATTTCTTGTCTTTGTGAAAATGATGAGAAGATTTCTTCTTGTCATGGGATGGCTGTGAGAACTTGCCCTTCTTAGTGTGAGTTGTGAGAGCTTGATCTTCACTTCCCATCTTCTCTTCTCTTGCCACAAGCCTTCCTTCTTCTTGATAACATTCCTCCCATAATCTGCTAAAGGAGATTAACTTCTTTCTGGCACAGATCCCCTGGATAAAAGAGTCCCATGACCTAGGTAGGCCATTCAAAGTAGTCATAACAATTTCACCATTCTCCACCATTTCATCTACAGCTTCAAGTTGTTCCTTGATCTGAGAGACCTTGGAGGAATAGGATTGAATGGTTTCTCCATTCAACATCTTGAGCCCTTTCAATTGATTCCGCAGGGTCATCTTCAGATTTATGTTCTTTCCTTCAAATAGCTTGGTCAAAGAGTCAAACATAGCCTTGGGTGTCTTTAGAGAAGACACATGGGGTATGAAATGGTCTTTGATAGAATCAGCAATGATTCTCTTTTCCTTGACCAAGTTCTTCTTATGCAATACCTTAGCCTCTTCATCCTCTAGGATAGGGACGTCTTCTTTTATATATGAGTCCAACTAATTCTCTTCCAGGATTAACCCAATCCTATACTTCCAAGCTCGGAAGTTATCAGCCCCTTCAAGCTTATCCTCAAGCTTGGTGTGGTGAGACATCTTAAAGAGTACTTCAAATGAAATAGAAAAGATTTAGGTCTTACCACTTGAAATGCTGAAAACTGGATCTGGTCCCGGATTAGGGTTTGTCGAAAAAACCCTAAAAATTCAAAATGTGAATTTCAACTTTCTGAAAGGATAGAAAGATGCGCCTTGATGAGTTGATCAGCCTGGTGTATTCAGAATTTGAGATCAGCAAAGCTTTACCCTTCAAATTTGCTTTTTTGTCCTCCCGGGTTCACTAGGGAGAGCCCTGAATTAGGGTTTGAGTTTCCCGGAGATCTACCCAGCCAAAAATCTCGATCCAAAGCTCTAAAATTCGATTTTTGCAAGGAGCTTCTAGCTATGGCTTCAGATTTCAGAAATTCCTATTTTTTGTGGAAACCCTAATTTATAGGTCCAAATCTAAAAATGCTCAGAATGGAATTCTGATTGGACAGATAGATTCTCCTTGATGAGTAGAGTCAATCTACTATACTGCTTTTCCAAAAACTGTGGAGAGAAACCCAATAAACAAGAAACTCGAGTTTCCGTCACTGCAAAATGTCTTCTTCTCAGGTTAGCTCTGATACCATGTTAAAATTTGAGCATTAATTCACAATACTCTTGGATCTTTACTGAGAGAATATCATATACTGTATATCAATGCATAACAATCACAGTAAGCATGACAAGCATCACAAGAATCAAAAGCATGAGAGATAAGAGACACAGAGTTTCCGTGGGAAAAACCCTAAGGTGAAAAACACCACAACTTCCTCAGAGACAGAGAGAGCAATGGCTCAACCAAAGTACAACCAAAATACACTTGAGATAGTCTCCTAGAGCAGATGATCCTCCTCCTCACTAGTGCGCCACTTTCTGAGTGAGAGAAGTGTGTCTTTCTGAATGATCCGAATAGAGATCTCCCGATCTCTATTTATACTTAATCTGTTTTCCCAGTGACCTTATGGGGCCGACTTGTCTATCTAGATACATCCACAATATAATATATATTTTAGGGCCGACCCTACACATGTTGGTCTAATAACCCATCGGCAAGTACACACACTTGCGACACTTGTCAATCCACATGACGACACTTCCTTATAAAGGAATAACACATCTCTTATAAGGGTACAATAAATATATATGAAATACATAGATGAAATACATTTCGAAATTACATATACATCAACACTCCTCACCCTCCTAACCCTACCGACCACTTTCTCTCTCTCTCTCTCCCCCCCAAAAAAAAACCCACTCTTCACCCTCTTACCCATACCCCCTCCTCTCTATCTCTCTTTCTCTCTCTCTCCCCTATCACTAACCATCTCCCCATCCCTCTCACACTCTCTATATATGTCTTCCCCTAATCCCCCCCACCCTTAACCACCCACTCCCTCTCTTACTATTGGTCTCTCACCTACTCGTACCACTATCCACCTCCGTAATATATATATATATATATATATCTAAACCCCTAACCCCTAATATTTCTCTCGCTAAACCCCTAACCACCAATATTTTTCTTTCTCTCCAAACCCCCCCCCCCCCCCTCTCTCTCTCTCGCTCTCTCCAAACCCCCACTCTTCACCCTCCTATCCCTTCCCCACAACTCTATCTCTCTCTCTCCCCCACCACTAACCACCTTCCCTTCCCTCTCTCTCTCTCTATGTATATGCCTCTCCCCCCCTACCCATAAACACCCACTCACTCTCTCTCTCTCCCCCAATATCTCACCTACTCCTACCACTAACCACCACCTCTCTCTCTCTCTCTCTCTCTCTCTCTACCCCTAAATTCCAATTTGACTTTCTCTAAACCATTAATATTTCTCTCTCTCTCTCTCTCTCTCTCTCTCTCTCAACCCCTAAGTATAAAATCATCATTAATAAACATAGTAAAAAGTCCTAAATTTTTTTATTTTATTTTTTTATATCTATGTCATTGATGACATCTTCTACCATGTCAAGGTGTAGCTACTATACTTAAAAAAAAATTCAATAATAACATTCTTCATCTCAAAAATTAAGTATAATACTTCTATTCAAACATATATATATATATATATATATAATTTTCTTTCAACCATTTATACATATAATTTATTTAATATTTATCCATACATACAAATAATCCCTTACATTATTTTAATGTATATATATTCTTTTAACATATTCATGCATGTATGCAATTTCTTTTAAACTATCTAAACATTACTTAATATCTCTATAAACATCATAACTAACGTAACTAACTAAACGTAGTCATAACCATAACATGATTAAGGTTCTTTTCTTGTAAGCAATATAAAATATCTAAACTTGAATTTGTTTCTTATGAATTTCACATTAAGACATCCCTCTAAATCATCTAATTATTAAGTGACCACTTTCAAAATGCATATATATACCGTAAACTCAATTGTTAGTTTCTTATAATTTATATAACTTATATACTCCTACTCAAAAGTATTAATATATATTTTAACTATTTTTCGAGCGACGTTAGTGGAATGTGTATATATATAGGACATGCCATCAATTCTCATTGTGTAAATATATTAATTTTGCCTCAGGAGAGGTAAAAGGAACGTCGAGTGGAAAAGAGTATAAGGAAGGAAAAACATTTTGGGAAGCTCTAAATATTTCAACAAAGTAAACTTTAATTACTTGCATAAATTTATGAAATGTTGCATCAAAGACACCATTAAACTCGATAACATTGTATCTCAGCCATTTAAATTTAGAGTTCCATAAATTACCAGTTTTTCCCACATTTGTAGGAGCTAATCACAACTGTTTGTCACAACCAAGGAAATCGGAGCAAGGGGAATCAACCGTACAATGAATGAATAAATGCATCAACAAATATGTTTTTCTTGAGCATAGAGAATGAAACCACAATGTTTGTATTCTTTCCATCAGCCAACCATTGCTTATTATGTCTCTCTTTCTTGCAGTGATTGTTGTACAACAACAACATGTAATAATGTTGAGTCCATATGCTTCAAGCATGGATTTCACATCAACAACATGTTAGTGTTGATTCCATATGCTCCAAGCATGGATTGTTGCTAAATCCAAATAAGGTATATATGGATTAATGTAGCCAAATAAGGTATCTATGGATTAATGTTTGCCCATCTCATTTACATTTCCCATGTGTTATTCTTCTTTTATTATGGGTATTTAAGCATAGAAGTGTAAGTGCCCCAATGGTCGTGTGTGTAAAATCACCGCAAAATGTGCAAAATTACTCTCATTTCTTATTTATGTTGTTGCAAAGAAATCTCAATATTTTGCACACAATTAAGCAATCTTCTTTATTTTATGCGTAACAGGTCTGCTCCTCTGAGCAACAGGTCCGATTCTTTGAATGCTGAATTAAAATTCCTTTACACAAATATTTTGTTATTCAAAACCAAGCGCCATATATAGCATCCAGATAAACATTTTGAACCCAAAACCATAAACATTATTTTTTCAAAAGATTGTCCATATAGCAAACAAGATCAATGTGTGAAAATGGAGACCCATTTATATATACCCACAAATCCTAATCTTTTTATTGATTTTGTTGAATTTTCTTTTTATAAATATACATTTTACATGATTGAATATATATTTACTTATCAAGAATGCAAACATTCTCATATCTATAAGATAAAAAATTCTACAAGCACTTGTGCCCATCAACTCTAAAGAATTTTTAAAAGATGTACATGAAGTAAGAAAGTAAGGCTACACTTATACTTAACGTGCCCATGGTGTAAAGTTTTTTAAGTCCCTGATTCCTTAGGACATGGAATTTTGTGCCTAAAATATTAGGCTCCTTAAGAAATACATTTTTAAGTCCAAATTAAATATAAAATATTTACATGTCAATTGGGTATAGTTTCTATGAAGAAAGAATCCCACAATTAACATATTGAACTCCTAATGAGTATAATGTTATAGAAGGATATCTTACAAAATCATATATTTTTATTTATTTTTGTATTTAATTTTTTTACCAAAATTGAGAACAATATATTAGTTATTTTTTCAATATAATTTTTTAAAATCATGCTTCCTCTTCACCTTATAAAAAATATACTTACACAATGGAGAAAATGACACCTTTGTCATACAATGTAATTTGCAATAACCATCATTTAGAATGCTCTGCATCCTTCTTAGAGTATGCAATGGCAATTCATCGACAAGTGTTTTCCCCATTGGGTTTGCATACTCTTATCAACAATTTGAAGTTAATAAAGAAACAATCATATTGAAATCTTTAACAAAATAAACAATATTTTTTATTTAATATGGAGTGTTCTCATATTTAAGAATGCTCAAGAGCTTCACTTTTAAGATTGATTTTGATTTTTATCTCACCAAACTTGAGGTTCAGAGATAACTTAGTACTTTCGAACAAACACCCATGGCTTGAAAGTCCACACCATAACTTGGAAAATATGCACCATGGCCATGCTCTAAATCGGATCCAATTAAAAATAATAATAATAAATTGGTTTTTGGTTGGAGGACAAGGTGTAATTTTCCTACTAGTCTCAACCTTTGAAACACCTGATATTTGGGTAGCGGAGCTAGATTAAAACAATGATACTGATGGTTGAACCAAGGCCTCAATATATAATCCATTGAAAAATGAAAATGAAAGGGA
Source organism: Larix kaempferi (assembly GCA_027924585.1). NCBI lineage: Eukaryota > Viridiplantae > Streptophyta > Pinopsida > Pinales > Pinaceae > Larix > Larix kaempferi. Next base: position 13,444,994 of record BSBM01000361.1, read on the forward strand.
ATGAATACCTATAGTAATACATGAATAATGGAAGGACAAGACAGAGCTGCACCAATCCAATGCAAAGGAATGAATAAATGGTTTTAAAAATGAATAACATTTGTGTTCTCATGGTTCCCTATTGCACATGAATACCAAAAAAACAGAATAGGACTCTCACAAGCATAATGCTATAACATATAATGGAGCAATGTTGAATGATGGTATAATGAAATCTTCTTGTATTATGTAAACCAATATATAAAGCACTTACTTCCATTATTGCCATGGTAACAAGTGATTGGTGGGATCTGTGAAGGTTTGGAGGGTGGAATTTCCAAGGCTTGGGTCTGAAACTTCATAAAATATTTCAAACCAGTCTTCAGGATTAACTGGTTCTGTTCCAAGTCCCGGAGCTGAGTCCCTAGAGCTTTCTTTCTCATTCTCTTTCTAGTCTATCACATAAGTTGCTACCCTTCTGAAATATTTGGCCTTGAATGTATCCCAAACTTGGTATTTGTAATGATTGAATACTGCAAATCCTATGGGAAGGTTCATGTAATGATAACCATGTCCGAGATTGAAATGATGGAGTAGATTTATTAGGCTTTGGTTCAATGCATATAAGAGAAATATATATTTATGCCTCTCAGTTTTGTTCATCATGCAGGTGTAGCCTGCTATCACACCTTCATCTGGGTGTTTCTTCAATCTAGATGGGCCAAAGCTATGAGAATCAATTTTGATTTCTCCTATTTTGAATAATCCTAAAGATGCAGATGTTGCATTATTGATCAACATTTCCATGACTGTGGGACCAATTTGAGTAAAATCTGGTTGCATAGTCTCATTCTGAATATTTTCTATGGGATTCATAAATTCATCAACATCCATGAATGCCACCCATTCACATTCCCCCCGAATCTATAATGAGCAATGAGAGAATCCATCCTCTTGGGTTTCAATCATGGCCAGATATTCTACTCACATTGAAAGAAACCAAGGATTCTACCGCTTCTTTTATGGTGTCATCATTGTTGTTATCATCAAGAAACCATCTCTTGGTAGCCAAACAATTCTGTGAAGCACTGAAATAATGCCCATGGAATTCCTCACATGTTATGTCAACAAACTCTGCACAACATTGTTCAATATACTTTATAAGTAACAAATTCATTTCAGTTTTATTGTGACCATAGTAGGCATTGATAAACCCAACAAACAAACATCATGGCATGGGTGTAAACTTATATATTGTTGCACATGTATTTTTTCAGATTCCTTGTTTTCAAGCTTTGATTTTTGTAGCCTTTTTAATGACCCACCCATGGCAGGAATGCTTTGTGAGCCCCAACTAATACAAGGATGAAGGACAGTGATAGATTGGGAAGAATTCAATACAGTGTTACACAAAATGTTAAACCCAGTGGGTATTGACGAGAATTTCAAGTTAATTGGAAACACTTATGGCAGAAACCAAGAAAGGATGTGAATGGAATTTTTATCTCTCTAACTAAAACTCTGTAAATTATTCTATAGTTGAAACAATTTTAAATCAACGTTGTTTTTGTTTTCTGAAATTTACCTTCCTTGTGATGAATCTTGTTGCTAAAACTTATGATTTACTTGGTGTTCCTGATTTGTCAAGCATAATTCGTGTGTTGTTATTTAGTAGAAATACAAAAAAAGTAAAGCTTAGCTTGGCTTGTGAATTCATTAATTAGGCCAAACAATTACAATGTGCGGGTTGTCTTCAAGCTATGAAGACAATTGAAATCCTCATTTGCATCCCACTCATGGGATTATCATCTTAGGTTTTGGGGTGTTTTAACCTAGTCCTTTTTCTTGAAAATGCACTTTTATATTTCATTAAAAATAAATATACATGTAAATCAAGATGAATAAAACAAAAGGCCAACCAAGTTGAGGTTCTGGTGCATCCCTACAGTTATATTCAATGCAATTGTTAATTTGCACATATCATGTTCAGGAGCAGATTTGCAGGTTGTAGGCCAAGTGTTTTAAATTATGTTTGTGAGTAGATTTGGAGAAAATTTTGTTTAAGGCTATAAGTTATAATATTAAACCCATTATTAAAAGATTCATAACTTAGTGGCTTAATTGGACCTTTATTAAAGCTTTAGTGTATAGCAGTAGGACTGCATGGGTCGGAAATAAATTACATAGGAAGGAATTCAAGTTTGCATGCAGACTGTATAGAATGCTTAGAATATTTTTTTAGTAAAATCTCTGCAAATGGTAAAATGACAACTTGAATTAGCATTAGAATGTCTATTCAGGCTATGTAGGAATAATTAACGTGATTCATGGAGTTACATAGTTATGGTTCCATGGTGAAATTTAAAAAAATCATGAACTATGTTTTAATTCAGTTCTGTTAAATGACAAAAATTGCATTGACAGATAGTAGGCATGGTGTTTTATGGAATATATATATATATATATATATATATTCAATGTGGAAAGAAAAAGCAAAATCGTGCTTGGCAAAGAAAAAAGAATGAATGCACAGAACAATAAATGTGTAAACGGTGATAAATAACCAACAAGAAATTGTTTTGTTGATAAAGACTCAAAACTTCATACAATCAAACTTGGTATAGCATTGATCTTCAAGCCTCTGCCAAGGACAATACCAGACATGATTCCAATTCATCAAGATGTTTTCAAGGCCATTCAAGACAACCAAGCAAAATAGAGAAAAGATAACTAATGTGACCTTTGGTTGAAGAAATCCTCTGAGCTAAGGTTGAGTTCTACATACATATTCACTAATTAGTGCCAACACTCCATGATAAAGATTATAAAGGCAGTAAACATAAGCATTGATACCTCAAGAGAGTAGTTGTCTCGGGATCTTATCCTCCTCGTTGCTCTGCATATTTATAGAGTATCTTTCGATCAACAACCAATGTCAATACCCTGCAAGAAAGCTTGAGTGATGGAGTGATCAATCAGAAAAATAATAATGAAGCATTCCTCTTTCTTATCGTACCCCTCTGCTAGGTGAAAAATTGAAGAAAAATCCTTCTAGCCATTGATGTGCTTTTCCTTTTAAAGGAGTAATCGGGGCATTGGTTCGGTTAGGTCAGGAACATCAAGAACAATGTTTAAAACCCTAAACTGATTTCCAACTAAACTCTCCATAGACTAAGGGTTACAACTATTAAGGAAAATCCATGGAACTCTTAATAAAAACATAATTAACGTAATTTGCTAATAAGGAGATGGGATTCATTATTTATTTCTTCATCCACATGTGCATTTTCTTAAGACTGCACCATCTGAGAGTGGAGAAAGTATTTCCATCATTAGAAGGGTCACTTCATAGATTTCATGGAATGTGCTATGATTTCATTGAATGCAATATCCAATGCCTTTAATTTCTTGAATTACAAATAACAAAGGTGGTTGGCATAAAATAAATATGCTAGAGGAAACCAATGCCCTCTCATTTTTCTGCTTCTACGACTTTCGTCAAACTTCAATTCCAACAATAACAAAGGAGAATCTTGTTAAAAAGGTATGAATTATGCATACTATTCATACTCTATTTTATCTTAATTGGTTCTCTATATGGTAACTAATCATGTTTGCAAAAACTAATTTTGCAATCAATATTCAACTCTGCAACTTCAAAATAATTTGTGTTCAATAGAACTCCCGTAAAAGTTGTAAGGCATGGATTTATAGTTGAAAAATATTTGTAGGTTGCAGCAAAGTGCAAGGGTTTACCACTTGCCCTCAAGGTCATTGGAAGTTTTTTGTGAGGAGAACCTCATCCCATTTGGAAAAGTGCCAAGGAGAAGCTTTAAAGAGCATAAAAAATATGAGAATCTCACAGGTTGAGCTTCTTATATGCCTTGAAATTATTATAGATATCCTTGATGATGTACAAAAGAAGTACTTTCTAGACTTGGAGACATTTCCCAGAGGTAAAAATATCAGCCAAGGTTTGTTATTGGACATATGGATATATGTTTGCGGGATGGAATGGGACGACGAGCAACATATTGGCCTTTTTTGGGATTATTTGATATGTACGTTTCATTAGAGCAAGCTCTACTATTTTACGCTTCATATTTGCATGTTTGATAAAATCAAAGTGATCTGGTGCATTATAAATAAAATTCATAGCTTACACAATCTCAAAATTCAAGCTCTCTTTTGATAATATTTATTTACTAATAGTTTCTCAACGCCACAAAACTTGCCTACAAAATAATCTTAAGCACTTGATAAAGTGTCACTGGAAATTCTCTTCATACTTGGAAGTATTTCGATTTGAAATTTAAGGGAAGATTTAGATTTTATGACTATTATGTATTCGTTTGGGTTTAGATCTAGATCATTAAGTTCCAAACTTGTTGTAGCATGCACCAACAACATCTAAGGTAAACATGTAATTGTTAAAACATAAGAAATTTTAATTTTTGTTGGGGGTATTAATTTTAAGATTATAATTTAAAATGAGGGTGGAAATGCAACTTCATAAGCTTGACATTGCATATTCCAATTTATAAATTAGTGAGATTAAAGCCAAGCTTCGTATTTCAAAATTTAGTTATTCCTTTAAAAATGGTGGTTCATTCCTCCCAACCACCCAAGCTACAACCAATGGAAAAAATTTAGTTATTCCTTATTTATTTATTTTTACATTCAATAGATATTTAATTTTGAAAAAAATAATTTATATATAATTAAAATTTTGAAAATTGAAAATTATGATTTTATTTGTTTTTGTTTAATCAAAATCCTTGTACATTTCAAAAACCATATATAAGAGTTCTTAAAACGTCATGGAATCTAATTTCACATATCTATAATCTATTAATATTTTGACATAATATATTAAATTTATTGAAAATTCAGATAAAAAAATTTATTTTATATTTTATTATAAAATAAAAAATATAATATTTAACTTTAAAATCAACGGGCATCGCAGCTTGTTGTTCTTGTTTTTAAGTGCAGACGAAATCCTAAAAATGAAAAAGCTTCAGTCTGTGACTAAATAACACGTGACCTTGAAAAATTATGCTAAACCTACTTATCTATATTCTAATGAAAACTTGGAATCTAGTGATCGATCCACATAAAACCACTTATCTCATAAATGTTGTAATAACAATATTTTTGTTCTACTGCCAGAAAGACATTTTGGCCACGAGTTTCTTCCATGCTTGCCTGCTGTGTAATATTATCCTCTGATTTACTATCACCATATCATTCTTCTCTTATTTTTTTTATATCATTCTTCTCTTTTTTTTAAGAGTGTTAAAATCAATCTGTCCATTTCCCATGATATCCTTGTATTTTTTATTATGATCATTTATACTTCTAAATATGTGGACATAATCAATCATAGATCTCCATTTGACGAAAATGGGTCATCCAAGTATTCTAGGCCATTTTCTTATAACAAATTTCATTTCAATAGAAACATCATAATAAGAGGAAATTGAGTGCTAAATTGGAATGAATATTACCTCATATTGGATGGAGTTTTTGGTTCTGTTTGAGGAGAGTGTGATAATGAGCCTGGAAGGATTCATATTCTTGTTTGAGAACACCAAAGCTTTTCTCTAGCAGCTTCGTTTTCCACCTAGATCTTTTGTTCTGGAACCAAATGGCTATTTTCCTTGGGTGCAGTCATAGAGCCCTTGTTTTCACCTTTTCTATTGAAAGTATTATATGTTTCTCTTTATATCGATAATATGATATACCACAAATTATGAAGGATAATGAATCTATCCCAATATGAGGTTCTGCATATTGTACTCCAAAGAGTGAAGACCTGGAGAAAAATGTTGGAGAACCTTTAGCCAAAAGCATCAATTCTGAGAGTATTGATGAAGGAGACACATTATAGATTTGGTGAGTGAATAAATTGAATATACATACCTTTATACTCCAAGGGAATGTAGGGATATACTTATTTAAAACAAGGGGCGGGAATTCAAAGAAACAAATGTTACTTCATTATTTGCAGGGTTAAAGGCATCCAAGAGGCATCATATGTATGTGGCCATATTTTGGCAAGGCAAGCATCAAATGATGCCTAATTTTTGGGAAAATGTGGGATAATTGGCAGAGTACGCTCCTGAAAAATAGAAATAACCTTTAAATCTCCTTCAATTACTTTAACATCTTTTTTATATTTTTGGGATCTGGTTGCACAAAGATGGATAAAATTTTAGCATCTTAAGAAGAAGAAAAAGGCAGCACTAGGTACTTTGAAAGGGACGGAATTTTTTTGCAGCTGGATAGTGGAGTCTCTCTGTGTTCTTTGGGACTAGTTTACTTCCTGAAGATTAAGAGGCCAAACTAATGGGCTCACCACTCCATTGTTGAATCTATCTTTCTTTATTTTCCATTTCACTTTAAGTTTATCACAGCTCTTTTCATATGTTCATCCATGTAGCTCTTGGGCCAGACTCTCACAGTTTCACAGAAAATAAAAGCAAGTTACGGTACAGGTTTCCTTTGTGATTGTTGGTTTTGTATAATCTCTTGAACATTTGTATGCAGATATTTACTATCATTTTGCATTTTTGTGAAGATTGCTTGTACAATATTCATCTTGCCTTTTTATCTAAATTACTTGTTCACTCTTCATTTCCAATCAAGTGAGACATCAATCATCTGGTGTTAAAGATACATTATACTACTACTCTATTGTGTTATTATCCATAATACTCTTAAAACAGGTTTTGGGATAAAATCGTTAAGCCCGTGATGGAAAGACAAAATTATACAACTACTGAACGTTACAACTTAACACCATGTTAAAGAAAATAAAATAACAAGGAAAGGGCCATCCCAGAAGCATAAAAGAGAAGTAAGGAGTATCAACCATGAGAAGTTGAGAAATTTTAGGGAAAAGTAGGGCAAAGAAATCCCCAGCCTCAATTAAAGGCTTGGTTTGTATGCCAAATTAAATGGATTTCATATAATACATCTAGATTGCAATCTTACAATCTGGTTTCATCTATTTAAGACCAACTCAAATGTCTACAATCAAGATGCTTTTATATTGTAAATATCCTGCAATTTACTAAATAAGAGAATAAAAGAAAATCATGATCCATCTCTAAAAAAAACTCTCCATTAAAGCACCAATAACGGGATTAAGACCAAATTAAGTTTAAACTTTAAGATCGCATGACTGCTAAGAGGCAAAGATATATTCATAGGTGATAAGGCATTTCCAGTTTCCATATCCACTACCTACTAGACCAAACGCATGGCAGGTGACGCAAAAGTAAAGATTAAAGATTATTTCAATGACAAATTCAAGCACCGAACATAACAGTAAAAAATCAATGATAGATGGAGGACAACAGATGCACATCCAAAACATTTAAAGTTTGTTTCATTGCTTACATCTGGCATCACCAACAAAATAAAACAGAGACTGAAATTTTCTCCATTTGGGACGATAACTTTTGAACCATAGTTATGCATCAGGAAAAAAGTATGAATGATGGATTTTTAGATCCAAGAACGAACCTCGTGTACAATCTTGAATAAACTATCACTGGTCCTACGATCATCGATGCTAACAACAGATTGCACCCCATATTCCTTCGCAGTTGTCTCCATCTACAATTTTCCCAATTTGATTTATCAGAACTCGTTTGTTATTATTTTGAGGTGGGGATGTATTGTTTAAAAACTATCATTGTCTCACAACTACTTCCCTATGAAGTAATATTCTAAAGAAGCAATATACAAAGGTTTTAGTAAAGTATGTAGCTGCAATTATTATCAGGACAAACATCAAGGAAGAAAGAAAATAAATATGTTGACACATTCTTGGAATTATTGAGCTTGGATTCTAGAGGCGGTCAACAAATTGGTGGTTAGCATTTTTGTTGGGTTTTTTTTTTAATTTTCGTTGTTGCATTTCAATATAGAGTTTCCAATATTATTCTTCTAAGGAAGCACTGAAAACCTGCTAGAGAATATGTACATTTAAAACATGAAATTATTGCTTACTACCTATTTCTGCTTGTTTTCATAGGATACTTATGGATGAATTACAAATGAAAAATGGCCGAAAAGTGCAGCTCACAAGTAAGGCTTGAAGTAATAGGCTCTTTCCGCGTTCCTTTTTTAACAATTTCATCTACTGTGGAAAATTAATTACTTGTTAGGGTAGAAAGGCTCATATGATCACACTAACAGAAATTAAATTAAATTGAAGGGTAGAAAGGCTCATATGATTGGAAGGAAAGGTACTAGCACCAATATGCATAGTCAGAACTCAAGAAGGGAAAAAATGTGCATATTTCCATCTCCCCGTTTTGCTCCTGCTGCTTCCAACCTCCTTTCAAAATCACAAAAATGTAAAGACTTCGTCTTCCTATATTCTGCATCATCAAATATCCTAAAAAGTACATAGGATTAAATTTTTAGTGCTTAGATCATGACGAAGCATCTCCAGAAGAGGTTCATATATGATTTCCTGGTTTAACAGGAAGCATGTGGCAATTGCACTCAGTTCACAGGAAGCTGTTGAAATATTATTTGATTTTGTTGATCACACAGACGATGATGTTGTTGCTGTAACCAGAACAGACTCAAGCAATCAGTTGCATGAAAAAATCGAAGTGCCTACCCTGAAATCACATTTGGGAGTTTGAAAAAAATCTTCGTTGCATGAAAAATCGAAATGGGTATACTGAAATCGCATTTGGGTGTTTAAAAAAAGGCAGTAGAACAATAGAGATGTATGCAGAAAGGCAGTAGAAAAGGTGAAGGGAAAGAATCTGAATGGTAACTTTTTTTTACTTTGTTGAATTGAGGATAATAATTCACTTTCATGCACCTCTATCAAACAACTGCGTTACCTATGTCATTTATAATCCTCCTTCACGCAAGTCTATTAGAGAGAACAGTTCAACAAAGAAGTTGGATTGGATTGAAAACTAATAGCAATTTTCTTTGTCACTCTAATTGTGTACCTTACGACAGAATTGAATGCCAATGACAACAATATATGTTTTAATTTTTCATTCAACACTATGAATGCCACATGTACTTGGGATAGAATACGTTTAAACACTCCTTACATGTTACATGCTATGTTATGGTTTGAGCAAAGAGAACTATCCGACTCCAGGCAGCTTTTGTTCTTAATAGCTGATTAAGGACCCTATATGCTTCTTCTCTATAGCCCTTCCCTATATCTCGTTATACATACTAACTCTGTGGTATGATGAAGTAGAGGATGGGTTGTGAAGCATAAGTAAAACGTAGGTAGACCAAGTAGAGAGGAGATGCATAGATGGTTGAATTTCTTGTTCTATTCTAGACCAGCCGATAAGGGCAACAAAATCAAAACGTAAAGTAGCACTGTCATTCTAAAAATCAGGATTACAAAAACATTTTTGTCCCAGTTCGTACAGTCGAACGTAGGAGTGGGCACTGGGCATTCTAAGAAAATTGCCATCTTTCAGCATTTTCCTTCACTAGATGTTGTTGCATATTCTCAATCATATTGAAATTCGATAGCTAGTTGGGATTGTAAGTGTTGTAGCATCGGTGGTCTTCATATTAATAAATAACAAGAATCTTAAACCGTGTACTAGATGAAGGTATCAATTCGACGATTCAGCAATTGGGGAAAATAGCTCATGCAATACAGTTTTACATACAAAGTCTGGATTCTTGATCTGACTCATTAACTAGATGCATGGAGGTTGGCAGAGTGGGAACTTCCCCAAATCCCCAAGGTTTTTGGTAAAGCTGGGGGGCGCAGTGCACACACATGTTTCCCATAGGGTTGCAACCGTGGCCAGTGGCAGCTGCATGGGGAAGCACTTGGTTTCAGAGTGAAAACAATGGTCTTCCTTGTCCCCTCCCTTTCAAGAAAGTTAAAGGGCAGCTAAATTCTCAAGAGCTTCGATCGAGTGACAATGGAAAATAGGGCAAGGCAAGGAGCACATGGAATCATATGCATATACACAGAACATATGAAGAAAGAAGCAATTGTTGTTGTTGCTACAGTTGGAAATTGATAAATGTCGTTCTAAATAGCCTCTGACTGAGATTTGTGACAAACCCACTCTCAGGTCTAGGCTTCAAATTTGAAGCCTTCAAGGCCCATTTGAAGTAACAAAATTTCAGTCAAATAATAATATTGTGTTTGAACTTTGATGTTATAGAATTTTAATCAAATCACAAAATTTTTAAATAATTGATGGGATCATGAATGGATAAAATGATATACATACCTGTAAATTCATAGGATGTCAGCATTCCAGTCAGCCTTGAAGTTGAGCTCCTTAAAGAAAACAAATTTATTTATATATGTTTATGGCAGGCTGGCATTGGCAGCTTCGCTCTGCAAACTCTCCTGGAGGACTGGAGGAGATAGGGTAGGTGGAACTTGGAAGTAGCTCGACCATAGTGGAGTAGGGGTATAAGAAAAAGCTTGTTTGTGTTCCTGTAATATTATATATTAATGCTCGGAGCCATGGAAGCATGGAATTCTAGCATTGACTTGGTACAACAAAGAAAACACAAGGTGGGACTTGGGAGCCGCAGGATTGACTTGATACAACAAAGAAAACACAGGGTGTGAGCCTGCTGGGATCCGTAGACGGTAGGATTACCTTGATACAACAAAGAAAACACAGGGTTGTGGGTAGGGACCATGGGCGAGAGAAACAACCTACAACATTACAAGAAGTTTCTTGATTGTGGAGTCAGAATTCACGAATTGGTATGTGATAACTGGTAACTAGGTAAGCCCGCTTCCAACAACACGTATGAGCCACCAACCATGTTTAATACATTTGTTGATGCCATTAAATGTGTTAAACACGTAAGCACTCACTGCAAACACGAAAACTTAGAAGTGTTATTATTAGAGGCCCAATGGTCCATGATCCATCGATGATCGAACACGTGGATATTGGAGAGTAACCGAGTCCCACTCCCAAGTCACCTAGCTAGTAGCCGCATTCCCAATTTCCCACTGAAAACTGTCAATGGGTGAAATTTGAAGCTACCCTTCTATTGTAATTTTAAACAGTAGTGATTAATTTAATTATTGAAGGGCTTACCATGAAATTAAATTTTTTTTGCATGGTAAAATTTGAGGTAGCCTTCTATGGCGTGTAAAATGGCCTCTGAAGGGCCCTAAAGGCTTCAAATTTGAAGCCTGTATCTGTGTACAAAAATTAAATGAATACAATACAGAAATAGATTGCAGATATGTTCATTCTTTATGGAAGAACATTCATTTCTATATATATATAATTTAAATGGACGCAATACGGAAATAAATTGTAGATCGGTTCAATCTTTAACGAAAAACTTCCATCTATGTATATAAAAGTAAATGGATACAATACGGAAATAAATTGCAGATCTGTTCACTCTTTATGGGAAAATCTTTCATCTCTGTCTATACAAATTTTAAAATAAATACGGAATAGAAATAAATAAATTTTTAATTCGAAATCAACTTTTAAGGAAAATTATGGCATCTAAATGCGGTCTGGTTACAGATTCCTATTTACTGTGTGAAGTTTCATGAAAATCTACAAAACCATGGTTTATTTACATCGAGTACATCCGTTAATAATAATACCAAAAGATATAATAATACAAATTTTACTTTAAGCAATAATTTATAACGAGCAAGAACTTGATCCGGATGTTTGTCCCCGCACAGGTCAAGGCGCATGAATTCCGACACTGCTCCAATCCAAGCGACTTAAAACGGATTACCGAAGACTCCCCAGTTGACCTCCCTACCTTATCGGGAGTAGTCTTCTTCCTCCTGAACCCCCGAGAAAATGGGGTCGTAAAAACATACCATCCCTGACTCTCCGATGGGACCTCCCAATCCCCAGAGCAGCTATAAACCAAAGTCCAAAGAACCACACTCAAATAGAATCTTTTATTACGAATTCCATCCAGCACTAGGGAGCAAGAGAGGCTCTCTGCTTCTCCTCCCTTTCTTATATAGCATAAGTCTTGCATGAGATGTGTCCTCCCATACAAAATAAAATTCTAATTTATTAATTCCTTATTATTCCAAGTGTCACTTTCACACCAGGGTGCACCTAGATTCCTTAATTATCTCTTTGTTGTCTCCCCAGTCTAAAATTATAATCCCTAGATCAATGGGTGTAGGTGGAGTTGGTCTCTAGATGAGTGTTATTCTAGTTTTGCTCCATAATTTATTATTTTGAATATTATTTGCAATTTAATCCCATCTATATCCACCCTAAATAATGGGTGTACACCTACCCCAATTACCCATTTTTCTAATATTTCATAAATTAAATATGCTCTTTTATTTTCTTTTTCTAAATTTCTAAATGCAACTTCTAATTTATGCATAAATGTTTAAATTTAAAAGTGTGAACATTTCTTTTTCCGTCGTTTTCTAGGTGCCTCTTCTATGGGTCCTTCCGACAACTCCCCTTTCTTCGCGTGGGGAGTATTGTGTAGCGATCGGGGAATCGTTACCGTGATCTTTCGACTACACTTCCATGGAGACTAATGGTGGTTGAGGGATAAGATCCTTCTTATTGTGCACCTCTCAACACCTCGTACGCGACCAAATCATTATGACTTCGCCCGTACGGCACACGCTTCCCCGCGTGAGTTGAAATGGCTTTTGACCCTTGCGTGGAGTGTTATTTCAGGGTCGACAGTCCATCCTTGTACCCCTAGGTATTTTTCTCATTCTTAAGACCCTTATTATTCCATTGTGAACCAATCGGTAAATTGTTTTACCTTTTATTGCACACACTCAAAGCGCACATTAGTAGTGTTGCACCATAAAAATCGTTTCAACATGCATCATAATCTTCATTCAATTTTTATCTAAGTCAATATCATTCATTCACATCTATGGAATAAAAAATCATCATTCATTGCATTTATGTAGAACATCATCATAATCTCGCAGTCAATCGAGCATATTTATCATTCATTTGTTATTCAACCATTTTCATTCAATAATATTTAAAGCATAATCTATTGTTCACACTTTATTTAACCGGATCACTTCAATGTTGGTGCCCTCAATAGTCTAATCAATCAATGCATTGAGGAAAGCATTACACTAACCTCCAATCGCTCTCTCTCACACACACTCTAAGCCTCCAATCACTCTCTCTCTCTCTCTCTCTCTATATATATATATATATATATATATATATCCCAATCTCTTTCTCTCTCCTTCTCTCTCTAAACCCTTGACCCCCTTAAACACTATAACTCTTAAGATTGAGTTCATAATTTTCACTAAGGATAATAAAACTTTTCTTAAATCTATTTTATTGAGTGAAATATAACTTCAAGCACTTCCTTCCTTGTAAGTGCTTTTGGATTAGAGAACTAAAATAAGAAGTGGTTAATTTTTGTTATTTATTGATCTAGTAAGGATTACTCTTGTGAAATAGGAAAAGTAATGCTTGTTTTTCCTTCATTGTTTATTTCTTTACATATTATTCAAAGGAAAGCTTGTGTTGGTAAAAATAGGAAGATCACTCTTGTGAAATAGGAAAATAAATCCTTGTTTTTCCTTCATTGTTTATTTATTTAGATATTATTCAAAGGAAACCTTGTGTTGGTGAAAATAGGATGTTACATGTGTTGGAATATTCTCACCATCATCATCCTGGTTTTGCATGCACTGCATGCATGCATGCATGTATTCCATGCAATGTTGCATGCATCCATGCATCAGCAGTGGAGTCTCCTAGCACCTAGTCCCTATTCTGGGCCTCCTGGAGCTTGCATGTACTCCATGCAACGCTGCATGCATCCATGCATCAGCAGTGGAGTCTCCTAGCACCTAGTCCCTATTCTAGGCCTCCTGGAGCTTGTTTCTGGCCATTATTAGCCCTCCTATCCACTCATGCGCCCTTGTTTCCATCACTGGAGTTACAAATGCGCCCTCCTGCACAAATTGAGGAGATCTATCAATCAGTTCCATGATTTAGGTAACCTTGTTCCCTTGATTGCTCAGTTAACTGATTGCAGCTCCTAGTTGACTACTATTGAGTGTAGGAGCGCCCTCCTTGACCACTAACAGCTAGTATGCGCCCTCCTTGGAGCCTCCTTCCCTATTTTGGTTCCCACATTGTTGAGTTATGCTCAGTTCTACTCCGGTTGACTAATCATTAACCATTGGTGTCCACTAGACCTTATCAGGAGATGGTCCCAATGCAAACTAATCCATGACTTGAGGAGAATTCGAACTCTCCTAGGGGTATCGAATTCATTCTATTGTATTACTATATTTTTTCCAGCTTACAACTGCTGAATGTATTAACAATAGTTTTCTCACATCTCTTGAGTTTATGAGTGAATTTGATCATATTTCTTGCTAATTCTTCTTTGCAATTAACATAGTGAAATTGTGAGGTTTGTTCAAGCTTAGCGATCTACCCCTGTGGAATTCCACATGGTATCAGAGCTTGTGAGAGCTTTTGAAGTTGCACCAGTTGCAACAGTTTGTTGAGCAGTTGTTTTTTAGTAGTGCACCAGAAACCTCTAGATTTCCACAGCAAATCCTAGTGCCATTGCATCAAATTCATTGGAGAAATAATTTGAGGTCTAGCAAGGTGTGAAGGATCCGGATAAAAGTTCCTACTATCCTAAAGCAGTGTTCAATAGATTCTGTAACAATCCTCCAGATAAATTTCATTGTTTTTGCAGGTTATTCGATTTTTTTTCTACAGTTGCAGCAGTTTTCTGCAGTAGCGGCAATAGATATTTTCCATTGTTTTTGCAATTATTCTACAGCAACTTCCATGAATCTGAAATCAATTCCTCCTCTCTCTCCATTCAACTATGATGAGTGGAAACCAAAGATGATAGCATATCTGAAGAGACAAGGTCTTTTTGATATGTGTATTGGTGTTATGAGAGATTTTGTTTCTTATGAAGAGGAGAATGATTGGCTAAATGATTGTGACCGAGCATTGGGAGGAATATGCATTTGTATGTCTCCTAGTATGCCCTACCTTATTAATATTGTTGAACATCCAAGTGATCTCTGGACCAAATTGGATAGAGAATTTGGAAATCAAAAGGAAGATGATCATGCTAGCCATTTGGAGAACAAGCCCAGTGATACCTCCTTAAGTGTTTTCTATAATTATGTTTCAGCCTCAATCATCTCTCATGATGAAGTTGTTCAAGATGAAGAAGCTGCAGATTCAACACAGAAAGTTCATGTTGAAGATATTCCTTCCTATGTTGCTCTAGAAGTTGAAGACAATTTCAAATTGTCCCCTTCCCATGTATTTGATGTAGATGAAAGTGATACAACTAATGGAACTGATTCTTTTGGAGATATTATCCATTCCTCACTCATGTTCTCAATGTCTTCTATTTCGAATTCTGAGCAAGATATGGCAATTACTACTGTAAAGGTTAAAAGGAGTTTCAAATTCTCTACTTCCCATGAGTTTGTTGGTGTGCAGAATGATGATCTACTGAATTATTTAGAGGTTAAATCAAAGTTTGGAGGTGATGCATTCGCCCTCCTTGATCACATGCTTCCTATGAACTTATATTTGATCATTGGCACAAGTTCTCAGAGTTTCAATGAAGATGGAGGACACTACCATTCGCTTGGGTTCAAGTCTCAGGCACATTTTTGTGATTTTGGTTTTGATCTCACCCCTGCTGTTTCAAAGGAGATCACAAGAAACCATCTATCAATTCTTGGAGCAGATTTAACTTCCACTGATCAGAAGTTCAAGTTTCAAGAGCAATTAGATCTGATTGGAGGTGATCCTACCTTAGTTGGTTTGAATCACAGGTTCCAAAATGATCTTCATATTTTTGGATTTGTTCTCACCATGTTTGGTCTTAAGAGCAAGTTCAAGAAGCCTCCATATTCACTTGCATCCATTGAAGGAGAACTCAAGCGCATGTTTTTGGAGCATGATCCACTTCTTCCCAAGAGGAAGATACCTCCAGAAATTGAATCAAGCATCAGACCTATTTGAGTCTTGAGCAGCAATTTTTGGTGTGTTTCAGTCTATCTTGAGGGGGGGGGGAGGGTTTCCCACTGGGTTTTCTGTCTTTCCTCACACTTTTTTAGATTGATTGTATGGGGTAACCTTTGGTCTCAGTAACCAGGGCCCTATTTTTTCAGTTATTTTTTCCTCATAGTCTGGCTTAAGGGGGGGTGTTAGAATATTCTCACCATTATCATCTTGGTTTTGCATGCATCCATGCATCAACAATGGAGTCTCCTAGCACCTAGTCCCTATTCTGGTCCCCCTGGAGCTTGTTTATGGCCATTATTATCCCTCCTAGCCACTCATCCGCCCTTGTTTCCATCATTGGAGTTACTAATGCACCCTACTACATAGATTTAGGAGATCTATCAGTCAGTTCCATGATTTAGGGAACCTTGTTCCCTTGATTGCTCAGTTAACTGACTGTAGCTCCTAGTTGATTGCTACCGAGTGTAGGAGCGCCATCCTTGACCACTAACAGCTAGTATGCGTCCTCCTCAGAGTCTCCTTCCCTATTTTGTGCCCACATGGTTCAGTTATGCTCATTTCTACTCTGGTTGACTGATCATTAACCATCAGTGGCCACTAGACCTTATCGGGAGATGGTTCCAATGCAAACTAATCCATGACTTGAGGAGAATTCAAACTCTCCTAGGGGTATCGAATTCATTCTATTGTATTACTATATTTTTGCCAACTTACATCTTATGAATGTATTAACAACAGTTTTCTCACATCTTTTGAGTTTATGAGTGAATTTGATCATATTTCTTGCTAATTCTTCTCTACAATTAACACGGAGAAATTGTGAGGTTTGTTCAAGCGTAGTGATCTACCCCTGTGGAATTTCACAACATGTGGTAATGCTTTCCTTAGTTTTTTACTAAACCTATACTTTTTTTCCTTAAATGGTCATCAATTTTTTCATTATTAATTATTAAATTTTAGTTACCTTATAATAATGAAGTACAAAATTCTACATAGATAATATCATTATTTTTATAAAGGTTTCTATAAAATATACTTTTATAAACAAATTGATAAAGTACAAGATTCTGCATAGATAATACCATTATTTTTATAAAAGTTTTTATAAAATATACTTTTCTAAACATTGAGCAACCACATATAACCTCTTGCTGAAATATGTTATCAAATTTCATGGATTCAACATATTGTCATTATGATGCATGGCAAAGCTTTAGCTAACCACTAAAACACACATCCCACATAGACAATTATGTGCAACTTTACCTGTAATATAATGGGAAAAAAATAACTTTATACAATTTTTGAAATGGACATCTCTTGAGAACAATTTCTCAAATTAAAACATGCATCCAACAGAGCACAACTTTTCAAATTAAAACATACATCCCACATTAACAATTATTTGCAATTCTACATCTAATATAATGAAAAAGAAATTAACACTTAAACCATTTTTGAAATGGATATTTCTTCAACTCAACTTCTTAAATTATGGATCTTTAATTGTTGTTTTGAATATCATTTCAAAATAACTAAATAATAATTATGTTTAACTTTTTCCTTACAATTTCAACAACAACAACAATATGTTTAACTTTTTCCTTACAATTTCAACAACAATATTCATAGCTCATTTATATTAAAAATAAACCATCTTACAATTTCAACAACAATATTCATAGCTCATTTATATTAAAAACAAACCATCTTATCCATAGATCAAAACAGCCTTTATCTCAATGTTCTATTTTCATGGATGTGCCTTTGGCATATATATTATATAAAATTTACATTGCTATCTCTACAGACATAAATAGAAAATGGTCCAAAATATTTTAGATTAATATTTAAAACTCAATAAAAATATAATTAAAGCATTGGGTTTTTTATTCAGTCAAACTATGTCATGTAGCGCGAGTTGATGTGAACTAATCCAATCTAGACTGTTTGAACAGCAACATGATCACCTGAGTTTGCAGGGACTCTTCCTAAGATATCAAATCTGCAGAAAGGGCAGAGAGCATTAGATTTGATCCAAGGCATTAAGCAATCCGAATGAAATCTGTGATTGCAAGGCAGACGGAGGAGCTGCTGCCTGGGCACAAACTCGTCCAGGCAAATCGAGCAGCTGGTGTGATGGGCATCTCTCTCCTCGCGGCCGCCCCTTTCCTTGCTTTTTCTGGGAAGCCAGTAGATCTCTTTTCTCAGCTTTTTCATGGCCCTATCGACTTCGGCAGACGTTAATCCTCGATCGCTGTTGTGGAATATATGAATGGGATCTTCTATATTGGACCACTGGAACGGAGAAAATGGCTGCACTGGTAACCTGTAAACAGAATCAAGGGCCTGCTTCAAATGCCATACATTATGCATATCCAATTATCCAATTCAATGTCATATTTATTCATTTATTCTGGGTTTTGAATGGAGGAATGTAATTTTTTCATCTCGTTTGTTTACCAGGTTCAGATTTGGTAAACATATTTTTTATTGGGGTTTTTTTGTTTATAAATCAGCAAGATACCAACAATCTTGATTGAAAAAACTACGAAAAAAAAACTATAAATTGATTGAGAAAAACCTCTCGTGATTGAAAAGCTCAGATCCAATCGTCTCTTCAAACAGTTCCCATGGATGAAATGGGCGTATCGGCGTCTCCTGCAATAATCAGAACCGCCAAACAAAAAATTTCTGAAACCCCAACCAATAAAGAAACAGGCAATTTCAGAACTATTTTCAATCAAACAGAAAAGAAAAAAACGGTGGATCAATAAGTAAGATTATTCATATGAAACCGTGTTATGTCGCCTGCCCCTGTCGTAGTTGGGTGCCGAGGGATCTTCCTGCTCGTTTCCGTTAACATCAACAGGTCTGTCCATATTTTGCCCCATCTTTTCGTAAATGTTGCAGAGAATGTCTGAGATCTGGACCAGAGTTCCCGATAAATTTCCTTTATTCACTCGCCTGCCATATTTCATGTTCCTCGTCTGTATGTGTCATTTTGCAGTCTTTTCAGTGGGCGGAGCACGAATTTCCTCAAAGATTCAATGTGCTATTCTCATGGCTGTGCGCACCCTGGTGTCCTTTGGCTGTGACCGTTAAAAGTAAGATTGGAGATTCCTTATATTAAATTTTATTTCAATAATTTCATATTCCATTACTATTTTATATTCCAATACTATTGCACCACCCTTTCGTGGCATACTTTATGGGTTGTATTTCTTTTTACATTATTCGACGTACCATGTTTGCCGCACCCTATTTTGTCTTTCTTAAATTCTCACATTATACACCGATGAAATAGTCTATAAATTTTTTAAATATCTTTATGCCAGGCTTTTGGTCTTTTTGAAATTATGTGTATTTGCGTCGTTATTAAGTATTTTCATGGGTTTCCTTTTGTTAAAGGGGATGATTTTCCATTTTAATCGGTAATTATTATTCCCTGTTATATTCTTTCATATTAGGGTTTACAAATTTTGGATAGGTTCGTTAGAGGATTTTTGGAAATCAAGAAGATTTTGAAATTTCTTGGTTTTTCCTTTTTTATTTGTATTATACAATTGAAGTTAAAAAGAGTGATACATATAATTTATAAAGCATTACTAATGTCAACATTTTTGTTTTAAAAATTAATTTTCAAATATAATTGTAAGTTAATGTAATAATATATTTTTTTAAGTTAAGTATTATGAATAAGTGATATGTTACTTGTTCTCCATGTTTAACTGTGATCATATGGTGTCTATGTCTTAGTTACTTATTATCTTTTGTAGCAGGGTCTCTCATCCTCTATGGATTTGAAACGTCAACTGACTAATTTGGCTACTTATTATCTTTTTTAGTTAAATGGGTTGTGTGTCACTACTTGTTATCCATGCATCAGCTACTACCATATATTTTTTATATTTCCCTTTTTTTTATAATTGTTTATTTCAAGGCCCATAAAATCAATATGCACAGTACACTTGTCCCATACTCCCACAATCTAGGAAAAACATAGATGGTAGTCCACCCAAATTCTAAAATATAAATACCTATAAATATAATTAATGATTAACTTGTAAATAATTTCCATCTATTCTCATAAATTTATATAATTATTAAATAACCTAATAAACATACTTAAAGAATAATTTACATAATTATAAAGTAGCCTCGTGAAAATGTATAAAAAACAGATTCCCTCCCTTTACATGATTATATTAAAAATGGCCTTAAACATATCAATTAATGAAGAACTTATTAACATACAATATTTTATTAATTTTTTTAAATGTACAAACAAATATATTCCATTCCATAATCCAAATTCACATTATTTTATTAAAAAAAATATTCCATAAATTTGGATGATTATAAAGAGCCTTATGGCCCTATAGATCGATTTCATCCATACTCATCATTATCCATTAAGCTATCAAAACCAAAACTCAAATGTGTTGGCCATGTCAACAAAGGCATATAAGGGCTTCTAACTTTGTAAGCGTGCTTACATATTCCATTAGTTCAAATTATTGTTAAGTAACAACTTATGAAAACCTAAAATCACATTTGTAAATAGATGTATTGTAAATTTTATATTTATATATATAAATATATCTTTTACTTTCAAAAGTAAAAAGTAACAAGTGAGTAATAAGATGGTAAAGTAGTAACAAGTGAGTAATTCTTATATGGAAAAGTGTTTTGAGGAAATGTTATTTTTTTCGAAGTAAAATTTCAATTAAATTTAAAATTAAAGAAAATAACAAAAGAAAGTAATACTAGGAAATTTATATTACAAAGAGTGTATATTCATCTTAGTTTGATCTTTTTAATTATTAATAAATTATAGTTTAAGATTAATTTACACTAATTTTAAATATAATTTAAATGATAATATAATTTTTATTGATGAGTATGAATATAAAAAAATAAAAATAAAAATAAAATATTCTTTATAAAATCAAAAATAGACATGTATAGTAAAAAATAATTTAAATGCGATGGCTTATAACATTTTTGTATAAAATATGACTTTTATTTTTTAATATTAAAATATAACTTTTATTTTTTTAATATCAAAATGAAACCACTTTAAATAGTTTGGCTTTTTTTCAAGGAAAAGAAACTATACCTTCATATTAAAAATATATGTGGATAATCTCGAAATAAACGCGCACAGGGATCTTTTAAAAACACAAATATATAATAATCTCGAAATAAACGCGCAAGGGATCTTTTAAAAACACAAATATATAATAATCTCATTTTTATTATTTTGCATAAGATAACAGACGATCTCTAAAATCATCTTTGAACTCCACAATAATTTAAACATTTTACTTATCCCCAACCATAAGATGATGCCAAATCAATTGGCTTATTTGTTAATCATGGCATGATACTTTTAAACATTGGCTTATTTCTTTGTATAATCATGGCATGATACTTTGTTTAAACATTCTATCTTCACATTATGATACCACGCATTGTACCTCTCTCACATGACCATATAACTTTTATTTACAATATCCATACAAATCCATTTGTAAATACAAGAGACACAAAATAAGTCACAATAAAAGGATAAGGTGTAATGTCTCATATTTTGATATTCGGTGATTAAAACTTTAATACAAATTAGCTTAGTATTTTATTTGCTTTGTATTGATTAAGATTGTTGTTATATGAATATGTGGACTCCCTCAATGTGAGGTCAGTAAATGGAATTTATCGTTTTATTTTATTAATGGAGTGAATATATTATTTCATTAGAACATGCACATTGAATGAGGAATATCAATATGTAGATGTTAATTTAGTTTGTACTTTGCATATGGAACAAGTACAATATGTACTACAAAGAAACTTACATAACTATTTAAATGTCATTTGAATGATATAGATTATCACCTAAAACAGTTGGATATGTATAGAGATTTATGTTAGTTGTGAGCTAACCCACATGTTAATTGACTATGAGATAGTCAGACCCCTAAGGTGCCAAGTGGCACAAGATGTCATGTACATTAAGAGAATAATAAAGCGATATCAATTTTCTTATGATTTAATTATGAATTTCAAACACTACTATGATATGTGGGTAAGTGTGGTTTTGACGGGATGCATAGCTTTCCTAGAATGGTTGTTCGATGGCGTGACTATAAGAACAATAATTTCACAGTATGGTTCAGTATAGGGTGTTGACCCTAGTTCTATCAAGGGGGGTGGAGGCATTTCCCATCATTTATCCTCTAAAACTTGGAGTCATGACTCATGGGAGGGTTGTGCTAAGGCATGCTCTCCAAGGTGTGTGATGGCGACTAGCAGTTGCCTGTTGGGGAATCTTGGTCGATGTAATTGACACTTCTGCTTACAGGTTCTATTTGGGGTTAGGTCAATTTAGTTGATGTTGGACAACATATTCTAGCATAGGAGAGGATAGGCTGTGGAAGATGGAAGTAGGTTAGGGAGGAAGGAAGGTTTGAAGTAAATTAGAAGGATGTCATGAGTTAGTTATTTAACAACATGGTTACTTTTGTGTTCTAAAAGTATTGCTTTACTCATGTGTGATGAAAGATTGTGTTGAGTTGTTTGTATTGAATTATTGTAAACTAGTGTAATTGTTAGATGTGGAAATTTCTATTTGTTATCTTGTATACTTCAATGAGAATGAGAACATACATGAACTATGCTTTAGAGGATTGATTGATTGTAATTAGTACATGTGCATGTATGTATACACTAGCTATGTATACCTATATTGTGCATGTACACTAGTATAATTAAACGGGTGTATTAATTACTAAAGGAATGGGTAATGATTGTAGGAAATATATTGAATATATATAAATATATAATAGCATTAAATACCTTATTAACATTTATTACTTGTTGGTTTGATGAATTAAATAGGTATGGTGGGTTCCAATAAATTTTGGGAGAAAATGTCAAATTCATTTATTAGCTAGCATGAAAAGAAAGACTTCCTATTTTTTTATCATTATGCAATTCATTATTATTTTTAGATATATTTTCCCAAAAATCTAAAAGGGATGGTTGATGGCCCATAAATGAGGGTGGTTGAGGAGACATGGGAAGGGTGCATGAAAAATTGATAAATAGGAAGAGTGAAGAAGAGTTGAGGAGTTGTTTTTCTTATGGGAAGTTGTGGAGAGGTTGGAGCTTGACGAGAGGTGGAAGAATTACTGGAAAAAACGTTTTCATGGTACAAGTTCTTAGAGATTGTGCATTATTGTTCTAAGAGTCACGAACATGAAGGGCCAAGTAACCAAAATGTTTTCTTGGAGCTAGGAAGCCTCTAGGCTCCTAGTTGGAAGGGAAGTATAATTCCATTATGGGCATTGAAGTATGGTGAAGACTTGTTGTTGTCAAAGGACTAGTGCATTTTTGGACAAATTTGACATTTATAGAAGTACTTTTCAATATTTTAATGTTTAAATTCATGTTATACTTCGAATATTTGTTATTGCCATGGTTATAAGCATGATTCTCACACTAGTTAATATATTTACTATGTTGAGCTAAGGAAATAAGATCTAGAATCCTTACATATGGTATCAAAGCCTGATTCCAAATCTGGAACCATAGGGCCTGAGAGATCCATATAGTAAAACTGCGAAAACCAAAAATCGTTTGGAAGATGGTAAACCGAATACACATTCATTCATCCACAAACTCTTACGGGTGTGCTTCCAAGTACTTTATTTATAGATACCTTAGCCTCTATGTCCTCGCCCCATAGTTGGTAACGTCGATTAGGTGTAACTCACCTTGCCACATGACTCTTCTTTTGCAAACTCTGCCTTTTCACTACTAGATCATACATTCTTCCACAAATTGAAATAAGGTGTTAGTTCTCAGAAAGAGGTGTTATATGTCCCCTGTCTATTTATTTCCAACTCACTTCCATTCCTTATTTACAACAACACTCCACAGGTATACAATTATATGGTCACCCTAGTCACCTTCATGTTCACGCATCAGCCACAACAATGACTATATATATATCAAACAATACTAGCAGATATGTAAAATTACTATTGAAAGAAATTTTAATAGAAAAAACAATTTCACACAACACTTATGAGAACCATTTAATAGGCACACTATCAAGGCTCAGAATAGAGCATATCCATGAAATACAATCATACATAGACAAAGAACAGAATTTGGGCATGAAAACTATGATGTTCTTAACAAGAACATAACTAACTCAACCAGCTACACATCCCAGAATACATTATCAATATCAATAATACAAATACAATAGAGATATCTCGATCTCAAGGAATCTAGAGCCTTCGATAGATGTCAATGTGGGGAACATTTAATACAACATTTACGTTTGTAACTACTAGCTGCAACCGGTTCTATGAGCTAGCAACTAGTTTGGTGAGCTGGCTTTCAATGACTCATATTTTCCCTAATTTGGTTTCATCATCCAACATAAGGATCTCTAATATATTGGTAATCGATAAAGTACCACCTAGATCACTTAACTAGAATTTAAAACTATTATGCTTTGTTCTAGTGGACAAGTTAGAACTTACAATCATACTACATGCTAGTGGGGGTTTCAGGTAACAACTTAGGTTGCGTCCAGGTATTCATTCAGGTATTCATTCCCTCCTTTGATATACAACACAAGAAGATAAATAGTTAGATAAACACAAGAAGATAAATAGTTAGTGAGCTAGTATAACAACAAACTACAGTTATTGGCGGCTTGTACTTAGATTATGAGGAGTGAGGGAGATATATTAGGATGGCCATGATTGCACCAAAAGAGTACAAACGGATAGATGTGAGATTTTCTCTATCAAATGTATTTTTCAGATATGGTTTCAAGCACTTGAAATTTTGCTCATCACCGTTGGTGGCTTTATCCTCTTATACTGATAACTTTTGTATCTAGTCTAACATGACAACCTTGAGGGTTTCATTTTCTTCTTCGAAACCTAAAATATCAAGTATATCTAGTTTTCTTCTCTAATAAATCCCTTTAAATATTGAGTAATAAATCAGTGCATTCTTTTTGTGACTTTTCCAATTGCAAATTGAGGTTTATATTCACTTGGTTCTCAGAATCTAACTCCTTATATTTAAGAATATGTACAACATTGCCCATGTCAAGCCAACCATTACCAACATATAGACATTTTCCATTTGTGTACCCTACAGACTTCAGTTGTTCAAATTCTGATTTAACACGATCACACACAAATTTGAGATCTGAAATTTCACTTGCAAAGTCATGTCCCTGCTGCAAGTTGTTGTGTAAGTGTATCTATTTCTGCAGCTTGTTGTTCAACTTGGCTCTCTAATGAGGAAACTTCTGTCTTGAGCTGCATAATTGAAGATTCAGTAGTTTGTAGATTTTATCGAAGCCTCTCATTTTCTTCATAAACATTTACTACATCATTTTCTGTAGAATGATCTTGACTCCACCTATATTTCCATTCACCACTTGAACTTTCTATTTTCCTCCAACATGACAATTGTTGACCAATATTGTTAATTGATTCTAGAGGCTTGCAAATCTGGCTAGGATCTGAAAGAAACCTTACTGTATCTTAATGAATTCCATCCTTTTTGTTGTCAATTTCATGAGTATCAGGAACCTCTTGTATTGGATCTGGAGGTGATATAACATCATTAACAACATAACCTCTATAGTTTCAATTTGCTTCACTAGTTGGTTGTTTGGATGAGGTGTCTAAACCATCAGGACTCAAGTGTATTACTGAGGTGGCACAGGACATGTCCTTGTCATCATGGCCATTTACTTTCTTTTCAGTAGCTAATTCATTTCCATCAAGTTCACCATCATAGTCTATGATATACAAAAACCTCTTTCAGTAATCTCCCTTCACTGGTCAAATTCTCTAAATATTGTCTTTGTAGTGAGTGGATGGACTGTAACATGTAAAGTAGTACCAAAACTACATATTTGAAGGGGCATAGAAACATATGATGGATTTACACTTTCTCTGAAATATACTAAGTTGGTGCTAGCTTCTCTAAGGAAACCATACCGAGAGGATCCCATTGAAACAACAAGCTTGAATAGATTTTCATCAAATTTTCTAGTTTTGGCATCCTGTAAAAGTCTTGTTGTTTCATATATAGGGTCATACCATTTGCAACTCCCATTGCGGACAGAAAATCAAGCCCCACGCTCTTGATACTGGTTGTATGTTGGCAGGAAAGGATGCCTCTTCAATTCTGCAGCTCACCTCCTCATCGTCCATCTTCATAATCGATTCATCAATATGGGTGGGGATTCCTTCCATGTATTTCACCCCACGTCCTCCTTCACCACCTTTCTTTCTGCTCGTCCCCTACCTCCTCAGCGACTGCGTAGTCTATGACAAGGGGCCATTGTCAAGCAATCAGCACTCAACAGGGCGGATTTCTTGTCGCCTTCCTTAAGAACAGGCTTGCAATACACAGCTCTTTCCATAACTTTACCTGTAGTGTTATCCTCCTTTAATTTCAACCTGTGCACCCAACCCCAAGGACCTCCATTAACAAGCGCCATCAAGCTGACAGGGGAAGTTTTTAAGGCTCTGTACAGTGTGGAGCTTTCATTCCTTTGCTCCCTTCTCTTACCTCCATTAATACATGGAAATCTCACGTACCAGGTGTACTGAATCCTCCACTGCATAACTGCTTCACACACAGAGCTAAACTGGCATCCCTCCACGAGATCGCATCTTCTTAAATGATTCCAATTTCCTGTGTGTTCTGCCATTACCACGATCCTACCTCATTCATCCATCATTTAAACTCGTACCTCTCGCCTTTCGGAGCTCCTTCTCCCGACACAAAGCTACTGTTTTCTGGTCCCACGTTGTCTACCACATGCGGGCCTCCTTCCATTTGTTCATTCACATCTGGGATGCTCAATTCCAGTGATGCTAGAGCTAGACATCTGGATTTCATTTCTCTGTCATCCATTTCATTCCATTCCCACTCGATATGGGTTTCTGAATTATTGAATCCTTGGTTGCCAAGATAGTCTACCAAGGAATTGGCCTTTCTCTTCACGTGCTTGAAAGCTATAGTAGGGGCATCACTGAGAATATCAACAAGCATACCCATCCTAGCTTCTAGTCACCATTTTCTCCCCAATTTCGAGACCGACGCGCCAACCTGAATTTGCATAGCCATGTTGATGATGATTTCAGAGTCTCCTTCAACTATCACCGGAATCCATCCATTTATTTTTCCCCATCCTATTCCATTAATTATACCATCAAGCTCAGCCATGTTGTTAGTTGCTTCCCCTATATTCCCCCACTAAAGCCCAACAATTTTTCCCTGATGATTACGAACTACCCCTCCAAATCCTGAGGGGCCTGGATTGCCTTTCAATGCCCCGTCAAAGTTTAGTTTAAATGATCTTGTTGGTGGGTTCTTCCACGTGTCCATACTTTTTATCCTTAGCCCTTTTTCCCTTGACGCTCCTATACTTTATGGAGCTGAGTATATTCCCTAATCCTGGAGGATTCGTCTTTTCTCCACCTCAGCTTTAAGATCATTTGATCCCCACTAAAGAAGTTGCAGGGTCTCCTTAATGTGAATTACCATCCTTATCCAAACCTATTCTTCTTTCCTTCTTTCCCCCACAAATATTCTTTGATTTCTCTCTTTCCAGATTTCCCAAACCAGGAATCCCAGAAAGAGCTCCTAGATGCGGTTGAGAATAGGGTTTTTAAAAGGGTTTCTTTCCCATTCCATGATTGTTTCCACTGGATTGCCTTGAATTATTCTAGAACGACGAAAAATCATCTCCCCTTTCTCCCATATGGTTGAATCATAATCACACTCGTCCAGTAGGTGGTCTATACTTTCCCCTCCTTTTTGGCATATACAACACTAGGCAGGACCAATGAAGCCTCTCTTTAAAATATTCTCCCAGGTGAGGATCTTGCGCCTCATTAGTAGCCATAAAAACAAGGTAATTTTCGGCCATAATTTTGCTTTCCACAAATTCCCTCACCTTAGGTCTATGGGGATTTGATCAAACCCCTCCTGGAGATGAGTGGCTTCTTTCAACATAAAAGTTCCCATTGAATTATGTCCCCATATGATTTTGTCAATATCTTGTTGGATCTTGATTTTCCTTTCCTGTAGGAGTTCTTTTAGAGCCCAGACATCTTCATTAGGGCTCCACCCTTGCCACCACTCCTCATTCTTCCATCTCCAGAATCATCCATCGGGGTTCGGTGTCCCAAATATCCTTGACCCTGACCAAATTATTCACTTCCAGGTTGGACTGTAGAATTGGGAATTTCACTTTCTCGTTGAGACAGGGGAATTGTTGCGAGGAGTCCCGGAAAAAGTAGTTTGATTCTCCATTTTGAATCTCCCAGAAACCATGTTTTTGGATTATTTTCTTGTTCTTCAAGCCTGCTCTCCAAATATGTGATCCTGGAGTGTCCTCGGCGAAGCGTATCACGCTATGTTTCTCCCAATGCGTAGCATATTTGGCATGCCAAAACAACGCCCAGCGATCATTTGAATGAGTGACCCAATACCACCAAATATTTGTTCTCGTTATCTCAGTACTAACTTCGGGATCTCTTAATCCCAAGCCTCCCAACGGCTTAGGTGTGCACACGGTCTTCTAGTCAACCAATGCCCATTTTTGCCGACCTTCAGAAACTCCCCATAAGAAATCCCATCGCATTCCTCTATTTTTTTTCAGAACCGCTTTAGGCGCTAAAAGAATAGAAAACAAATAGAGAGGTAAGGCTTGCAAAACAGACTGGACAAGAATTAACCTGCCTGGACGGTTCAAATATCTGAAGGTCCAATTGGCAAGTTTGGATCTCATCTTCTCTATCAAGTCTTGCCAAGAGATTTTATTTATAACCGATTCTAAAAGCGGAGCCCCAAGATATTTCAAAGGAAAGGATCCATGTTGAAATCCAAGGATTCTTAGAATGTTTCTGCGATTTTCCTACGGATTATTAAAGAAAAAGACCTGCAATTTTTCTTTATGAACTTCCAATCCACTTTCTTTCACAAAGTCATCAAGGATATTTTTCAAGGATTTTGCTTCCTGGATTGAAGAGTTCCCCATAAGAATTATGTCATCAACAAACTATTGAGGAGTGTGAGATTCCTCCTCACGATGTAAACGAAGGCCTTTGAGAGAGTTCGCATGCCTCATGGCTTTGATGGATCTCCCCA
Organism: Larix kaempferi; assembly: GCA_027924585.1. Classification (NCBI taxonomy): domain Eukaryota; kingdom Viridiplantae; phylum Streptophyta; class Pinopsida; order Pinales; family Pinaceae; genus Larix; species Larix kaempferi. The sequence goes on from BSBM01000361.1 coordinate 13,474,204, forward strand.
GACCCTCTGCCATTATAATAAATAACAAGGGAGATAAGAGGTCTACCTGTCGGATTCCTATCAACAACCTAAAGGGGGAGGACAGAGTACCATTCACAATAATGGAGAAGAAATCCGAAGACAATAGCTTGAGGATCCAACGAATCCAATTATCCTGAAATCGAAAGGCTTGAAGCACTCTTCTCATAAACTGCCAGCTCAGTTTATCGTAATATTTGGAGAGGTCAAGTTTAATTAACAGACCCGGTGTCTTCTTCAATTTTAGAGAATGCATGACTTCGTGTGTCAGGAGGATCCCATCCAGGATCTTTTGTCCTTCCACGAAGCCTTCCTGTTCGGGAGAGATGATCAAAGGAAGCAGGGGCATCGAGTCATGTAGGTGACACTGAATTTTCTATTTTAATGTGACTCTTATAAAAAATGAAAACTACCCTTTTGAAGAGGAAGTGCACTACGTGTTTTTCTATTTTTTGTGTTGTCATTTTGAAGATATTGAATTTTCAGTTTAGGTGATTTTTATAATGGCAAAATTCTTAGGTGATAAAGTTTAGAATAAAATTATTAATAAATATAAATTTTTAATGAAAAACATCCATTCTTATATCATTAAAAAGTAGATTCAATGATGAATCCATTGGTACCAAGTCTAGCATATAAGATTTAAAATTTGCAGGCATTTCTCCTTGATGAATCTATAGGTTCCAAAAAACTACATGAGACTTTGCAGGTTTTGTTGACCAAAACTCAAGGCCAAGAGTTTGACAAGCTCTTATCCGACAATTTAAACTCTTGTCCAGGGGTTTTTTAAAAATACAACGATGTCATTGGCTAAAACTCTAGGCTGAGAGTTTATGTTGAATATTTTTTGGGTGTTTTCTCGCATGCACTTCTTTTCCCCTTAACTCCTTTCTCAAGAATTGTAATTGTAATTTGAGCTTTTGTCTTGGAGATTTTCTCCTTGAAGAGGCAAGTGAACATAACTCTCTATTTTGAATATATTTCATACAAGAGACCTTTTTCTTGTTTTATTTATTCTCCCTTGTGTTTATCTATGTTTTCTCCGAAAGACTAGGTTTAAGTATATTGCAACTGGTATCATAGCTCTTTCTTGGGACAAAGAGGAAGAATTTTTAATATTAGGGTTTGGCTCTTTTAAATGAGACATCTTGGCATTATTGCTCCAATTTTTTTCTATGAAGTTTTGGGGTCTAAAATTTTTAGGGTAGAAAAAAGGACATACATAAAATGTGTGTCAAAATTTTTGCATCTGGGTCACTAACATGTCAAAGATACACTCTCTGTAAGTTAGGGTTTTTAACTAATCCATAAGATTTGGTTCCTTCCAACCAATCATCTTGGAATTTTTTCTCTAATTTTTTCATGAAGTATCGAGGTCTAAAATTTTCAAATTACAGCAAAGGAATAAGGTAGTGTGGGTAAAAAATTCAAGTTCTAGATGACTAAACATTCGGAGATAAACAATGTATAAGTTAGGGTTTTTGAATAGCCTAAAAAATAGCCATAAACAAGTGTCTGGGTAAAACTATTATATCTAGAGTTGGAAAGATTCAAATTAAATCCCACCATTTGAATTGGAAATAAAACAAACCATAGTTTTCCTGGTACAAATTTAGCTTTTAGGTCTTAAATATTATACGTCTGGCAAATTGTACAATTTTGCTCTTTTGAGAGACCAAAATTAGCAAGATTTGGGAAAATTACCCGAATTTTTTTGGCACATCAAAATTTTGCAAAACCTATGCAATTGTAGATAAAACATACCAAGATACTATAGAAAAAATTCAAACTTAGAGGTGTAGAAATTTCATAGTTAGAGAGACTTCAAGCTCATCTCTAAATTAGGGTTTTATAAGGAGTTTTGCTTATTTCAAAATCTTGGCTTCAAACCCTACCTTGACAAGTACGATATTTTCTAGTGATTTAGAGCTATTTTTGGGTTAATGAGCTCAAATTTTTAATATTTTTTTAGATATGTGTTCCAACGTATTAAAATAACAGAGAGATCCATTGTTCAATGGGTAAACTTATAGTTTGGGAAGCATACGTGCATAAAATATAAGTGGTACTAAATGACTTTGTTTGACACCTTTGTAACCTCCATTGGTACCCCTTCCAGTAGTACTACATTAGACAGCACATGTACATGGAGTTTCACTTCCATGTACCTTTGGGTATATCAAAGTCCCTTAGGTATACATGGAAGCATCTTGAGATTAAACTAATCAATTGTGTTGGTTCTATAATAAACCGAGAACATCACTCATGGATATCACTCTCTAGTACCTGGGTAGTGAGGTAGTATAGCTAAGGGAACGAAGCATCCTTAGTTAGTTACATGATTACTATTGTTGGACCTCTCATGTATATGAGTGATATAGAACCTGATACTCCCTCATCTTCAATACCTTCTAAAACTTAATCTCACCTAGCCATCCCATGGTGGACGATACTCCTCCCCATATACCACCTTTCAATTCCTTGGACAACATGAACATGTGCTCTAATGTCACAAGGTCTAACACCTTGGAAGAAAAATACAAGACACTTTAGGAAAAAATATAGGACAATGATGATCGATATATGAAAGAGATGTGGAAACTTTGGGATGAAGTATGTAGCCTAAATTAGAAGTTGGATGAAAAGTTAGATCATAAGTTGGAAAGTATAAATAACCCCCTATCTTGGCTAATAGCTCATGGCATGTCAAAACAATTCCCTTTGAATACACAACAGAGTGAGACACACCAAGAAGGAACATCTCACTCATAACTATTTAGCCACTAACAACCCCTTCGATTTCTCACAACCATAACCCGGACTCCATGGACAATAAAACCTAGATCTATTTTCCTAAAGTAGATTTGAACAAGTTTGATGGTTTTAACCTGTTGAGATGGGTCACCCATATGGCACACTACTTTTCCCTTCATAGAACTACTAATGATATGATGAAACTTAGGGTGGGGGTCTTGTATTTGGATCCATAACAATGGGAATGGTGAGAGTTTCATAAAAAATACTATGGGTGCCTCATCCCCTTGATTTATTTTTTAAATCTCTCTATGATTATTACGAGTGAGATGTTCACTATTTGGGGAATCTTAACTAGTAACACCAAACAGGCTTAGTCATAGACTTTATCTCAACCTTTAATCAATTTTCCATCTATACAACAAACTTAATAGATTCTTTCTATAAATAATGTTTCATTAGTGGCCTCAAGGAGGAAATTCAAGAACAAGTCGGATTTCAACTTCCTACTACCTTATTGGAGGCATCTCAGAGGGATCTAGAAGCAGAAATTATGATCAATGCGCTAACCACCAAACCCTCTTTCTTTCCCTGATCACCACCTACATAGGTCAATTCCTGAAGAAAAATTCATTCTCCTCCATTTAAATTACATAGGTTATCTCCAGCATAAATGGTAGACCAAAAAATATGGGGGCTTTGTTATAATTGTGATGAAAAGTATGCTCTAAGTCATAAATAAAAAGAACAAAAGTTATTTCAAATTGATGTGACCGATACTCCCCATTTTGAAGACATCATTATGGAAGATAACCCTAACTTTTAGGTTTCTTACCAAACTCCTCCCATGCAAGAATAATTGAATCCCAAATCCCATCAAGAATAACCATTCTTCTCTCTTCATGCTTTATCTAGTATTTCAACCCCACAAACCTTGAAACTTTTGGGTTACATCAACCACCGCAAAGTGGTAGTTTTGGTTGATAGTGGCATCACCCACAACACTATTCATTAGTGAGTGGCTAAAGAACTCCACTATTATGTCCAGTGGGTTCCTAACTTTCAAATTATGACAGCCAATGGTGGGATGATGAAATGTGGAGTGTGATGTGAAAATGTGAGACTTCAATTGGGTGACTCTCATATCAAAACTCATATGTTGTCCATAGATATGGGTGGTTGTGTTATAGTTTTAGGGGAGGAATGGTTATGCACATTGGGGTATGTTACCATAGAATTCAAGGAATTATACTTGAGTTTTACTCAGGACTCTCATACTCACACCCTCAAAGGGATCCAAGCAGGCTCCCCTGAAATCATAATTTCTCATCGGATGGAAATATTATTGAAGAAAGGCCACTCGATGATTATTTCTCACTTCCATGAAATATAGGGTTTGGATAGCACTGCACTAGAAATCCAACCTGGCTTACAGAGGATTTTGGTCAAACATCAACAAGTCTTTGAGACACTTAAGGGTTTACCCCATTTACAGGTGAGCAGGATCATGGTATTCCATTGATTATGGGAAGTCAACCATAGAATATACGACCATATAGGAACCCATTTTCACAAAATAATGAAATTGAAAATATCATTCAGGAGCTACTAAAGGTAGGAGTCATTCATCCCAACACTAGCTAGTATTCATCCCTAGTTGTCGTGGTTTTCAAAAAATAAGACACTTGGATTATGTATCCTGATTTTTGTGCCCTCAATAATTTGACCATCAAATATAAATTTCCCATCCCAATCATTGGTGATCTTCTATATTAACTCCATCATGCCAAATTTTTCAACAAACTTTACCTTCATTTAGAATACCACCAAACCAGGATGAAAGAGGTCAATATTCTAAAGACATTTTTGCACACATGAAGGACATTATGAGTTTTCAGCAAAGCCCTTTTGACTTTTTAATTCCCATTGTACCTTTCAAATCCTCATGGATAAAATTTTGAGGCCATATCTTCATGATTTTGTGTTGGTTTTCTTTGATGACATCTTGATTTACAGTAAAACTAGGGATGCCCATGTACAACATATTGATAAAGCCATTCAACTCCTTTAGGACCATAACGTTTTCATTAAACGCTCCAAATGTGCTTTTGGAATCTCAGAGGTTCAATAATTGGGTCACATTTTTAGACAATATGGGGTGAGAGTGGACCTTAAGAATATTGTGACAGTGCAAGAACGACACCGACCTAAAACCTTGAAGAGATTACGTGAGATTTTAGGCCTTACAAGATACTATAGGAAGTTTGTAAATAACTATGGTAAAATTCATCCCCTTTGAAAACCCTGCTCAAGAAAAATGCCTTTCCATGGAACTAAGTGGAAGAAAAATCATTCTTGGTCTTAAAGAAAACCACGTGCACCACACCAATCTTAGTTGTACCTAATTTTACTGAAACTATTGTATTGGAATGTGGTGCTTCCAAAAAAGGATTAGGTGCAGTCTTAATGCAAGATAGAAGAACCTTAGCATTCCCTAGTAAGTATTTGTGTGGTAAGAATTTTGGAAATTATACCTATGAGAAATAAATGATGTCTATCAAACATGAATTTGACATATGGTGGTTGTATCTCATAGGGCCCTACGTCCACATTAAGATGGATAATCACAGCCTAAAATATTTTTTTGAATAGAGACTGCCATCCACGAAACAACATTAATGGGTCACTGAGATGCTTGGAAATGATTATGATATCATCTATAAAAAGGGAAAAAGGCAATTTTTTGGCAGGTGCATTATCAAGGAAACATGAGGAAGAGGGATTCCTCTTCGTCTTACCCTCTCTAGTACCCAAATGGTTGGTGGAAGTAGGAGAAGAATGGCTAACCAATTCTACTGCATATCATCTCATCATGTGACTCTAAGAGAATCCCAAACCCACCCCCCACCTCGCTCGCGATTACACTTGGAAACAAGATACTTTGCATTATAAAGGTCACCTTATTCTGGTACCTTTAGAAAACACGAAGTTTGGTAACGCTTTTTTTAGAATGTAGGGGAAAAGAAAAATAGTTTGAACAGATTAAAACATGAAAAATCCAACCTCAAACTCTAGGCCGAAAATTTTAAAAACTCTAGGCCAAGAGTTTGTGAGAGTCCAAACTCTAGGCCAGGAGTTTTTGAGAGTTCAAACTCTAGGCCGAGAGTTTGAACCAATCACAGCATCATATTTAAAAGAAAACTCTTGGCCGAGAGTTTGAACAAAACTCTCAGCCAAGAGTTTGGAAGATATTTTCTCGACCGAGAGTTCGTGGTCAACAAAACCTGCAAAACTATCATGCATCTTTCCAGAACCTACAAATTTAGGAAGGCCAAACCCCTGCAAATTTTAAAGATTATTTTTTTGACTTGGTATCGATGGATTCATCTCTGAATCTAGTTTCCAATGATATAATAACTTTTTCATTTCCTTTTGAATTTCTATTTAGTAATATTTTTTTCTAAACCTTATCCCTTAATAATTTTATTGTTCTGAAAATTACTTGAAATGAAAATTCAATATCATAACAAAGACAACACCAAAAAAATTGAAATATTCACAAATATCTTCCTTTCCCTTCCCTCTGCAAAAGGGTACTTTTAGTTTTTTCAATCAGAGTCACACTAAAACGAAAATTGAAGCTCACCAACATGTCTCGATAAGGCACCATTTTCTGAACATATGTTATCTCGATAAATAATAAAAAATAGTTCTCAAGATTGAAAAAACCTCAAAATACAGTCCATGCACAAGTGCAGTGTGTGTAGATTATGAAAATACATTTTTTTCCCTAAAATTAATAACCATCTCTCAAAAAACTAGTGTTCATGTAGGTCACTCATTATCCATACCTAAACTTTTCAATTATATGCCATTGGTGAGCACCAAATTTGTCCCACCATATGTCCATAAAAAAATTTTAAAAAAAATATGAGTACGAAGCTAATTCAATTCTCTAAAACACTTTTGTTTACTTCAAGGTGAAATTCCTAACGGAGGTATGGGTTTAAAGGGGTTGAAGTTGAAAAACATAAAATTTTGCAGTTTTGTTTGTCAAAAAGAAAGCACAATAGTTACCCAACTTCATGTTCTCACCACCGGTAACTCTGCTTTAAAACAGAGAATATTAACATAATTGCATTCATCTCCTCTCACTAGTCACTTGGTATTTTAGAAAACTTATGCACACAGTTGGGTGCTCCTTCTTTTGGGATGGAATGAAAAAGGATATCCTTACTCTTGTAGTGGAATGTGAAACTTGTCAAGGGAACAAGGGTGACCCTAATGAAGACTCTTGAGGCATTGCAACCATTGACAATACCAACCACTATTTGGACTGACATTTTCATGGATTTAATTATCGATCTTCTGAAAGCAAGTAACAAATCAGTAATCATGGTGAGTCTCCTTTCCAAATATGCTCATTTATGTGCTTGCTAGCACCCATTTACTCTGGCAATGGTTGCCCAATTTTTTCTAGGCTATATTTTCAAACTTCATGGCATGCCTATGTCTATTGTGTCAGATAATCATCCCACATTCACTATCAAATTTTGGAAAGAACTATTTAAACTACAAGGCACCTAGTTGAAAACGAGCACATCTTATCATCCCCAATACATGGCTAGACATAAGCAATCAACAAGTATACTTGAACCTATTTGTTATGTTTTGCATCCAAAGAGAAGCACCATTGGGAACAATGGTTACCTTTGGAAAACTAGTGTTATAATACCACTTATCATGAGTCTACAAACATGAATCCATATGAATTAGTCTATGGCCAACAACCACCCTCTATGGTTTCTTATCTACCAAGTAATTCCAAAGTACATGCAATCGATAGTCTTCTTCATAATTGTGATGTCACTCTTTGCACACTTAGGAAAATTTGGAAATGGCTCAAAATCGCATGAAGTAACAAGTAGACCATCACCACTCAAAACGTTCATTTGTAAAGGTGGCTAGGCTTTCCTTCACCTCCAACCTTATAATTAGACCTGTCTCAAATTGAAGGCCATCATAATCTTGCATCAAAGTTTTGTAGGCCATATCAAATTGTTTAACACATTGGTCAGGGGGCCAACAAAGTAGCACTCCCAACACACTCCAAGATTCACCCAATATTTATTGTTTCATATTTGAAGAAGGTTGTGGGTTTATATAATTGTTGGTTTCAAACTACATTACCATAAATGGATGAAGAAGGCTCTACTTGGCTCCAAACAAAAGCATTTTTTGACACTAGAGAGTGTCAGCTATGTCACTACACTATCTGTGAAGTTTTGATTAAGTGGAAGGATACCTCACTAGAAGATGCTACTTGGAAACCATCAACAATTTGTATCAGTTTCCCCATCTATAACATTGAGGAAAATGTTGTTTTGTGACTTACTGCAGTTGGTTTGACTCCTCGCGCATTAAGCGTGGCATGTGCTCTCATGAGGCCTACAATCACTATCTAAAAATATTTGTTTTCCATCAATTATTCAAATCGTTTCTCTTTCTTGTATTTGTTCAAATATCCTTCTTTAAAAGTTTCCCTAAACTGGTAATAGAGTTTGACATTTTTCAGGAGCAAATAAAAAATCCAATCCATCCTACATGTGCATTTCTTCCTTTCAATCAAATGGAAATATTTTCTTCATTAACAATGGTATGACTCTATGACATTACCAGTCCCTTGATTGACATGATGAAATCACAACCTTTTACCCACATCCCTAAAAGGAAAGAATTGAGTTAGTGAAAAGGTCTTGTGTTTATGAAACAGAAAAACATAAACAGAAGAAAGAGTATGGGAACTTATGCATCTTATCACAACCAACTCAAGTCTTGTGATAATCGTCCAAGAACCCCTCAATTGTAAATTCACTAAAAAACATATCCATTGCATTAGCTACTAATTTGACATTGAAAAAAAATTATTATATTACCTAACTGTAACATCTCTCTTTTTCCCCTATTCTTTTATTTTAAAATTGTAAACTATGTATCAGTTCCTAGCGAGGATCTCAAGGCCGAGGCCCCACCAATGAACTTTGTAAGAACGGTTATTTATTTCCTAAGTTGTAATAGTTGATTATAGACCTAGGAGACTGAAGGTTATGATGCAAATAAATGATGCGGCAATGAATCCACTAGGGGGAAGAGTAAATGGCAGGGTAGCCACGAGAAAACCAGTCATAGATGATGAGGAGTCATCTTAGTGCTAATAGGTACTTGAATAAAAATCACAGTTTATTTGATTATCCTAAAAAAAAAACCTGAGTGTCGTCTTAAAACTAAGAGAAAAACTACTTGTCACAAGCTAATAAGTAAATTCCTAAGACCTACCTTTAAGCATAAACATATTTATTACTTGATAATCCTAAGTGAGATATTACCTAGGTATTATTATTATAAGTACCCAAATCTTTAAAGAATGAAGGAAATTAGGGCCTTTCTTATTTGAAAGCTTAATTTGGGATAAAAGTAATTTTTACTTATATATATGTGAATGTACTAACTTCTTGTTTGTGTGTATAAAGAAGGACGTCTCCACTAGAGGAGTACCCATACGACTACGATTTTTTTTCCAGCGAAAAAAACTACTATTGTTATTCATGATGAATCAAATAGTACAAAGTAAACCTGATTCTTCTGACGAATCATATTACATGTCTCTTGTATCAACCAGCCCACCCAGGTGCTATCAAGCTCTATTCTACGATCATACAATATACCATTATATCCCAAAACTATAAATATCCTCCAGATCTAGCATATCAACATAGAATAGAAACAAAAACCATATCCCCAGAAATACATTCTGTCCAGAGGATACAAAAAGTATTAGTCAAAAAAATAGACTGTCCCACAGTCCAGGAGGCTGTCATCTAACCATTCTTCCCAATGTAGCTGCCCTTCAATTCCAGATAAGGCTTGTTTTGATAACTTATCAGCAAGAGAATTATGTTCTCTGAAGATATGCTCGAAGCAAATATTCTGTTGTTTTGAAATTTCCATTCGAGTTCTGTGGACCCAATGTCGAAGACTTAGAACATTGAGACAGAATTCTCCAGCAGCCCATTTAATGGTGACTCTGGAATCACCAAAAACTTTGATATTGACCAAACCAAAGTTGTTGGCGACTTTAAGAACACACCAAAGTGCCATCAATTCCGCTTTCATATTGGATCCCTGACCACAATTGAGGTTGAAAGAGAAATAATGAGACTCATTTAAAAAGATAACCCCCCCCACAGCACAAATTCCATGTTGAGATGCTCCGTCAAAGAAGAGGATGGGCTGGTTCACTTTGCATTTAAAAATACTAGATCTGTCAGTCTTTAACTTATGTGAATCAGCCTTGCAAATTGAATTCATTTTAAGAGCAGCGATAGCACATTGTGTAACATCAGGCGGTCTGTTCTGAAAGATAGCACAATTGCGAGAATACCAAATAGACCAAGAAATGCAGATAGCAACATAGAAATGCTGTCTACAAAATCTATACCAATTCAGAAAGGATTTGTTAAAATCACCCATGATCCAGCACTGAGTGATGCTCAAAGAAGTAGATACCACATCCCAGACTTCAATGGTGAAATCACAATGCACAAAAAGGTGTTGCTTGGTCTCAGCAGCTTTTTTACACAGAAAACATAAACTAGGCCCATTCCAGCCTCGTTTGCATAAATTTTCCCAAGTCTTCAAACGATCTTGAATAAGAAGCCAGCAAAAACATTTAAGCTTTAAAGGAATAGACCACTGCCAAAGTTTTTCATACCACCAATCCTGGGGATAGCTGTATTTAGACTGAACAATTCTGGAATATGCAGAAGATGCCGTAACTTGACCTGTAACAGAATTGCCACCCCAAACAAGCTGATCAGGCTCGTAATTTAGGCAAACACCAGCAGAAATTAACCTAGAAATGTAATCATCCCACGATCGGGCATAGCAGCCCGTGAGTCCCAAATCTCTTGACGAAATCCACTTAGAACTATGTTCCAGACTCGAATCCTGCAGAAAATTTTTATTCAAAGATGACAAACCAAGGATCTGAAGATATTGCGTAATACCATCTGGGAGAATATAGTTATCTTCCAAACCTATAATGGGATCGATCCCAATACGAACCAGCGAACCAGATCCAACATGCCACACAAGATCATTTTTTATCCAATGAAAAATTTTCATGAAGCCCCGCCATAATGGAGAAAAATTCCAGCTTGAAAGTTTCGGGTTCCTAATCCAGCAGAAGACATCCATATTAATATACTTACAGTGAATAAGTCTAGACCAAAGAGTGCTCCCAAAAAGGCTTCTCCAAAGGCTTTTAAGTCTTAATGCAGTATTGAAGGTTGTCAAGTCTTTGACACCCCAACCACCGAACCTGGTGGGTCTAGAGATGATATCCGCGGCTACCATATGAAGATTTCCAGAAATAGCCAAACCAGACCAAAGAAAATTATAGCAATATCTGTTGATGATCTTAATAATGGAAGATGGAACTTCCAACAATGTGAACCAGTAGACAGGTATACTGCAGAGGACTGATTTCAGCAAAATAAGCTTGCCCCCTCTGGATAGGAACCTGTAAGCCCAATGAGCGATACGAGCTTCAAATTTTCTCAACAGCCAGAACCAGTCCTTTGTTAGATAATTATTTGGTTTAATAAAATATCCCAGGTACTTAAACCCCTGATCCAAAGGGTAGCACTTGTAAGGCAGAATAGCAGTGATGTCATTAAGCTGTCCTTCATCAGATGTTAAGTGATAAAAACTGGATTTACCTTCACTAACCTTCATGCCTGACAGCCTGCAGAAAACTTGAATAATTTCTTTGTAATTAGCCCATTCCTCAAGAGTGTTAACTCCCGCCACCAGAACATCATCTGCAAATAAAATATGTGTAATCACACAGTCTCTTTTTATATTAATTCCCTTGATCTGATCACCCAAAGCAGCATAATTTATCAATCTGCTAAAACCATCCATGATAAGTATAAATAGAAGAGGTGAAAGAGGACATCCCTGTCTGATTCCCCTGGAGCATCTAAAAAAAAACCGAAGGGCTTCCATTAACAAGAACAGAGATGTTCATAGATGTAATACAAGCCATTATCCACTTAATGGTCAATGAGGGAACACCAATCTGGATAAGAATTATCCTGAGGAATGACCAATTTACTCGGTCATAAGCTTTTTCTAGATCCATCTTAAGGACTAAAGCTTTTTTCTTATAAATCTTTATACTATGTAGCACCTCCTGTGCAATACCAATGGCGTCATGAATTTGCCGCCCAGCCAAGAAACCAAATTGCTCAAGCGAGATGTGTTGAGAAAGAGTAGATTTTAAACGATCTGCAATAATTTTGGAAATGAGCTTGTAAAGCAAATTACACAGGGCAATCGGACGATAATCTCCAAAGCACATCGGCTTATCTTTCTTGGGTATGAGAGTAACAAAAGTAGAATTCAGTCCCCCTGAAATGTAGCCATTAAGCCTAGAGAAATTGACCAAATCTTTCAGCTCACTCCCCATAATATCAAAAAAATGGATATAAAGCTCCACCGGCCACCCATCGGGTCCGGGGCTTTTTTCTTTTGCAAAGATCTTCAAAGTCTGTTCGATTTCTTCCAAAGAAACCTCAGCTTGTAAGCTTTCAGCCCCTTGCTCATCAAAAAAGCGAGGGAAAAGAGAAGCAATTTTGATTTGCTCTGCCATACAGCAATCACCAGGATCACTGTAGATATGCCCAAAGTAAGAAGAAGCTTCTGATTTCAAGTGTTCAAGACCAGAAATATGATTGCCTCTATCATCAACGATCTCCCAAATATGTTTAGAATTTCTTCTAGCCGATGCAAATGAGTGAAAAAATTTAGTGTTCTTGTCACCATAGGATAACCAAGTGGCTCGACTTTTTAGTCGCCATTCTTTTTCCATGAGCAAAAGAATCTCCTCTTTTTTTTTCTCTGCCTGTCTCATGACCTCAAACCCTTCAAATGTTAAGGAACTATGAATATTATCTGAGATAGCTTCCTGTAGGCTCTGTTCCAATTGAGTTAATTCCTTCTTATCTGCCAATTTCTTTTCTTTAATCCATTTGGTCACAACCTCTTTTAGTTCTTTCAATTTATGGCAAAAATTCAGGATTGGATTAGAACCCGAAACATCACAGGACATCCAAAAGCTCCTAACCATGTTACAGAAATTGACATCTTCCAACCAACTGGAGTTGAATTTGAAAGGTGAAGCCAGCTTCTGCCCCATAGTGTCGAGCTGGAGAAGAATGGGCCAATGGTCCGAGAATTTATGCTCATAAACCCAAGACCTGTGATTCTGGAAAGTTTTCAACAACTCGGCGCTGACAAGAAATCTATCCAGGCATTTATGCACCCCATCATTACCAAATCTACCATTTGTCCAGGTGGGGGATAACTTGTGAGGCTTGACATCAACTAGATCAGCAGCATCAAATAACTGAGAAAAAAAATCAGCTAAATCATCCAGTCTTGCAGAAACACCCCAAATTTCAGCTGCATGCCAAGTAAAATTAAGATCCCCTGCAATGATCAAATCCTTCAAATTCAAAAGACCAGATTCCTAGAGAGAAGACCAAAATTCCTCTCTCTCCCGATATGGAGCATAACAGTTTAGGATCGACAGAGAATGGTTATTAGCACAGAAAAAACCTTTAAGTAAAATTCCCCAGGGCGTATTAAAGGCCTTAAGATCAAAAAAAATTGGGTCCCAGGCCACAGCTAAACCCCCAGAAAGTCCACAGGAGTCAACTGCAGAAACCTCCCAAGTTGGTAGCAATTTACAAAGTTTATGAATTGCTAGGGTACTCTCACACATAGTTTCCTGGAAAAATATAAGAGAAGGGACAGTAGAGCTGAAAAGATTGGCTAAAGCCTGTGTCCTAGACACCTTAGCCAACCCTCGCACATTCAGAGACAGCAGAGACATTAGTTAATGGAAGAGGTGGGGGACAAAGCTCTAAGCCCCATAGGTGAATTAGGAACAGACCCATCAATATCCTCAAGCCTTTTTGAAACCGGAATGTAAGAGCAAGGAATCGAAGCATTCCTGTCGATGAATTTCTTTTTTTTTCCTTTTCTAATGGTCACATTTTGAAATTGTAAAGACTGGACAGGCTTAGCAGAAGAACCACTACCAGGGTTTTTTGTGTAGGAAGGCAGAGGTGGGAATTCTTCTCCATTAGCCGATAGCAGATAGCTAGATTCAGCTAGAATGGCCTTTTCCTCCGAAGCAGAAGGAATCTCTGAATTTTGGATCTCAGGAACCAAGGCAGAAGAGTCAGCAGGGGTCAAAGAAAGTTGTTTCAAGTCCACAGAGTTTTCCGGCTGCAAGGTCCCAGGAAAAGAAGGAGATTTGTCAAGTAAAGGGTATGAAGGTTGAGGTGAGGGGAAACCCAATCCCGAACCATCAACATCAAAATCCCCAAATAGTTTTCGGCTAGTGTTTGAGACAGGCGTCTTAACCGAAGAGCTAGCTATGGGTAACCCTGTTTTAAGGTCATGACGCATCTGAATCTCCCCCTTAGAGATCCGGCTATCAAGGAGTTTTTCTGATTTTTCAATAAAATCAAGGTCCGCAGGAGACAGATCAGGATAAAAGTGTGGATTAGAATAAAGCTTACCCGGTTGTTCCGAAGCGTGCATCCGGTTGTGAACCCTAGGCGAGGAAGACTCCAACAGAGGAGTGGTGGGCTTGAAGCTGAAAGGGCAAACTACTCGAACATGTCCAAGTTGTTTGCACAAAAAGCACCGAAATGGGATTTTGTAATAGTCCAGAGTCTGCTTCCAAATTTTTTGACCCCAGGCGATTTCAATCTCCGCCGGAAGCCCACCCCTTGTATCCAATTCAACCATGACTCTTGCAAACCGGCGGTCAATTCCATGCAGATTCTGTTTGTCCAGTCGAACAAATCTTCCAACGGCGTTTGCAATACCCTTAAGAATTTCCTCTGTCCAGAGAACAATAGGTAAACCAGGAACAATCATCCAGAGATGCCGGATAGGCTGATATTCGTGCAAAGGATCGAAATTAATATGCCACCTCTTGAGATATAAAGAACCTTGCTTGAAAACCCAATTTCCGGCTAAAATCACATCAACATGAGCAGCCTCAGAAAAAGTGAACAGTATCCACCTGTTCAGAAGCAAATTAATCCTCGGGGCCATACCAGTAATAGGCTGCCAATGTTTGGATACCCAATCCATGATTTCAGACTTGTTGCCTGAGGAGAATTCCAATCTCCCCACTAATGCCCGATCAGCCAGAATTCCAATTTTTTCAAGGTTATAGTTCTCATCAACGTTATAACGAGCTAGCTCAGCTTTGGCCTTGAAAGTCTTCAACCGCCTTCTAGTTTTGGCTCTCGCACCACAAAGTTTGTTCCCATGAGGACCCGAAACCCTACCTCTATCAAGAGGGTCTCCAGAATTCGCCGACGAATGGTCCACAGGAGGGTTTGATGACCCGGGAGAAGCCACCGAGAGGTATTCACCTACCATCATAAAGGAAGGGACCGCCAGCTGCCGGTGAAAGGACAGGACAAACGGCCAACTGCCAGAGAAAGATACACCCCCTCACGGGTCACAAAAATAGCAGAATATCCGATAAAAAAGAAATCCCTAAAGGAAGTAGAGGTCTAATCTGCAAAAAACATTAGGTTGCCAAAAATAGAGAAAAAACACTTGGAGAAAACATAAAAAATTAGCTCCGGACAACTAAGGAATCAACCCACATCAAGAAAGCTGCAGCAACCGCAAAATGTCCAGTTGATAGTTGGGAGGATAACCTACGACAATGAGCATTGTTCCCACTTTTTTTATTCTTGGTTGGTACTAGACCGATTATGATAATCGGCTGGACTCCAAGTCGTCGCAAGCCATCCATGCCTTCTATCAACCATCTAGATCAGGATAAACTGCAGCAGACCTCAGCTTAAACTTAAATTATATCAAAGGTAGACATTAAGACTTCAGTCCAAAGCAATTCTCAACCACCCATACGACTACGATTTACATTAACTTGTTGCAAACTTTGACTGCTACAGTGTATTATATGGATGAAGAGTGATCTCTAGATGAGATTTGACCGTTACCTTCTTGCTGCTGCATAATCGCGTTGAGTAGGGTGATCTGCCTCGGATTGCAAAGATTATGCTACGTAATAGTTTGGAGGTGATCTTCCTTGATTTATTTCCCTATTACAGCTATGTGTTTTACTGGTTTGAGGGAGGGAGATTTTCAATTGTGAGATTCGAACCGAGATGGACCTTCTTACTATTGAATACTTTGGTTGAAATGAATATGTTGGGCGATCTCACTCTTGAGATTCGACCCATGCTAAAACTCTTATGTTTTCTCACGTTGGTACCTATTGGTGGATTAAAATAAGATGGGTGATATTCCTTGAGAAGCGACTCATTTCTATTTATTTTTGTTGTCGTAGAATGTATTTTTGTGCCATCGAATGAGCTCGGCGATCTTTTCTTAAGAAGAAACTACAAGTGTGGGTATTAACGTTGCCAGGGAGGATGAGGTCTAGGGCGTAAACTGACCAGATGGCAATGCTTCCAGCCAAGGAATTTAGGCGCAGGCCAGTATTCATAAGAGACACAGATTCGCATCAGAATTCTGAATATTGCCAATTAGAATTCGAGTAGGTACACCGAGATTTAAGAGACAATTATGAGTTGTTTATGCATTCTTGAGTCGTTGAGTAAGAGATCGATACAAATAAAAAGGCAAATTCCAATGTGATTTCAACATTAATAAATTTCTTAAGACAATTTAAAGTTTCGACGGGATGCTGAGGTTGAATTAAATGATCGACGAATTTCTGAGCATGAACTAAAACGCCGATCATCATTGGACTCAATCGTATAGACATTTCAAACACATTTTTCCGCTGTGATCTCCCAATCCCCGTTCAAGCTAAGCTCAACTCACAAAGATTATAAATCAATTCTCGATTCTGGTGACCATCCAACAGTAGGGAGCAAGAGATGTCTTTTTCTCCTTCTCCTCCCTTTTTTTATAACAGAAGTCTATGTGACATGTGTCTCCACATGCACATAATTCATTTAATTTAATATTTTATTAATATTTACTAGCAAATTACAATTGTCTCTTCCTATTTTGAGTGTGCACTTAATTCTTAAATTAGTGCAAGGTGGGTCTTCCTATTTTAAGTGTGCACTTAATTCCTAAATTAGTGCAAGGTGGGTGTAGTGGTCTTCAATAGAGTCTTAGTTGAGGTTGTTTTCTCAAATATAGTTGTTGTAGGAAGCACATGTTTATTCTAGATTCTCTTTTCTTTTTCTTTTATAAAAGAAGGAAATATCTTATTCAAAATATTTTCTAATTTATTTCTTTTCTTTTCTTTTTCTTTTAAAATAAAAAGGAATATTTTATTAAAAAAGATATTTTCTAATTTTACAATCTCCTTTCTCAAAAATAAAATATAACCATCATGATAATAAAAATAATAAAAAAATATAAAATAATTTTATTATTAAATTTTCTAGAGTCTCCACATGTATATTATTCTTAATTATGCGTGCATGAATAATTTTCTTTTTTCCATTTTTTTTTTGTCTAGGTACCTCTTTGGCAGGCTCTTCCGACAGTTTCTTTCTTTCTTCTTATGGGAAGTACTGCGTAGCGATCGGGAATCTTTACCGCGACCTTCCAACTACGTTTTCTTGGAGACTAAGGGTTGTTGAGGGATAAGGTCCTCCTTATCGCGCGCCCCTCAACTCATTGTACGCGACCAAGTCGTTATGGCCTCGCCCGTACGGCACATGCTTCCCCAGGTGAGATGAAACGGCTTCCTACCCGTGCGTGGATTGTTATCTCAGGGTCGACAGTTTGTCGTCGTACCCCTATGTGTTCTTTTCGTTCTTACGACCCCTATAATTCCCTTGTGGATCAGTCGATAAATCGTCTTACCTGCCACTGCACACACTCAAGCGCACATTAGTAGCGTTGCACTATAAAATATTTTCATCTTTCATTCTAGTATCTCAGTCAGTCAAGCATGCAAATTATTCATCATTTATCATCATGTCTCAGTCAGTTGAGCATTTTCATCATTTTTATTATAAAGCATTTTCATCATTTTTATTATAAAGCATTTTCATCATTCATCTAATCATTTCTCAGTCAGTCGAGCATTTTCATCATTTTCATTATAAATCATTTTCATCATTCATCTAATCATTTCTCAGTCAGTCAATCATTTTCATTATAAAGAATTTTCATCATTCATCTAATCATCTCCATTTCATATGATAATTTTCAAAGCAATTTCCATGATGTAAGTTTTATAAAACCGGTCACTTCAATCCAGTGCCCTCAATAGTCAAGTCAGTCATAAGTCTCGATATTCTAAACAAACATAGGTCTCAATAGTCTAATCAAACATAAGTGTTGAGGCAGGCGTTGCATTGGCAGACAAAGCTAGGCGAACCCCAAAGGGGGAAGGAATCGATGCATTATGATATGTTGTATGTCTGCCTCTATAATTATGCGCTTAAGGCTTAACTATGATTATATGTTATGGTTTCTAATAAGAGCCGAGGGCTCAATAGTATTGGTATGTTTTGGATTTATAAGAGTCGAGGGATCAAATAAATACCTATGTCTGATAAGAGTTGGGGGATCTAACGTTTTAACTTATGTATCTATGTATGTGAGCCGAGAGCTCTATCAGATTGGCTATGTAGCTCATTATTGGTTGAACCATTAAAGATCATAATAGTGGCGTCGGGTATGTTAAGGGTCCCTTTAGAAAGATTCATTTTCTTTCTCCACCTTGGTGGATTCATTGCTATCTCGAGGGTGGCCTCTTGATGGCAGAAATATACACCAGACAGAGAGTCAATTGGCTAGGAGGAAATTTGCAGTCAAACCTTTAGTCGCCTTTGTCTACTCTCTTCAGATAAGTAGTCTTTTTATCATCTTGTTCTATAAGATGTTCAGTGGATATAAATGTATATGTATATATATTGAACATGTATGTGTTGAATTAATGAAATTGTGTTCAAGTGCATATATGTCGTATTTCCATTATGTTTTAGTAAAGAATGTTACTATAGTTCAATGAAGATATGCAATGAATGGGTTGCCTAGGAAAATAATAGTTCTATTATCTTTTAGAAGGATATGAAGTAGTCCTTTAATATGAATAAATAACATCAAATATTAGATAGTTGATTTGAGTATCCTTTCCTTCCTACTAACAAGATTCTTATTATTTTATTTGCATGAGCTCTCTTAAATTGAAGAAAGATGTTGTTAAGAATAATTAAAGATTGTACCTTTTAAACCTAGTTTTCTATGGGTAAATGAAGATCATATAGAACATATCATAATGGACCATGTTGAAGTGTGTTGTGCTATATTTGAATTTGGTTAATCAAAACATTATTTTGGCAATGATTATATAGGTGGGAAAGTAGTGAATAAAGAGTTAAACCTGAAATAACTATAACTCAAGTGTCAAAACACTTCATGGTCAAAAGTGAGTATGGTATTTTTTTTAAAGGATGTTTTAACTAATAGAATGCCATAGGGTTCTAGCAAAAGTTATTAGATATTATGTTTGTCGTTAAGACTTATTGTTGTAGTTACTTGATAGTAAGGGACTTTAATGTGTATATTTCATATAATAGTTACATTAAAGTAAATGTATTAAATAAAGAAATTTGTTGTTTATATTTTATAATGGGCGACTATCGACATGGGGTAACCTTATCCCTTAATATTGAATAATTAAAGATAAATAGTAGATAATCTCCATTTAGATTACTATATTTCAAAGAAGAGACCATGTTGTAATTATTGGATATCTTTAAAATGAATGTTGCACTTATAGGTATTGCTCCTATGTTTATCCCAGAGGTTGATATGCAAATAATTATTCCTTGGCGTCAAATAAATTTTTAAGGAGTCCATTAAAATATTCATGTTGAATCCCAAGTTAAACAAATCTATATACATAGATGAGAATGTCTAGTTGGGATGAGTAGTATTAGAAGACTAACACATTTGTTTGTTAGATGTTCAAAAGGAAAAAATTTGCACCCCATTTACCCAAAATAGAAAGGAGGATTTCGGGTGTGTTATACTAACTTACCAAACATTGCATTTGCAATTTTTGGGCCAATAGCATGTTCACATTTGTAGTGATTCCCTCCATACGTTCCATCCACACAATATCACTTCACACCATGTTGTCCTCCTACCATAATCAATGCATCTAAGTGTGACATTATTAGAATAAATAAAAGTTTCAATGGAAAATGATAAGATTAAAATTACCTCAATGCAATGTTTCATCCAATGCATCATCAACCATGAATGCATCAATATTCCAATCAGGGCGAAGTTAGTAAAACCTATCCACAAGCTAGTCCAACCATACTACAATACCAAATGATGTATTTCATGACGCAACAACCCATGCAATTGGAACCCTGCTTTGTTGTTCATCAAAAGCCACATGTGTACCACTAGTATGTCCATATTCAAACAACACATGAAATCAAACTTAACTTATCAATCAAACTAAATCATATCTCAAACAATCATATTACATCAATCATTAAAATCACACTTAAATTGTATTTATTTGTATTGAATGTCAAATCCATGTTTATTAATTTAGTATGGGGCAGTTTAACCATTGTCTTGAACATATATTTCATTTGAATGTTGATTATAAATGGGACCATTGCACCAATGGGTTTTTTCTAAAAGAAAATACCATTAGCTAATTTTTTATACCAAATGTTGACTCTTTTGATCCTTTTTTTTATTTGATAATTTCCCTTCATTAAATGATTGTATGTTTATAACATATTCCCTTTACAAGAAGAAATCTCTATCACAAGTTATTGCATCTATCACAAGATGTCACATCCATGTCAGCGTTCCACTTAATGTGCATCTTACAAGCTAATTTAATTGACACTTCCAAAAAGAAAAAGAAAAAAGAAAAATCTACATAAGCAACAATGTCCCTTGAAAGCCTTGACTTATACAAGGACCTAGCCTCACCCTAAGTGTCACACTGGAAAAGACAGGGCTACCATTCCCTTCTTCATGCTCATACATGTTGTGCATCAATAGTGTTATCTTGGAACTATAAACCATAACCTTCACAATGAAATGGCATTGGCATCCCCCTATTATTCACAAATGAGATCCTATGTTTAGTTGAATGCCCTCTTATTTTTATCTCTAGTCCATATAAACAAGCATAACTACAAAATAATAATAAAAATCCAACACCAATACATAGGAAAAATGGTATATGAACTCATGTTACTAACTTTTAAACAATGCACCTCTGGAATGCTTACAACTCATACCTCAAGGCAACACTAACCTTTTATCCTGGGGATTTACTTTGTCAATGTATGAAAGTACATGGAGAATTGAGATTCATTTCCTCCTCTCTAATGAAGTAAGGAGATATACAGCGAAAAGAGAAATATGAAATATGAAATGATCACTACTTTTTTCCATTTGATATATTTTAGACCAAGCTAAATCCTTACCAGAAAATATGATCATGTCTTTGAGTTCTTGTACCTCAAATTACATGATAGTTTTTCATTTGCCTAGCTTTACCATTCTATATCGATGAATGTAAACAATGTATAATCATATTAGGAAAATTTTCCATCCATTCACAATATCTATGAAATGCATCCATTACACATCTACGAACATCATCTTACAAGGTATACAAGATCAAGATTCGATAGTTAAGATAGTTAAGATGTTCAAGTTCAACTAAAATGTTGTCATATTGAAATGCAAACTACTAAACATAAGGGTGGACAATATTGCATTATTGCATTTTTATATAATAATGTAGTTTGTCTTTCTTACCTTGATATGTATAATGGAACAATGAGAAACTTCTCTATACTGGAAGGCCTCTTGTTGTGAGAGAAAATAAACATGTATTAAAATGAAACAATATTAGGTATATATAAGAATGAAATAGGGTTAAGTTTACAATCTACCTTATTCATTTGTTTGAGTTCCAATGTATTTGTTATGTATTTATGTTAAAAGGTGAGTAATTGTCTCATTTAACAACTAATTGTAGGTAAAATTGTTGCAAGCATTGTTTTCTAGCATCTTGGTCAATTTATGTCAAGTGAAGAATTACAAGTATATATAATAAACATGATAGTGAAAACATAAAGACTATGAATGAGTGTGTGAATCCACCTCATGGTGGATATTGGAGCCAGAATATTGAATGTTTTGTAGGACACTAAATTATCTATAGGCCTATCATGTTGGTCACCATCCTTAAAAAAATAAGGTCATCTACGTGTAAATGTTGTGCATTGCACTTTCTATGAATGATACCCAAAATCTAATTATGTAAACCTCCTTAAATGAGACTTCCTTCTAAACACATTTCACTAACTAGGCTTTTGTATTCTCCAAGAAGGAGAACAAATATGATATTTTTTTTTTTTTTTAATGCCTTGCAATACTACTTAGTTCAATCATAATACCGAGATTCCTAGCTTCAAAGGCATGCGCACATCCCTTTATTCAATCCTCGCTCTTTAAAAAACATGGCATCATGTATATTGAAGAAAAAATATTTTTAAGGGATCGATCTCCTTATCCCTTTATAGAATTATAGAACTGCATAATTAATTATTTATCGTCTAATGAAGTGTCATATGAAACTTTCCCAACCAAGGAAATGCAATTCGATCAAAATATTTTGGTAGTATCCCATGACACTGTGCAAATCATAGTTTAACCTCACAATCAAAATGTTATTTCTCGTAGAACTTTACAATAAAGACTTGCAAACTTTTTGGCTTAAAATAAAATTGTCAATTTGAAAGCTTGGTTGCAAGGTATTTTTTAAGGATTATAAAAGTATACTTAAGTATAGTATCTAAGTAATTATTTTGGATTGAAAAAAACATATATATAGATTGGTAGACGAATATTAAATCTGAAACATACAATTTACTACCAAAACTTGTAAATTTTGGCGAATATTATGATAAAAAAAAACATATTTTCATGTCAATATAGGCGATATTAGAGACCAAAAATGACCGAATAGCGAATTTAATTTTTGAAAAAAGGCCCAAAAATAGCCAATTGGCTAAATTTCGCCCCTAAGAATTTCCCTGCTTGGTTGATGTCTTAATCTAGTTTGGATCCCAACTTTTAAGAACAACTACATGGGTTTCGCAATTCTTTCAAGATTGATGCAACCTAGTTGACATAATAAAAACACACAATTTGAATTTCACTAGCAATTATGTATAGTCTTAAAGAAACTTTCTAGGTTATATTCTCTAATTTGATTGCCATGCATATCCATAGAGCCACACATAATACATTCATAATCAAACTTTGTGTACAAAGTACATGGAGAATTGAATCTCATCACTGTGGGATTCATATGCAAATCCATAAAAATTATTACAAGGGAAATCGCTCCTTTAAGATTGGTATAAATGGGACTTTGGTTAGTTAATCTAGATCTTTGAAGTAACAAGAGTCACATTACAAAAGATACTATCTTCTAGGTTGTATGGCACATGCACCCAGGAAACCTCTATTCTGGAATGCCACAATCTTTGGGCATTCCAAAGAAGCTTTGGCACTTTTCATTGAATGCAATTAGTAGATATCAAACTTAATTCAATGTCCATGATGAGTATGCTCCCAACCTATGTTGATCTAGAAATGTTGCAATGTCATCCATGATGAGTGTTCAACAAGGAAATTGGATCCATAATTCGATAATTAGAACTTAGAAATAGACTTGAGGTAGATGTTTTTGTGGTTACTTCCCTCATAGGCATGTATGTCAAATGTAGCAACATAAGCACAATGTGACAATTGTTTTACAAAATGAGTAAACGAGAAGCATCTTATGGAGTACAATGATTGCAAGGTATGGAAGACATGGCTTATATCAAGATGCACTTGGACCTTTTTTTGTCAAATACAACAAGAAAGCATGAATTTGGGTTATATCACTTTAATTAGTGTTTTACTACATGCACTCATGCAGGGCTTGTGGATGGGAATTGGTGATACCGCAATTGCTTGACTAGAGTTCTCCTCTCACACATAGGGTGGAGCATTAAGCTTGCATGGTTGATCTTCTTGGTCATGTTGGCCAATTAGATAAGGTAGTAAACATTTTTTTAATATGCTAGTAAAACCTTATAGTGAGGTGTGGAAGACATGTTGCCTATAGAGTTCATTACAACATAGAGTTGGTAGAACATGTGTGAAAAAATCTTCTTTAGCTAGACCCTGAAAACATCGGATTTTTTGTTGTTTGCAAACATATATGTTGCCATTGGAAGCTGGGAGAATGTAATAAAGGCAAGAGAAATGTTAAAAGACAAGGGGTTGAAAAAGAATCTAGGATTGAGATCAAGAACATGGTTCATGCAATGATAGACACCAAGCATGCTCATAAAATTATAGAAAAAATCTAATTTATGTTGGATACTCACACTAGACAGATGGAAGATGAAATCTAAGAAACTAGACCCAAGATTTTCTCCATGGAGTGGATAAATGGGTACAAGGAAAACATCCTTTCTAACCACAATTCAAAGTTGAACATTTGAAATTTGGGTTTCTCAACATCAGTAGTGGGGCACCAATCAAGATTGTCAAGAACAATAATTTCCATAGTGTCTACCACAATATTACTAAATGCACCTCAAATATTGTCATTTCCATAGTGTCTACCACAATATTACTAAATGCACCTCAAATATTGTCATGTAAGAGATGAAAACCACTTTTTAAGTTTTAAATATTTACAATATTCTCATGGAAATGGTTGGTGATGCTAAAAAAAGCCAAGCAAAAATCTTGTACTATAACCACATATTTATGCTTAATGCTTTACTTTGCACTAGATTATAATAAATATTCCCTTTCTTAGGATGATATAGTACTTTGGAGTTATAGAGATGGTCATTTTGACCTGGGGGGATCAATTCTTGTATAAGGTTATACTTGTTGCAATCATGATGTTATGTTATATAATATTCACACATTTAACACAGACTCAATGATAACATATTATAGATAGAAAATTGAAAAATGAACTTGTATTTCTCTATCAACAAAGACTTATGAATCCTCCATTGATGTTAATTGATATTATTTTTCATACGGGACATGCCAATGGATGCGAGTATTCCAGAGTTCCAACAAACCAACCTATATATTACTCATTACAAGAGGAATGGGGACTGGAAGATAAGAATAAAACCTTCCTCAAGTCCTCAAAGAAGTGATGGAGAATTTGTGTTGGACCAAAGGGTGTTTTACGATAGATTGCACATAAAGGAGTGTCATTGGAGCAAAAGGACCTTCACCTTGACCTTTACTATGTGATAGAGGAGATTTTTCTCCTTCAAAATTGAGACTAGCTTCATGAAAAAAATGATGCAAAATAAGGGAGTGGTCACAAGGTCCTCTTTTCCAAGACTGAGCAACCCACAACTCACTCTATCTACTCAAAATTTTGTTGTCATGATATAGGGAAAGGGAGATGAATAGACAAATAAACATAGTAGTTCAGATTTCAAACAAAGTAGTTTGGAAAAGCACAAAAGAATTAACAATAGGCAAGTGTGCCTCCCTACATTAATTCATTATCGTATCAGTAGGAGTGATCTAGGATTCCATGGAACCACCTTAAACGAACTAATGGAGAATACCCTAGACGATATTGAACCATAAGTGTTTTTTCAAACAGAGAACTAGGATTTGGGGAAGAGACTTAATGACAAGGTTGAATCCATAGAATCTATAGACTACTCCATATAGCACCATAAAACTTAAAACTTAAAAATTATGAAAAAAAAACATTAAAAAAAATTAGTTTATAATATTTTGAACCAAATTTACAAAAAATTATACTACAAAGATGGAAGGTGCTTGATTTTACAATTTTGAAAAAAAACAAAACAAAATGGTCACACAAACTTGTTCACTCATTTGCAAGAGTATTATGTACAAGAATATTCAATAAGGGTGGATCCGTGAAGATGGGTAACACTTTTTAGCCAAAAGTGACGGTGAAAATTTGATTTTTTACTAAGTTATTAAATCGAAGCTCTCAAAACCCGTATCCTTTGTGAATTCCGACATGTAACAAAAAAACAAATTGTGGGGAATTATGTTGTATTTCCACCTATATTTTTTTTAAATAAAAATATTATTTAATCTGTCAAAATTGCATTTAATGATATGTTTGTTCTTGTAAATTTCATGAAAAGTTACCAAGTGGTTTCTGTGCACGTAAAATAATTTAGTGATAAATGCATAATTTTGGAATATATATATATATATATATATAGATATATAACCTACACAAGATGCACCGGGGCACACATTTTTTTTTAATTTAGTTTGGAAAATATATATATTTTATTAATTTTCAAAACTGACCATTGAAAATTTTAAGCGCATTTTGTACATGTGTGTGCACATAAACTATTTTTTATTGGTTACAAAAATATAAAAAACAAAAAATACCCTTTTGAAGAGGATGCGTTGATGTGGGGCATATCTATTTTTTGAAATTTTTTGGCTGTGTGCTTTTAATGTTGTTGATTTTTCTTTGCATTGATTCGAAGTTGTGGACATGGTTTTTAAGTGTAAGTTTGAAAAGAAAATAAAAAAGAATTATCATATGATCAAAAACCTATAAATTATATGCCAATGGATAGATGATTCATTGACGAATCCATTGGTATGAATTTTGCCACCTAAAGTGCATCCCAAGACAGGGTTTAGGGACAACAAAGATGCCAATAAAATTAAATTTGCGAAAATGGGGGCTAAAAAACTGCTTTTAAAGCCCTTGATCGAGCTATGAGCTCGATCGAGGTTTGTAAAACCCTCAATCGAGCAATGAGCTCGATCTAGGTTTGTAAAACCCTCAATCAATATTTTATGCGTGTTTTTAAATACCTCAATTGAGGGTTTATGTGTGGTTAGATAGAAACTCGATCGAGCTTGTAGCTCAATTGAGCTTTTAAAAACTTTGATTAAAAAATTGTTGAGGTGCCCATATTCATACGTGCACACAAATATGGGCACCCAAACATTTTTTTCATCAAAGTTTTTAAAAGTCAGTATCTAATAAGTAGTATTAGCGTGTCCCACATGGTATATATTCCATCTATTAACTATGTGAGTGCCCTTGTAAATTAATAAATTTATTAATATTTATTATATTTAGAACCTTCATAGGATTGAGCTCTTTGAAATCAATTAAAATCAAACATAGAATTATAAGACAATCCAATTTAATAAAACATAATTTCAACTAGAAGAATGATACTTGTGGGTAATAGTAAATACCTTGAAGAAGAATTAGGTTAAATCATTAGTACTGCCACTTCCTCTAGATTTTATACGTGTAAATATGGTTCGTAGAGTAATTGGATTTATAGATGTAATTAGTCACATTTATAACTCCAATTACTCCTCGACCCATATCTACAAATGGGTATAAGGGACCCTTCTCCATATTTTCCATGATTTCTATAAGCCCTCGACTCATCTACTATATTTATAACCTCTCGACTCATCTATTATATATATATATAACCCCTCTCGACTAGTCCTTGACTGAGTTTCTATGCAACAAACATTGTGAAATAAGCTATGGTATATTGTTGTTTTCTACTTATAATGGTTGTAGATGCTTGATCGAGCATTCTAAAACCCTCAATCGAGCTTAAAAGCTCGATCGAGCTCTGAAAATGCAATGGCTTGATCGAGCTATCAATGCTTGATCGAAGGTTAATAAAACCCTCGATCGAACTCAATACCTCAATCAAGGTTTTATTAACCCTCGATCAAGCATTTTAAAATACCTCGATCGAGCACTTATTTAAGCCCTCGATCGAGGTCAATTTTTAACATAATCGTGCCATCTGCTTGCCAAAAAGTGTTACCCATCTTCATTGGAACACCCATAAAGCTTTTGCCTTAATTAATTTGGACAAACACCTACTGCTTCCATCAATGACAATAATACTAATTTGCATGTGTTATGTATAAGAATATTAAATAAGCTTTCGTGTCTTATATTATTTGGGAAAACCCCTATTAATTACATCAAAACATATTAAATTGTAAGAATGTTATGTTGAGGAATATTCAATAAATATTTTATGCCTTAATCTATTTAGAAAACCCCCTATTGCTTCCATCAAAACAATGAGTCGGGTTTTATGGTAATCGAGTAGTAGAAATTGTGGTAGCATGTGCGGGCTGGGGGGGTACTTACAACCCCAAGTGACAAAAATAATTGACCTACACCTAGGGCTTAGGGGAAACCTCTAATAGCCTAGCATAAATTTTAGGATTGTACCAAGGAATCAAAATTCTCAAAGAAAAGCAAGCCAGGAATCTCATAGTTATTAATGACTTGTTGATCATCATTCAATGAATGGTAGCTTTGGCCACTTCTATATTGTCAAGTCTCGATAAATTGATCATTCTAATTCAAAGAAATGTGAAATACTTTAACTCAATAAAAAAGTATCATGTTCTTTGAGCTCTTAACAGTCATGCTAACACAATAGAAAACAAGGGAAGGCTCATGAATTGTGGTCTTTTGAGAAAAAAAGGGGGAGCCCCATCCATTAATTCTCTCCCGTGAATAATATCCATCTCAACATTTGGGAATGTAAGCAATATGTAACTCTAAATAGGTGGCAACAAACATACTATCACATGCATTAGAGTATACGTTCACACAATTCCCCCATACCTCTCCATTACACTCATTCTTAGGCAGCAATGATCCATTATAGCAATGGAGATGGGATTACATTAGCAAGATGGAATAATTTAGGTTAGCCAAGAGAGTATTAGTTTGTGTGTCTTTTTTGTGGGTCCTTTGAAGTTTTAACTTCTATCTATACATGAGCGAGAGCACACAAAAGAAGTCCCATTGCATCAAAGGCAAATTAAATTTGTCAGATTGCAATGAGTCAGCTTGAATTCAAACGACAAGCAAGTCAATTGGGACTCTCTTTGAAGAGGTTCATTGTATGTTCCAATGGAGATTGGGTATCCATATTCATTCCTTCCAAGTCTTATTCGGTGAATTTATTGAATCTTGGAAGCTCAATGAATTCAAATTGGTTTTTCTTTGGTATACTTCTCATTCACATCAAGACATCATTGCTCTGATTTTGCACCCTTTCACCATGGGTGCACCATGGATGGTAACTATCACACTAGCCATGGAGCTTCATGTGACACAACTACTATCCACTAGATTTTAAGGAGGCTCATGCACCAAGAAGAGGGTCTCCAAGTGGTTGTAGCATATCTCAATTCCAATGTCCTCCCAACTTTATGACCAAATGGAAAGATATGTTGGGTTAGAGGCAAGAGTGGTAATACAAAGTACCCAAATTGAAAGGCTAATAGTTGCACACATTGTGCATATGCAAAATATTTCAAAGCTCGTTAGAGGACCCCATCTTAAAGTTCTAATCCCAAAGCCTCAGTTGGATCTCATACAAAAGTGGTCATGGAGGAAAACTCGGTGCAAAAAACCCATGGAGATATGGATGTTAAAACAACGGGATGGGAAAAGAAAGTAGAGGGAAACTAGGAAGCGCATAGTGAGCATGGATTTCATTAAATTTTCCAAGTTTTTATGTTTTGCAAATTGAAACTTTTATTAGGACAATGTATTATAATCTATAGCAATAAGAACTATAGTTTCTTGAAGGAAAATGTAAGAACCAAGTTGGCACTAGGCCAAACCTCTTTTTATTTCTTTTGTCTCAACACGAGTCTATGAAATTATGTATTATTTTGTTGTACAATACAGCTGCAGCTTTTTTTAAATGTGAATTCTAGCCATTCTAGTTATTTTTTTAAAGAGTGGAAAAAATGATATTATATTGAGATACAAAACCAAAATCTTGGGAAATAACGTGTATATATATAATTGTAGTGATGAGAAGACATGTTTATTAGTCCTTATGTGGGTTTGTTTCTAATGGTGTGTATGGTACTCTCTAGAACTCCATATGATCTAGTATGGAGTGCAAACAAGAAATTCATAGATTGAATTGAAGCACTTGTAGCATCCCAAAGAGTCGGGAAGCTTGGGGTTATGAACATCAGCACTCAAATACTAATATGTGCCAAAAAGGTTATTAGTCTTTAAAAAGAATAAGAACTAAAAGGCCATGAGGTTACAACAAATATCTTAATAATAGCTACACATGCAAGATGTTGAGACTTCCTCGCCAATTAGAGACCAAACAATTAGTCCAAAGTGAGAGGATCATTTGTTTTCAAATCATATATAAGGTGTGGGAAAGTTGCAAAACACCTTAGTGGAATGAGAATGGTATCCCAACAATTGGGTATCACCTAGGGGAAAAACTCTTCTTTCAATCACTTTTCTGTTTGGTAGGTGCCAATTCTGGTCTAAAATGGTCCCTTGCTAGGTGGAAGTATCCTTGTTTCGATGTTTGAGATATTATAGCATGAGTATTAAAACACTTAAAGAGGTTTACAATGTCCCAAAAGAAAGGAGATCAATTAGACTTTAGTGATCCAATACAAATTGTTTATTGATCAATTTAAAGGATCTAGTCAAAGATGGCCCCAATTTTAAGCTGTGTTGATCTTTGAATAAGCAATGGTTAGAAATGAGCCATAACCTTCATCTTGATATACCCTTGATGTGCTCATTGGCAAGATAATCCAACCATTACCAATAATGATAATAACAAACAATGCAAATGGGTCAACAAAGTATTAAACCATCCACCAAGGTCCCATTCTTGTTATGGCCTACCCCACCTGAAAAACATGTCGAAAAATGAAGATCGGGGCGAATCCCAAGTGAATTTGGAAAAATAGATACCCCTTGGCCCTAAAGCCTAAGCTAAATAATTCTCAAAGCAACTTATATAACAAAAGAAAACTTAAAAAGTTGAATAAAATATTGAACCTAAATACCAATATTTCTACCGAACTTCTACCCAGTTGCATAAAATTGTCAAATTTTGGGAAGTAGATGAACCCAAAATGCCATGCTCACCTAGTCCATTATTTTCCAAGTCCTAGATTAGGCAATATTGGAAAAGCCAACAAAAGTCCCCTTTATGCAGTAAGGACAAATTATTTTCACACTTCTTGGAATATTGCTCAAATTACCCAAACCATATGGCAATAGATGGTTGTCTTCTATATCCCTAAAAGCATAGGCATAATACATTAGGTCAAGGTCCTTCAATGGTATGATTACAACTTCTTCTCTAAAACATGCATGCAAACTCATTAGCATTGAAACAATTTAAGAATCATGGGGAGAGCATAAGAATACCATTTACCTTAATGTACCAAAGACAAATATTTTCACACTTCTTAGAGTAATGCACAACAACCCAACCCATATGGCAATAGTTGGTTGACTTCTATATCCCCATAAGAATAGGCACAAACCATTAGGATAAGGGCCTTCAAAGGTATTATTACATTTTTCTCTAAAATATGCATGTAAACTCATTATAATTGAAACAATTTACAATGAACTACATTGAGAACATAAAAATACCACTAACAATAGTTCTTTAGTATATAAAAACATATATTCCATTGATTACTTTGTTATTGTTGCTAATTATGTCAAGACATTCAAAATCAAGGAGAGAAGGTGGCTATAAAGCTCAAATATTAACGAATGGATTAGCCATTGACGCAACACATCATATATAATCAACTAGGTACCACCAATGAGAGAAGCTCGCCATAAAACTTAAAGATTAACAAATTGATTAGCCATTGGAGCAATACATCCTATAGTCAACTAGGTACCACCTAAAAAGGTTGACTGAAGTAGATCTCTCATCGTAACTATTAGGGTCAACACCTTAATAGGGCACACTAATAATTTCCACAAGCTATGATCAAGCAACTAACAAGTCAAGAGAATTGCTCTAAGACCAATACTCAATGTTACCCCGGCTAGCTATGCTTTGAGCTAACGATACCAAAAGACCAATGTATAAGGCTAGGAACCCCCAAGTCCCAAGGCACCAATGAAAAATCCATGGGTCCATAGCAATCACAATCAAGATATGCCAACAAGTAGTTGGGCCATGGTTGAAAATTGATGGTAGCACCGCCTTTGATTCCAATGCATATGACATGATGCATCCAACTAACGATCTTTATTTTGTAATATTTGTGCTATAATCAAATTTTAGAACCTTGTCAATATTTGTAGGGTTGAGGCATTTTGTAATTTTGTTATGTGATGAATACCAATTACAACCCACTTTTATTAACAAAATTTTTTTTGAACAATTTCCTCTTCCCATGATGTGCCAATCCCACTCCATAATATAGGAGTATTATATGCCAA
Organism: Larix kaempferi; assembly: GCA_027924585.1. Classification (NCBI taxonomy): domain Eukaryota; kingdom Viridiplantae; phylum Streptophyta; class Pinopsida; order Pinales; family Pinaceae; genus Larix; species Larix kaempferi. Next base: position 13,506,461 of record BSBM01000361.1, read on the forward strand.
CAAATAGTTGGGCCATGGTCGAAAATTGATGGTAGCACCGCCTTTGATTCCAATGCATATGACATGATGCGTCCAACTAACGACCTTTATTTTGTAATATTTGTGCTATAATCAAATTTTAGAACCTTGTCCATATTTGTAGGGTTGATGCATTTTGTAATTTTGTTATGTGACGACTACCAATTAGAACCCACTTTTATTAACAAAAGTCTTTTTTGAACAATTTCCTCTTCTCATGATTTGCCAAGCCCACTCCCTAATATAGGAGTATTAATATAGGAGTATTATAATGAAGTGCAACATTTGATGACAAATCCTTCAATAAATAAGTCACAAGGGAAAGATATATGTTCCACCAAAGTTGCTCAGGATTTGCCACCAGCCCAACAACTTGGAATGTTGTATTTTCACAAGTACGACAACCACAAGTGGTGAAACCTTGTGAAAAATGTCCAAGGGATTTAAATTTTGGTGGGGATAATATCATCGTCTCCACTTAATCATCAAACAAGGAGACTGTTGATAAGAAAAACTATATTCAATAATAAAATAAAATAATATTATTTTGTTTCTTTTTAGTGAGGCGTATATATATATATAAAGTAGTATCGATCCATTCTTTTTGGTGAGGCGTATATATATATATATATATATATATATATAAAGTAGTATCAATCCATATTAACTCTGATTTTGCAATTGGGCTTTTTTTAATTTCTTTTTATGCTTAATAGACGTGGGGTTAAGATGGATATATGCTAGTCACATTTACCTATGAGGTCATGCAAGGAATTGAAGAGACTTGATTTCTACAATGTGTAAAGTGGGCCTTCCTTTCTGTTAGGCATTAACTATAGAAAAAATTTACCACTAATCAAGTGCGACTACTTGGGGTGTCTTCGTAAAAATATATAGAATGCTAGGTTGTTCAAATACAAAGATGCCAACGAAAGAACTAAGATAATGAGTTCATCAATATGATCAGTTTCAATAAGCTAAATGCAATAAAAACTGTTCAAAATTGTTGTATGTACCAACGTACAACCAAACTAATCTATCATTTGATTTCCATTACATGAAAACTAACATGTGCCAAAGGATGCCAAGTTCAAATTCGCCCCCAAGGAGATTATACACCAGTAGAATATGAGTATCACATTTCAAGACGAGAGAAAACCCTCAACTCATAAAGCTTGTAATCCCTTTAGAATTATCTTTTAAAGTTACATTGCTCCGAGAACATGTGGGCTTATTGTGTTAGACCACCTTTCCCTGAAAATTATAAGGTTTTATCCTTGATATAGATCTGCAGCTTCTTAATCACTTAGAATTATCTTTTAAAGTTATCATTGCTCTGAGAACCTGCGGACTTATTGTGTCAGATAGACCACCTTTCTCCGAAAGTGATAAGGTTTTATCCTTGACATAGCTCTGCAGCGTCTTCACGTTCAAGTCCAACCGTTCTTGATCTGCATCCATAAGATCATAAAAAATATATGACGATTCCTTTTTTCACTAGTCTCATTAACAACAAGCATTTTTATTTCTAACATATCTTTCAACTTGGAGATGTATTCAAAACACAAAAGAAATGTAGTATCCAAACAGTGCAATGGAATCATATTTAAATTTTAAATATGCCACAACAGGTCATTTAAAATGTCGTAGATGTACAAATAAAATATCGCTGGAATGGCACTACATGGGACATTTAAAATGTCATAGATGTACAATAAAATATCGCTGGAACAGAACTACATAGGACCTATTATTTAGAGGAAAAGACTCAACTAAGCTTAAAAGTGCAGCAAGAAGCTTGCATAAGGACCACCTCTGTTACCTTTTTCAAGAAAGGCCAACAACAGCATGAATCTAAAACATACATCAAATCCCAGTCCCTCCTCACAAGAATTCTTGGAACACCTCAACAGCCTCTCAGAGCACATCAAATTCACCATTGAACTAGAGGAAAACAATCAACTACCTTTTCTAGATGTAATGCTCAACTAAAAAGGTAATGGAAAGCTTGGGCATAGGGTCTATAGATATTAGAAAGCCTACACATACAGATAGATACCTTCATGCAGATTCTCACCACCATCCTGATCAAAAACGAGTCATACACACCCTTGCCACCAGAGCTATAAGAATATAAGAGCTGATCACTTGAAAGAAGAAAAGGAACACCCCCGGAAAGCCTTTCAAAAGAACGGTTACCATGGTGGACAGATCAGGAAGGCTATCCACAAAGCCAAAAAGAAAAGACACACACAAAGACAAATGGATGGCCCAGCAATCTCTTTACCTTACATCACCACAGATAGGATTGCTCGTATCCCTAAAAGGAACAACATCAGAGTGGCCTTCACTCCCCCAAACACTATTTGAAACATGGTCAACTGCACAAACGATCATGTGGACCCAGGACAACAAAAAGGGGTCTATTTAATCCCCTGTTCATGTGGCAAGGAGTACATTGGTGAAACAGGCAGGTCGTTACAGATTCGTCTTAAAGAGCACACAGCAGATATAACCAGGAATAGAGCTTACAAATCTGCTCTCACTGAGCATTCTCACAACACTTCTCATCACATTCGCATAGAAGACACAAAAATGGTTTCTAGAGAAGAACACTAGGAAAAGAGTAAGAAAAGCCTTGGAAATTGAGAAGCAGGACAACACTTTAAATAGAGATGATGGGCTAAAAGCCTAAAACTCATCAACACATGGAAGCTAATCATAACTCACCTTAAACAATCCTCAGCATCAGTCCAAAGATGAGTTTTGGGTTTATTTGTGTCTGAAAAAGCCGACCTCCCCGAATAAACCCTTCGGCTTGCTCATCTTACCCATATTTATTTACGGTCTCTTCTCATTTCTTCCTCATCCCATCGTTGCATGGTGATCCCCTGAGGATGGACTCGCATCTATGAAGTCCGAAATGTAGGGTTTGCAAATAAATCACACGCAGGTTTTCCTTGTTTACAAATGTGAAATAGTTGGTGTAAATGTTAGAAAGTAATGGTCATTCTTTAATTTGTAGGTTAGTCGTTATATAATGCATTAGTTGCATGGCTATTTCTATCCTCCCCCAGCTGTAGCACTTGAATTAAACAATTATCATCCTTTACCATACCCATACCCAGACCCACGCACTAAAGATATTATGTAATATGTAGTGTATACTAAGGTTTATTATTGTTATGTAGGTTACCTGTCCATGGGTTATAGCAGTTATGTTTATTAAAATATGATTATAGAAAACACCTTAGTGTATCATCTTTGTCTGTGATAATCTAGTTTATTTTTTCTCTTGAATTTCTCCTATTACCCCCCATTTTGCATGGGTGTTCACATGTGAATTTTTTTACATATCCAACAGGGTTGTTACACGTTGACGGATGGCTTAGGTTCTTGATGCCGGTTTATGCTTCATGTTTTGATGATGCCATAGCATATGATGTAGTTGTGCTAGAAGCTATGTTTTGATGATGCCATAGCATATGATGTAGTTGTGCTAGAAGCTATGGGATGTTTCCTCTCATGATGTTTGGATATTGATGTACTTTCCTATGGATGATTATGGATGAGAAGGTTTGACTTTGCACTTCAATCATACATCACTTGTTCATGATGCTTAGCTCATCTCCTTGTAGAGCACCCTTGTTGCTCATTACATAGATGACTTTCCACTTGTGTATGTCAGGATATTTGCTGTTTGTCTCAGTCAGATTTCTTCATCACAGAGTAAACTCCAATTTTAAGCTTACAACATGTCTTCCTGCGAATTCTCAGCTCACACCATAAGTCAGATTTGCAAGTATGTGGTAAAGAAAGTTGTGGAGTCGGAGTTTTTCCAAAGGTGCTTATGAGATCTATTACACAAACAGATCCACGCTCTTCCCATGCCCTTTCTCGGACCTGCTAGAGGTACATGCATATGCATGAAGAGATTGTGTCATCCTCAGTTTTTAGTTTCGGATATGAGATATGTCATCTGACCGGGTTATGAATCTTCACAGTATGATCATCCTGAGAAAGATCTATTGGTTCGAATCTTCAATGTTAACCTGCAGTAATTGGGTATTAAATGCAACTTTGGTACAGCAGAAGTTCCTTTTGGCCTTCATGATCACCTTTCTGTTTGCATGGAAATTTCATCTGCAACAACCACAACCATACCTACTGGTCAATCTTGCATATAAATAAAACAGATAATTGGCCAATATAGATGCAAGAGAACTATTGTCGATGTGTGGATAATCCATAATATCTTCCTTGATGGGTGACAAGGTTGGTTAATACCATTGAAACTCAAAAGTGATGATGGTCAAATTCCCAAGAGGGAAACCCAGAAGGGAGGGTTTTTCCAGCACAAGCACACCATGTTGATGGTCGAGAGGCAAGTTCAGTCATCTCTAGTGTATCACATGGATGCCTTTGTGGAGTGTTATATTTTTTTCTTCATCAATTATTTCAAGAAACATGCCCCAAGATTGGAGCCTGCACCACATATCATGGACTTCCTTCGACATAGGTGTTGATTTTTGTAGCATCGGATAGGTACTTCCATAGGTTCTGTCTAACAGGTGGAAGTCATTATTATTGACTCTCAGATTTAGGAGATTCACTTGAGGTGAACTATTAAAGTGAATGTACTTTTATAATTACTTTATGTAAAGTGATCTAGAGGGCCCATGGTATTGACCCAAGGTATTTGCATATTGTAATGTTATAAAAGGCAGTCTAGGTGAGAGGAGGTGACACAACTGTCAAACAGAGTCAAAGAGATCTCATTGAATGGTTGAAGAAGGAATTTCAGCCAAATGTGCAGGTGCAAGGGTAGGGTTAGAGGAACGGAGCAAGGGGCAAACGAGGGTTAGCAATCAACAAGATCAAAGGACTGATCTTGAGGTTTGAAAGCTAGCATTCTTTCATTGTATTCCTCAGTGGGCCATTATCCCAGGACGACAGGTTGTAGGGACCAACGCAAGCAGCCAGCAAACAGGGCTGAGACATGATCGCGCAGGGGCCCAGGGCACAAAGATCAGGTGGACAGGCCGCAACAAACAAGCGAATCGGGGCAGGGCACAAAGATCAGGTTAGTGGTGAGTGGCTGCAGGAGTGGCAAGGGCGTTGCAGGGAGCAACCCAAGCAGCCAGCAAACAGCGCTGAGACACGATCGCTCAGGGCACAAAGATCAGGTGGACAGGACGCAACAAACAAGTAGATCGGGGCCAACTGAGCATGAAGCGGACGAACGTGGAAGAGGCAGATGAGGTCAAACGCAGGCGCAAGCAGATCACAGACGGCTCGGGCGACGTAGAAGAGTCGAGCAGTAGCACGTGCACTGGAGTGTGGAGAGTTGGGCTGCAGGGCGACGACTAAGTCACAGGGCTCGCCGAATTTCGGCATTGAAGTTCCACCTTCAACAAATCTGGAAAAAAAAGTCAAATTCATTTTGGTTCGGCGAATTAGAAACGGAGATTTTAGGTTTTAGAGATTTCAGGTTTTTCAAACCCTAAAACATTATTCTTCTTTGAAATTTCGATTCATTTCAAGCTGCATTTTAATCCATCGCTCCAGCACATCTCTTACACTACTCAATCGGCTCCTCAACGCGCCAAGGCGACGGCTAAGTCACAGGGTTCGCGAATTTCGGCCTTGAAGTTCCAACTTCAACAAATATGAAAAAAAAAATCAAATTCATTTTGGTTCAGCGAATTCGAAGCGAAGGTTTTAGGTTTTAAAGATTTCAAGTTTTTCAAACCATAAAACATTATTCTTCTTTGAAATGTTCATTTCAAGCTGCATTTTAATCCATCGCTCCGGCGCATCTCTTACACCACTCAATCGGCTCCTCAACGCCTTGACTCCTCAACGCACCTCAGCTCTAAGCTTTGTCACTTGACTCCTCAACGCACCTCAGCTCTAAGCTTTGTCACCGACTACTCAAGAGTCGGCTCTCGACTTGAATACCTGCGGGCTGCTAAGCATGGACCCTCGCCACTGGAGCCTCCCTCGCATGTGTTTGCTATTTGTGAATTGCACGGCGGCTCAAAAATTCCCACTTGGAAGTTTGGGCTACCCATGTTATATGTTTTACAAGCTATATGCGTAAGGTTATATTTTATGTTATATCAATGTGTTATATTTTATGTTTTATTTAACTTTATTTTAAATTTATGTTATTTTTTTTTAAGTTTATATATATATATGTTTTATTTAACTTCATTTTAAATTTATGTTTTACTTTACTTTTAAATTTATGTTATATATTTTTTAAGTTTATATATATATATATATATATATTATTTTTTCAAATTTGTATAAGGAACCGAATGCCGAAGTTTGAACATCATCAAAAAAGTCGAATTCGAACCCGAATTTTGTCGAACTTGAATTCGAACCTAAACCATGTGACATAGGGCGGCGGATCTATGCTGTGGACAATCACGGGAGGCAACAATGAATTTGAACCAGTAGCAGGGATCAAGCGGAGAGGAGAGCCGACGGAGCAAAGGCCGCGGACTAGTGGAAGAGACAACTGGGCAACACAGAGGTTGAGCGCCTAAGTGCAAGCAAGTAGAAGCGTGACGACGATAGAGAAACACGACTTGGGCCAGGAGGAAGAAACGTCGAAATAAAGGAGACTATGGACAATCGGGCTACATTGGAGCAGAGAATGGGTTGAGCGGTGTGGTGGTAGCAAGGCAGAAGGCGGAGTGTAACCACTGACAAAGGAGAAGCAATGGTTAGAGCCATGCACAGGCAGCAAGGGAAGTACTAGTCACAGGGCAATCAGTTGTCGAGCTCGAAAGGGGCAGCAGGAGGTGATGCAGGCAGTCACGGGTTTAGGAAGTTGCCAACCGCCAAGGTAAGGGTGTCGCCAGCTGAGGAGGGGAAAGCGGCACACAGAAGCCAGTTGTTGGGAAACTGGGCATGCCAGGGAAACCACAGTGCAACCATACAGGCCCGAGCAGGTGTAGAAAACCATCGGGTGGACTGCAAGAGTTTTCGGCCGACAAAGGAGAAGCAACGGTTAGAGCCATGGACAGGCAGCAAGGGAAGTAGCTAGTCACAGGGCAATCAGTCGTCGAGCTCGAAAGGGGCAGCAAAAGGTGACGCAAGCAGTCACGGGTTTAGGATGTCGCCAACCACCAAGGTAAGGCTGTCGCCAGCTGAGGAGGGGAAAGCGGCACAGAGAAGGCAGTTGTTGGGAAACCGGGCATGCTAGAGAAACCACAATGCAACCATACAGGCCCGAGCAGGTGTAGAAAACCACTAAGCGGACTGCAGAAGTTTTCGGCTATCCCAAAACAGGCCCCAGGCAACGCCCAGGAAGGCTCGAGCAACCCAATAAGTGGCTAGGAAACGAGCATAAAAACACCAAGCAGCCCATAAAAGAGCTTGGGCATTCCATGCAGGAAAGAAGGATCTGGGCAGCTACAGTAGCAAGTTGAAGATGGTTGCAGGAGGGTGCCTCAAATTATAGCCCTTGGATGGTGAGGGTCACGCTGGTTCTGATGTAGAATGGGTTGTGGGAGTTCACAAGCACAGTAATGACTATGCCAACAGATCCTAAGGGCTTGGCAGCTCACAACCTGAAAGATGTGAAGACCAAGAGGATTATCTTGGACGCAGTGAAGGATCATTTGATCTCTCACATAGTTGAGAAGACACCAACCAAGGCGATGCAGGATGCTTTGACAGGCTTATATCAAAGCAATAACCAAAACAAGAAGATGGTGCTGAAAGAGGAGCTCAAAAGCACCAAGATGTCCAAGACTGATACTGCAGCTTCTTATCTCATCAGAATCACACAAGTTCGTGATATGTTGGCAACAATTGGGGAGACATGTTAATTTTTTATCTTTAATTCGGAAATGCAATAATACTTGAAATCAAATAACAATCATACACAAGCAATCACATTCGACACATGAATTTACCCTGGGAAAGCCTCTATGACTTGAGGGAGAAAACCCCAGCAAAACCTTCCTTAGTATATTGATAGATAGCAGAGAATGTCTTTTACATCAAGCACCCCCGATGCAATTATAGAGCAAGAGAAAGATAAAGAAGAGAGACTCTGAATAATATCATGCACAAGAGAAGCGCCTTGCCTTCAAGGGACACCAGAATTCGCTTGACACTGAATTCATCAATCCTGTATAACATATTTATATATTCTTCACATGCATCGGCTTCTATTTTTATCTTTTGACTTGATGATGAACTCGCCCTCCATCTGGATGTATCAATCTTGCATGAAAAAGAGCACCTCACTTCTCATGCAGTGCATTTCCTCACTGAACTGAGTCATAGGATGAATTGACCCCTTAACTGAAAGCTTACCCACTTAGTTGGGTGGCTAACTTAAGTGTCGTCATGCAAGTGTCACAACTCAAGTGTCATCTTTTAGTTTAACATAAGTGTCATCTTTTAGTTTAACATAAGTGTCGTCATGCAATAACACTTAGTTAACTAGATCTTCTTTGTTATCACTTGGTTAATTAACTCTCTTCACTAATTCTTTCTTATTAACATCACTGTAGTGATCAATTCAAGTTCTCCTTTGATATACTGAAGTTTAACAATTTGAATTCTCTCATATCTTATCACGTCTTATTTTTATCTCTTGTCTTATCTGCATGGTCCACATGTGCCAACTTAATTATCATATCAAATATACTAAGGATATTTTCCCAATGATGTGATCATATTGTCCTACTATCGTTCCAAGTGGTTATATGCTAAAGTAATTCACTCTAGAGGTGGCCAGTCTCTAGAGGAGCCTTAATAGCTCAACCATGGTTAGTAGTACATCACTCACCGTACATGCTTCGACATGCAAAGCATCACCTCGACACATGAGGCACCACATCAACACATGAGGATCTGTCTTGACACACAAGACCTTAGCCTTGACTAGCAAGATTGTACAACATCATCACTTTGACAAACAAAGCACTTGCCTCAACACATGAAGCTTAACAATTCTTGAGTCCAACTCAAGATTCTTCTCCAAGTTTCATGAGTCCAACTCAGGCTCCTATAAAGCACTACCTCGACACACAAGGCTCAATCTTGACACACAAGATTGACCTGGAGAATGACTCATGATGTTGTAACTTTAACAAGACGGTGACAGATCCATAGTTGATGAGGATTGCCCTAAATGGCTTCAGTAAGCCATGGGCACCCTTCATGAAAGGAATCGTTGCACGGGAGAAACTTCCTGATTGGGATAGGTTATGGAATGACTTCATCGAAGAGGAGATTCAAGAGGAGTCTCTATCTGGAGGGCAATGTGAGGATGATGAGAAGAATGTTGGTCTTGCCAATCAAGAAAAGAGAGGCAGGAACAGTATAGATACAGATTCAACTTCACAGGGGGTTGAAGAAGAAGAACGAAATGAGCAAAGTCAAGTGCTTTGCATGCCACAAATGTGGCCACTATGCTTCACAGTGTCCAAAATGAAAGAAAGAGAAGAGCAAGTCTCAACAGGTAGCAGCAATTGTAGAGGCTCGGGTTAATGAGTTTGCTTAGAAGTTTGAGAAAGAGTTATCGTTAGTCTCTTGTATTTCTAGCACAGTTTTCAGCAAGCCTGGTTCGTGGATAGTGGGGCTTCTCGTCATATGACGAGGACACGTGAGTTTTTCACCAGGTTGCCAGGGACAAACCCATATTTGCATGTAGAGCTTGGCACTTATGCCAAGTGTATTGTGAAGGGAGTTGGAATAATCAGGTTTCAGCTAGAGTCAGGAGAATTTCTAGAGGTGATAGACGTGTCATATGTACCAAAGCTCAAGATGAACTTGGCCTTAGTTTTCGCATTGGAGAACAGTGGATACGCCATCTCTTTTGAGAGAGGACGGGTTCACATTCGACCGATGGGATCTGGCACAGAGTCAACACGTGTTCTTGGTGTCAGAGAGGGAAAAGTTTACAGGTTATAAGGAAAATTTGTAGTTGGATCCAAGGGTATCTTGGATCATGGATCGATGCCAATGACAGAGGTCAAGGGGCAAAAGAATTCTAAGGGTGAGCAAAGTTCACAGACTTCCAGTATGGGGAGTAGACCTTCAGAGGGAAAGAGAGAGTTAGGCCCTTCCGGTTCTGCCAAAAGACCTAGTTGGTAGGAGATGACATTGATGGATGCTCAAAAGCAGGAGATAACTCCTAGGAGCACAGCCAAGAAGAGCAAACCTTTGACGAAGTTTTCCAATTTCTTGGTATTGATGTGTAACGTGTAGAGTCATCGACTCCGTGTCTTCCTGTAAACAGGGAACAGCTAACCAACAAGGTTGGAGGAATGCCAATGTGCAAGATTATGTGAGCGACAATTTGCCAGAGTTAGAGAGAGAACCAGTTACGGGTGGCTCTCAGAGAAGTACCTTCTCCTCGCTAAGAGGGAGTGTTGATTTTTTTAGCATTGAATAGGTACTTCTACAGGTTTTGTGTCTAACAGGTGGAAGTCATCATTATTGACTCATAGACTTAGGAGATTCACTTTAGTAAAGTGAACTATTAAAGTGAATATACTTTTGTAATTACTTTATGTAAAGTGATAGTGAGGGCCCATGGTAATGGCCCCAGGTATTTGCATATTGTAATGTTATAAAAGGCAGCCTATGTGAGAGGAGGTGACACAACTGTCACACGGAATGAATGAGATCTCATTGAGTGGTTGAAGAAGGACTTTCAGCCAAGTGTGTAGGTGCACGGGCAGGGTCAAGAAGAACGGCACAAGGGGCAACCAAGGATTAGCAACGAGGAAGATCGAAAGACTAATCTTGAGGTTTGAAAACTAGCATTTTGTCATTGTATTCCTTAGTGGGCCATTATCCCATGACAAGAGCCCTGGATTTCTATAGTTAATAAAAATCATCTATTGCTGGTTTTTTCCCTAGTTGAGGTTTTCCAGGGTAAATCTAAGTGTCAAATGTGTGTGATTTCTTCTGCTTTTTCCGCTGCGTAGATTGTTAGATCTCAGTGTGTTTGCAGTTAATAATTGCAGTAAATTATTAGTGACTATTAACAAGATCTGGGCTCAAAAAATCAACAATAGGTGCTAGGTCTAAGGGGTAACTATTCCACCAAAATCAATTAGAACTTCCAGCCATCTTCATCGTGTTCTGAGACATACCATTTAGGTGGGACAGACCACACAACAAGAACAGACCCCTAGTGAACAAATTACTACCCTGGCAACCTCACCAGTAAACCAAGTCCCATTGGCTTGCATCATTATACCTTTGGCTTTTGAATAAAGTGTGGCCCTATTTGGTGCCTTTTAGAACAACAAAGATGGGGAGGATTTGTTGCTTGCAGGTTCAACTAAATGGAGAAGGATCATGGAGTGCCATATCTTGGCCTATGGTTCTTGTTTTGTACAGCACAACCCAATGGTTGTGTACATTGTTTGCTAAAGCATGGTAGTTGGTTGTGATGGGAACCATAATGCCAGTCATGGGAGGTTCGATCATACTCTTTGGGCTCATTTATGTTCCTGTTGGTTGGGGCAACTGTAGAGTTGCATGCAACTAGAGTTTTCAAGGAGCTACGCTCAAGGCTTTGAGAAGTGTGATTACCCCAACATATATCTTTGGCAAATCTGCAGGGTCATATTTGGTTTCAGTTCAGGTCATAATTGGCCACTTGTTTTTCTTATTGGCAGTCTTCGCTAATTGTTCTAAGCTTCTGGGGCCATGTCTACTGCAAGGCCCCCTAAATTTCATAAGGGTAAGCTTTAGTTATTTGTCAGTGCTTGCTTTCAAGACCATGCCTATCCCCTACATATCTCTTAATGTTCTGCAAGGGTAAGTCTCTTCATGGTTTGTTGTTTTACTGTTGTCTAGATGATGCTCTATGCAGCTGGCAGGATTTGAAATGTGCCACCAACCTTTATGAACGTAATGAGAAGTGTGTTCTGGAAGTATCTAGATCTCTTTGTACAGGTGTTCCTTGATGACATCCTCATCTACTCACATAATGAATGAGAGCATCAAGAGCACTTAAGATTGGTACTTCAATGCCTTAGAGAGCCCAAATTTTATGGGACATTGACCAAATGCTCCTTTCAAAAAGAGATCCAATACTTGGGACACATAATTAGTGGCGAAGGGATCTCAGTAGAGCAACGAAAGATCAAAGCCATATTAAGTTAGCCGACTCCTAGGAATGCCAAGGAGGTTCGCAATTATGAGGTTGGTTGGCTACTACAAGAGATTCGTAGAAGGAATCTCTCAAATCACAAGACCTATCATAGCTTTACAAAAAAAGGGGGTCATGTTTGAATGGACAAATAAATATTAGGAAGCCTTTAGCAAGCTTAAATGACGACTGACGAGTGCTCCAATCCTTAAAGTGCCAAGCATGGATAAGGATTTTGTGGTTTGCACAAATACATCCAGTGAGTGCTTAGGTGCAATCATGATGTAAGAGAAAGGAGTTGTTGCATATGCTTCTTGCAAGCTCAAAGATAACGAAGTCAATTATGCTACTGATAATCTAGAATTGGCAATAGTTTTCATGGCCCTCAAAATATGGAGGTATTACCTAGTAGAATGCCAACTTGAATTAAAATTAGACCATCGAAGTCTTGAGTACAAATTCACCTAAAAGGATCTTAATGCACGCCAACGAAGTTGGAGTGAACTGTTTAGTAAATATGACTTTAGAATCTCCTTCATTAAAGGCAAGAAGAACATGGTAGTAGATGCACTAAGCAAGAGACTGCAGATAGGTTCTATAGTAACCATCAAAAATTATCTCAATGATAGAATAAGGAGCCATCAAGTCAAACATCCATGGCACCTTCAGATTCAAGTTGCCTTAGGAAAAGGGAAGACAACATCCAGGAGCTTGAAGGGTACTCATTAGATGGAAATGGTTTGCTTAGATTCAAAGGAAGGATGTATGTGTTGACTATTGATGAACTTTGAAGGTTGGTAATGGATGAAGCCCATCGAACGTCAAACTCAACCCATCCAGGAGTGAGGAAGATGCATGAATCATTGAAAAAGTCATTCTTTTGGTCGAGAATGAAAGGGGACATAGCACAATATGTGGCTCATTGTTTGGAGTGTCAACAAGTCAAGGTAGAACACCATCACATGACATGACTCTTTCAGTCGCATGAGATACCTGAGACTAAATGGGAATTGATTTACATGGATTTTGTGGGGGGTCTACCCACTATCCCAAGAGACATGATTGTATTATTGTTGTTGTGGACAAACTCACTAAGAGCACACATTTCATTCCAATAAAAGTTACCTTTAATGCACCGGTTATCACTCAGGTCTACCTAGGGGAGATAATTCGACGACATGGGGTCCCTCAGAAAATTATTTCAGATATAAACTCTAGATTTACCTCTAGGTTCTGGCAAAGTTTATCCAGGTGGATATCGGTGGCGGCCCACCTCTTCCAACTGGCTCAAAATAGTCTTCTGGCAATTTTGGTAAATTACTATTTTTAGCAGTTTTTCGGGTCCTGAACTTCCGGAGCCATTTTGAGGCCCTAAACGACATTTTTTGGCGATTTGGGGGACCAGATGGTTGCCTCCGGCGTACATTTCAGCCTAGTCGAAAGTTGTAAATCTCGGATAGACCTTCCCAACGGGCTACCGAGCGCCCCAAACGGAGATCGTATGCAAAAGTTATGACCCCGGGAAGTTGACTGTTCAACTAACCACCTTGGGGCCGCAAACTTTGTGACAGTTCATCTTCTACGGTTAGGTTTTTGGATGTTTGGGATTCTTTCCTCATGCTTATGATAAATAGGCCCTTTGGGCCTCTCTTTGTATTCATCTTGGCACGAATGAGCATAGCGGCCACATCTCTTCTCAGAGATAGCTACCACCATTCTAGCTATTGTATTTTACAGTCTGTTCTATTTCCGCTATTTAATAGAATATGTGTTACTGTATCACTGTGTTATTTGCAATATATCTTTGTATATGATTCTGTATATGCTATCTTTTGTTTCGTTCCCACATAAATCCGGATCAGTGGTATCAGAGCAGTCTGCTCTTTGATTGTTTCTCGGTGCATGTCCCCGACGAGGTCAGGATACAGAGAGTTGGGTCTCGAACTAGTTTCACTTGGGGAAGACCACTCTCGCCGCCCCAAACGGCCTCCCATGGCGGAAGAAAAGAGAGAAGACGGAGCAGTAGATCCTATCAAGTTGTTGCTCGAGGAAGCCCTCGCGCGACAGAGGAACGAGATGATGGATAACTTCGCCCAAATCCTTCAACGCATGCCAACAGCGGCGGCAAATGCACCCTCAACGAGCAGCCATTTCGGAGATACGACTCCCTTCAAGGTACAAGTTAATTTTGATATCCCTTTATTTGAAGGCCAAATCGATGCCGATGCTCTAGATAAATGGTTGAATCTACTAGAAGGGTATTTCTCTGTCCACCAGTTTTCCGACAGGGAAAAGATCATCTTTGTGCTCCTTAAGGCCGTCCCCCATGTCAAAAATTGGTGGGAAACTTATTGTGAGCAAAACTCATCAGACGAGTCTGGATTGTTTGAATATTCCAATCCCACTTTGGCCTCTTTTATAGATGCCGTCAAGGAACAATATTGCCCTGTTGGAAACTATGATGACCAGTACACAAAATGGACCATTCTGCATCAAGAGAGGGACCAAACGGTGTCGGAGTACACCAACAAATTTCATACCTTGCGCACAAAGCTAGGTATCAAGGACTCCGAGCGGCACCTAGTACTGAAATATCGCAGTGGCCTACACCGGTACATCCGAACCGAGATGGATTTCCTGGAAATCTCTTCACTCGGATCCGCCTATCGATATGCTGTCAAAATTGAGCAGAAATTTCAGCAAAAGAACAAGCGTGACTTCGGACCTGCGCAGAAGCAGGGCAAGGGAAACTCTAGCTCGCAGAGCACGGGGCAGGAAAAGGACAACCAGTCCCAACCACAGGCGAAGAAGGGTAAAGAAAAGACAAAGAAAGACACCGGGAAGTGGTGCGAGTTCCACAAAAGCCCCTGGCACAACACGGACGATTGTCGCTCAAAACAGTCATTGGTGGCTGAGATCAAAGCTTCAGAATCAGATCCCAGTTCCGATTCTGACTCAGAACCTAATTTCACAGCGCAAAAAGGGAAGCAGATCATTGATGCAGAACCCAGTGCCGTTGTTGCCACCACACAGATTCAGCCAGAGGAGCCTGAAGAGTCGGAGGCAGAGGAGCGCCTTTTCCACTCACAGATGTGGGTGAAGGGAATTCCCCTACACTTTGTTGTGGACAGCGGCAGCCAGAAGAACCTGATCTCAGAAGAAGTCATCAAGAGATTGGAGCTACCAATAACGCCACACCCACAACCATACACCATTGGATGGCTAAGCCAAGGACGAAGGATCTGTGTCAGTCACCAATGTCGCCTACCATATGGCATCAAGCCCTTCAAAGATGAGGTATTGTGTGATGTGGCCCCACTTGAAGTATGTGATGTTCTTTTAGGACAACCATATATGTGGAAGCGTCATGCTGTATATGAATCACGACCTCGCAGCGTCATTGTCACTTTGGGAGGACAACTCTATCGGATACCAGAGATAGTTGCACCTACCCCAAACGAGCAGGGAAGGAAGATAATCTCCCACACTGGGAAATTTTCCCTATTCGCAATTGCCACTAAAGGTGAACATCAGATCGCGGAGACATCCACAACCTCTGCAGATTATCCTTCTACTCAGCAGAAACAAGAACACAAATTCAGTGCCGCATCACCTATTCGGGTACCTCTACAGTGCAAGGCCACGCATTCAAGGTGCTCCTCCAAAAAGAAACCATCCACACCGGTGCATACCAAGGATACCACAACAACCAAAACTGTTGAACAGCTCCAGCGCATCCATCAACAACAATTACAACCCTCTGAAGATGTCAAAGTAAGGCAACCTTTCCACTTCAGCAAATGTCGCACCAAGAGCTCAAATCGACACACAGCTCGACATATGATAAGGGAATTAACGCAATGGAGACCATTGCTTCCTAAGGAGGGAGGATTGATCCAGGTGGATATCGGTGGCGGCCCACCTCTTCCAACTGGCTCAAAACAGTCTTCTGGCAATTTTGGTAAATTACTATTTTTAGCAGTTTTTCGGGTCCTGAACTTCCGGAGCCATTTTGAGGCCCTAAACGACATTTTTTGGCAATTTGGGGGACCAGATGGTTGCCTCCGGCGTACATTTCAACCGAGTCGAAAGTTGTAAATCTCGGATAGACCTTCCCAACGGGCTACCGAGCGCCCCAAACGGAGATCGTATGCAAAAGTTATGACCCCGGGAAGTTGACTGTTCAACTAACCACCTTGGGGCCGCAAACTTTGTGACGGTTCATCTTCTACGGTTAGGTTTTTGGATGTTTGGGATTCTTTCATCATGCTTATGATAAATAGGCCCTTTGGGCCTCTCTTTGTATTCATCTTGGCACGAATGAGCATAGCGGCCACATCTCTTCTCAGAGATAGCTACCACCATTCTAGCTATTGTATTTTACAGTCTGTTCTATTTCCGCTATTTAATAGAATATGTGTTACTGTATCACTGTGTTATTTGCAATATATCTTTGTATATGATTCTGTATATGCTATCTTTTGTTTCGTTCCCACATAAATCCGGATCAAGAGTCTCCAAGGATCCTTGGGTAAACAATTGAATTTCAATACAACATATCATCCAGAGAGTAATGATCAGACAAAAAGAGTTAACCAAGTAATGCAGGAAATGTTAAGGATGTATGTCATGGACAAACATAATCAATGGGAGAAGTATCTCTCTTTGGTAGAGTTTGCCTACAATAACAGCTACCACAATTCCTTTGGTGCCACCCCCGTTTAAAGTATTGTATGGCAGACACTGTATGACTCCTCTTAGCTAGGATTGCCTAGAGGATCGAGCCATGTTGTGTCCCAATCTACTTTAGGAAATGGGGTAGCAAATGGCCACGATAAAAGAAAGGCTTAAAGAAGCGTACGACCATCAAAAACGTTATGTCGATGCCAAGCATATTGACAAAAGCTATGAGGAGGGTAGCATGGTGTTCATCTGAGTGAGGCCCATGAAGAACCCCATTAAATTTGGTGGGGGGGGTAAACTAGCTCTAAGATTTGTCAATCCATTTAGGATCCTTAAAAGGATCAAGTTGCTTGCCGGCTTGAGCTGCCATCCCACTTAAGATGGATGCATAATGTATTTCATATTTTTGTACTTAGACATTACATTCCAGACCCCTCACATATTCTAAAATTGGAGGGATTGCACCTTTTCGAGGAAGGGGTCATCCAAGTCGAACTATATTGCATACTAGACCACAAAACTCAACGGTTGCGCAGACACATCCTAGATTAGGTAAAGGTCGAATGGGACCATTATAGTCCAAAGTCAACTACCTAGGAGGACACAGCCACTATGTGTCGCGAGTTTCCTTATCTTGATGAGTAGATTTATTGACTTGAGCATGTGATACTCAATTTGATACTTATTATTTCATATGATATTCAATTTGATAGTTTATTGCTTCATCATGGTATCGAGTGACAGATGCCATGTAGTTTATGATATGATGTTATTTCATGTAGATATTCAGTATGGTACTTTATATCATAATTTGTTGTTAATTTATGATGGTCCTGTTATCACACAACTTGTAGTTGTCCCAAAAAGGTTATCCTATCCAAGACGGTAGAGGTGTTGGACAACTAAAGAGGTGACCCAAGAGATGCCACAGTTCCCAATGCAATTTGGTGTCACGTTAGCCAAGGCACTCTTCACTTTAGATCAAGCCTAAAGAAGACCAAGGGGGAGACCCTAGCTTGGCCAATGAAGGCTAGCGAACCAATCAAGACCTCCTAGGGAAATGTGATGATGATAAAGGAGAAGATCAAGAAGGAATTAGATCTAGATCTAGAATGGATAAGTGGACCCAATGAGTTAGGGCTTGGTTGAAGAGGCTTAAGGAAGGACAAATGTTCAACCAAGGATAGGTAAAAATCACTTATAGAGTTAAAGTAGTAGATCTAGATAGATCTAGTGCCAAAATGATAGATCCAAGTGGGGCCCACCCTAAAAATGAGGAAAATGGTCCAAATGGAACCCACAAGGTGAAAATCAAAGAAAGAAGGCACTAGGGGTTTTGAAAATGAGTGGATCTAATGAAATAATGAGTAATAGGCAAAACCCAAGTTGGGATCTAGCAAAAAGGACACCTACCCAAAAGTGCGACCTCCCTTGGAGAGGCCCAGTGCCTTAGATCGGGGGGGCAAATGGAGTCGGATGTCCACCAAACTTTAGCTCGGGAATGTTAAGGTTAATATTAAGGTGGGTTTTAATTATTAAGCCCAAGTGATTGCGAGATCTCCATAGATCTGAAAAATAAAAATGTGAGGGTTTTAACTTTTAGGGTTTGAGAGACCAATGGATGAAAATGCATGAAACAAGATACTAACCTTGTAGATCTTACCTCTAGAAGCTTGATGCTACTTTGCAAAGTGATAACTTTCCCTTGTGTGTTAATCAAGAGTGAGATCCAAGCCACCCAAGTGAAATCGCTATCCCTCCAAGGTCACACGTGTGCCCTCCTCCTGCAAGAAAAGATCTATGTAAGAATCATTCTAACATGAAAATGACTATAAGGATGAAAAGATGAAAAAGAAAGCATCAACTATGTCACCAAGATACAATAATGATACTCCCTCAGACAAAAAGAAGATCAAAGGTAAGATATGAGGTTTCCCCACAATGGCGTCCCCTTGAAACGTCCTCCACTTCAACCCACACGGCCCCCTGCAGAGAAAACGTTTGGATAGATAGATCCATAATGATACACAGAGAAAGAGTTGTATATTCAAGTTGCAAAGACATCCATCAAGACCAAAGAAGCAGATCCACAAAAATAGTATTTTTATTCCAAGTTTCCAGAGCTCCACAGGTGCCTTTACAATAGGGGGGTCTCTTCCTTAAATAGGAGGAGAGAGACCAAAACCCTAACCACTTTATCAATGATTGGTTGAGATCAAAAGATAAACATAATACAATCAATGGCTAAGATGAGTCAGTACAATATAACATGGATCACTCACATGAGGGGGGTGCACACTAGTTAAATGATGCCCTAGGGGGGTGCGCACCACATAAAATGACTAAAGTACAAGTTGCGCACATAAGATGACAAGGACAAGTGACTAGGAGCACATGGTGGGGCTAGGAGGCATTACTTTCCTTCACTAGCATCACCCCATGGCACAATTATATAACATATGACTCAATGACATGTCCAAGTGTACAAATGAGCAAATCCTGGCCCCCTCAACTGACAAAAGAATGCATCAAAACACAACCTGGTGACTGTGTGGACCCCACTTAATGCTGCAAACTGATCTGGAAGGTGTGGGATACACCATAGATGACCTCAGAGTAGACCTCATGCCAAAACCTTTCCTTAATTGCCCAAATCGACTTCCTTAATGACCTTTTTATTCCATATTTTATCCCACCTAAAAATCCATCAAACTGCCTGAAAACAACTGCCTGGTGCCCGGGCACAAAATATGACTATACCATCATGTCCGGAAGGGGGGTAATATGGTAATAACAAGTGGCTGGACCACCCCCTTCCTATGTAGCGCCCTAGGCAACGACTTGCCTCCAATCATCTGCTGGACAGGCCAACTCAGCATGGCCAAATTGGTCAACAAGTGAAAAATTGTTCATATCATCACTGACAGTGCCTGAAACTGAAAAGTAAGTGTCTCAATGGATCCAGAAGACCCAAATCCACTAGAGATGAGTATTCATACACCTCATGGTAACCTGTAAGATCATCTGTAGCATCCACCATACCCGAACAAATAAAAATATGATGATCTGGAAAAATAACAATCAATAAAAATTGCATCAATCATCATCTGAAACCTGTATCCAACATATGGGGTCATCAAAAGGTGTATCAAAGACCATGGATCAACATCATACAACACAATTGGTCCAACTCATCACGGATCCCAAGGTTGACTTTGGTCAAACTAGGTTTGACCGATCAAATTGATCAAAATATAACCCAGGCTAACAAAGCCTACTATTGCAAGTGCAAAGGGTTAAGACATGCTCCTTTAATCATTTTCATAACAAGACTTAAAACATCAAGCATCATTTCATTGGCAGTTAATGGATAAGCATAGGTTAAAAATAATAATAATTTACTTCCAAAAAGAACCTCAAGAATATACTCATTTGTAAACATGATCAAATTGCTAGCAGAGGGTGACAGCTAAGGATGCAAGGCTAGGAAAACGGGAATGACTTGACTAACTTGACACTGTGATACTTTGGATAAGGGAAATGGTATTACACATTCAAGCATATGTTGGATAAAGAATACACAGGGGATGGCAGTGTCTCACAAATGGGTAAGTTGTTTAGATAGGTGCCTTTTCAACCTTGGCAAATGTCTACGACTAGAACCGCCGTGAACTGGGTGCCCGGCTAACCGTAACTTGAGGTTCTAGGCGACACTTAGAATTAGATGTCCCTTGCTCCATCTAACATTGCAACCCGTAGGCTCTGTGAGGAATATTACATTACACATTTCATTTCATTTCCTTGGCTAGCAGTCTTTGGATTTAGCATACATTTAACCACTGCTTTTTAGGCCTTTATGACCCTTTTTGGATTTTGCATGTGCTTAGAAGCACAACTAATCGCAGCTCACATCTAGGGTACTTTTCATTTCATTTCATTTCAAAGCCTTCTTTCATTGTGCTGAGAAGCACAGTTTTCAAAGCACTTTCATGGGCTTTCATAATAGATATAACAATAGTTTCCATATGTAATGATGGTAGTACAATTTGCTTCAGGTTTTAGTCAACACAAATCAAGCAACTTTGGGGACTTTTCACAATCAAGACCAAACATCGAGGCAACCAACTAGAGTGATCAAGGTATCAAATCCAACTCACCAAAGGTAAGTTTTGTTGCCAACTTAGAGCCGAGATACATTTTAAACAAAGATGCTATCCAACACAGAAGCAAGAATGGGGAGGTCCTCCATATCACAAGTCAAGGTGTAAGTCAAGGTAAAAACCAATAATGGGGAAAGACAATGGATGGATGGAGAAAGTGAAGGTGATGCCTAAGCTAGCAAGTCAAAAAGACGAGAATGATCATGTCCACACTCCTAAGAAGGTAAAACCAATGAGTATAAAATAAGAGTTTCTAATTGTCAGTAATACAATCATTTATATAATCCATAGTAACCAATTTCATTTTAACACATATATACTGCCAGATCATAATCACTAGATGCCAAGTCAAGCTATCAAAATGACTAAAACAATAAGATATTAACACCAATGCACATCATATACCTGTTGGGTCATATACCTGTATCTGTAATCCAAACCAACTGTAACTACTGAGAACATTGTTGTTGAAACTCTAATCACTGCACTGTACCTGTATGGAATAAAAGGTCATCTCGATCATCAAATCTGAGGTCTTAAGGATCAGCCTTGGCATAAGGTCTACTGCATGTCTAATATAAGGTTGCTCTGATGTGCGAGTGATCACAAATAACACTACTCATCATAGCTGATCTCACTGAAGATGTGCAAAGGCAAAGCTCAAAAATATGCAGATCACTGCTCTGCAACCATGGTAGCCCAGCTACCATGGATGTGATAACAGGTCCTTCATGACATATTGGTTTAATTGGATGCTTGACTATTTCATGATGATATCGTGGATTGTTATTTGGTGTTCACTAGAATGCTTAATTAATCCATGTTGATATTTTATGATTAGTAAAACTTAGATTATGAGACATATTATCCCATGATGATGACTTGTGAAATGTTATTGCAAATGTTAACTTGTGATGAAACAATCTTCGTAATCACATTTGATAACCAATTACAATGCTTTATTCATAATGGATTATATGGTATCTTATCATCTCGACAGAATAGCCACTAATCACTGTTCATGGTGACAAGTGGAAGTTATTTCAAGTGATCTACTCAAAGACCCTAAAAGGGGCTAATCGTTCTGGGATTTCATGGGGGGGCATAACCATGAATGAGAATGCTACAACAAGCACCTTATGGGTAGGGGAACAATACCTTAGGATTTCATGGGGGGGCATAACCAGCAATTATTTTTCCTTTATACAGTCCAGAAGTCTGCGGCTTGAGGTATTTTCACTGTGGGGGAGGCATATGGACTTCCGATGCCTGGGGACGGTGCCTTGATGATGCATAGGGAGGGAGTTTTAGGTCGACCTTTTGAGATGCCTAGAGTACAAGAATCTCGATGTCAAGGTTGGGGTATTGGTAACCAAATGCCGATTAATTCCAATGAGGCCCAGATTCTAGTTAATTCCAATGACGCCCAGATTCAAGTTTACCAAAAGTTGGGAGGGTCTCTAAGCCACGAAAAATTCCTAGGTAACTTTCAGTTTCTACTATATGATCCATAGGCCGGTTATAGTAGAGGGCCCGTACCATGGCAAGCGGGTCCATCTGGAGCATTGGTGAGAAGGATTATGGAGGTGGCGGATTGGTATGATTCTCAAGGTGAGTGTGAGTAAGGAAGGAAGGAGTTTCTGGAGTGTTGTATTGATCCGTAAACTGTCGTGGATATTCCACTAGACCAGTTCGTCACAACGAATCTTACAACTTAGTCCTTTTTATTAGCTTGTTTCCACTAATTGCTAAATAACTAGAACTGAAAGAAAAATAACTAGAGCAAAAAAATACACTCTATACAATAACATAAGATATATCGTAGGAAAATCCACTATGGAGAAAAACCCAACCATAAATGAGGACTATGCCTTGCTCTTTCATATAGAATGCAAATACAAAGAAAGTGGTACTATCTATGGAGATACTTATGACTCTGCAGCCAGAATGGCTACTACAAGATCTCCTCCTTCCTTTGTTTTGTTCTAATATCCACTCTCATGTTGTTGCTGAATAATGGAACAATACAATAACATCAAAATAATAGAACACCTTCTTCTCCTAACGGCCTGGTATTTAACATAGCCTGATAGCCATATATGGTTAATTTTAGGGTTTTTGCATGCCCCAACTCCCAATTAGGGCTAGGGTTTTGGACCTTCTAGAATGTTCTTGAAAGTCCACACATGACTAGCTCTACATATGTGAGAAATGAGAGTTGACGTGGAATCCACTCAATACCATGGTGGTCAACTAGATAGGTCAACTTGCAGGAGGCATAACTTCATATAGAGTTCATTTGAGGCGATTCTTGGATTGTTGGAAAGGTCTTGGAGTGTAGAATCACGTTAAGGGGCATGGCACAAGTGATGAACTTTTAACCCCAAAAAACATCGTTTAGGCCCTCAAACAGTCTCTAGAAGGATCTAGACCCCAAATCTACATAGTGAGACCTGCCCCTAAAGTGGGCCTTGTAGCATGCTTGCCAAGATATACCAGAGTGAATGGATCTTTGGCCATTGTAAAAGGACAAGACTAGGCATGTTTATGTAAAAGTGGTGGTCTAGCGAGGCTTGAGACCCATGGTCTGGTCATGGCAGGTCCTCTTGGTTTTCATTCCAGGAAGTGTTGGCTTAGTGGCATTGTTGACTCCCTCTTGATGGATGGAAGTCCCCCGTCTTGTTCGGCCATTTGGGCCCTCGGTTGGTGTTCAATGCTTCTTGAGATGGGTCCATTAAAACACGTGGCTTAGGGGCTCCTAGCCACACTTATGTTTTGTTATGTATGAGGAGATGGCGCGTGTAAGAGTTGTCATACTCGATTTAGCACACCTTCTTGATTCCCACTTGGACCTTATTTTCTATTGCAAGACCGCTCCTCTTGGTCCATATGTGCTCACATCATCGTGATGTCTTCTTCTTCAAGAGAGCTTTACCTTGCTAAAGGGGACGGCATTGAGGGATCTTCTACATTGTTGGGGTTAGTTGGGGCATGACGTCCTCTCAGCTCATCACTTTATCCAGATGAATCCAATTGCATCATTTTATCATTAATTTTAGTCTTTTGTGGTTTAGTCCCCGGCTTGTGGGTGACAAACCCTAAAATTAAATTATTTTACTTTTTAGTAAGGTAGGCTCTACAGTTAATTCAAGGAAGCCACATATAAAATAAGACTTCTAACATTCATTTGTAAACATGGACAAGGGTTCTAATATGCACTTATTTCTTTTTGTCTATTGGAGATTTTGAGTGATGCGCACCTCTCTTTGGCATGTTATGAATGGTGAATTGTAAATGGTGAATTTTCTAAGGTTTTTACTATCTTGCAAGGTTGATCCTAAGAATGGTTGTAATAACTCGTGGCTAAGGAAGGACCTAAGAAGTATCTCTTGCTCTCTTTCTTGGTTGATGTTGGTAAAATCTCTCCATTTTTTTGTTTGACATTGCTTTTGCACCTTGGGCATGGTAAATTAGAGTTTTTTATCGACATCTTGTCCACTTTTTTTTAGGAGACCTTCCTCTTGAAGGAGCTCTCCACTGTGAACCTTGAAGTTCATCTTTTGCCCTTGTTAGGGTTTTAGGGTACTTTGACCTAGTGTCAAGATACTAGCCTCTTGCCCTAGTTAGTAAATATTGAATACCCAAATTGAGTAGAAACGTTAACCTCTATCTCTAATTGTCCTAGGGTTGAAAAGACTAAGGTCATAACCCATTCTCTGCCACTCTTTTTTATCAAAATTCTCTTGTATATTTTATTACAAAAATCCAAAAAAATATATAATATTAGAAAAGCCCTAAAAATATGAAAATACATGTCTCAAAAAATACTTGGAAATTGGAAATTCTATTCCCACAAAAAGACGTGCCCTAGTTGAATTAATGGCGGATCTTGAAGGGCATTTTGATCCCGTGGTTGATTTACGTGATATTTTGGTATTTGTGCCGACTAGGACTTTGTATTGCAGATCTGTTATTGCAGGTACAACAAGTATATCAAGGACTTTTGCTAAGTTTGAAGGCTTGAAAAATGGGTTGGTTTCTAGGCCTGTTTTGACCCCCAGAGGGTTGGAGGTTCATTGAAGAACGTGTTAAGCGAGACCACACTCTATTTGAGGGTTGTTACAAAGCTCATATCATATCTGATATTCTATTTTTAGAACTGTTTTAAGGCCACTCCATCCTATTGCACATCTCCCTACCCTACTATACAAGGTACACTTCACATGGTAAGGTTGGTATTGTTTTGATCAAGTTTTATGTAGTGAAATCACTGCTGCAATCCTATAACAGCAGTAGCTATTGGATGTTATATTTCTTGGGATTTGTGATAAAGCTCTTTAACTCCTCCCTCTCTTTCAGTGATTATTATGCTTCATTTTTTGACTCCATAAGGCACTAATCTTTTGTCTCTCTGGGGAAACGTGTTTGTGTATTGTCTAGGGAATCACAAATATTGTTCACCAAGTTCTAAGAACACCCCCTTAGTCTTAGGAATTGACCTAAAGCATTCAAGAAGCTAGGCTGATGTGACAGTGGGCTCTAGCTTCTCCTGTGCTTGCCATTCATCGCACTGTAATCCATGACCTTATCGTCGTGCAAAAGTAACAAGCCCTACAAGCCAATGCATCCAATCTCTCCACCCAGTTAGCACCAAAATAGATAACAAATTATATATTGATCCATTTCAAATCATGTACTTTCAATTTATCTATTTATTTGACATTAATAAGATTGATGCATAATTGTATGATTAATTACATATTGGACACCTAGGAAATAATCAAGAGCATGTCTTAACTTACGGTGCCATGATTGTATTAGTGCAAGTGGGAGATTTATGTGTGATGGCCACACATAAATCTTTTATCTTCACAATAGTACTAGATACCTATATATCTGATTAAGTCTTTATTTTTGCTTCTATGGGGTTATAATTTCGGGACGAAATCTACTGAAGGGGGGAGTATGTAACACTCTAAACATGGCAAGTAAATATTTAATTTATATATATATATATATAGGAAATGTGCATTAATATTAAAACTCGGTTTAGTTATAAAAAATAGATTAATTAACTATAATGTGTATTAAGTGCATGGATAACAAATGGTATCATCCATGCAAAATTAAGAAAATGAAAAAATTAAGAAATTGAGGATAAAAAGGGGTTTGTGGTCCTACTAGTAAGAGGGTTTTTTGTTGGTTTTGCTACCGGTTTTTGGTTGTTTTTCCCGGGGTTGGTGAGCTCATTGGTGGGGGAAAGGGGAAAGGGTTGAGGAAGAAGCGAGAGAATCATTATTGGCATAGGGTTAATCGTTGAGGGCTCAGGGCCTCAGCTTCGGCTGGGGGTTTGGTTGGGGGGGAGTCATTCCCCCAACCGTTGTGACTACTGCTGGTTGGTGCACCTGGGGATACTAATCAAATTACAGTAAGTGCCATCAAAGAAATCCTACTCCTACAGAACCCGTATCTCTGATAATTCTTTAAGTTAAAACATCCAAAATTAAGGAAATTTAGTTCATTCTTATGGCTCGTTAGCAGTATTTATAGAAATGTGGTTGTATAGTCATAGCTTGTACTTATTGTTGCTATGTAGGTCATTTATTTAAAAGTTTATTTGGCTTATTTTTAGTTTATAATTTTATTTAATTTGAGGCATTACAAATTAACATGGGTCATATGCTACTTCAGTTAAAAAAGAAAAATATGACATTTTATCATCCCATGGTTAGAGAGATCCATCTTAGCATTGATAGCTCTTTTCTGTGGAGACAATACCATCTGATCCATCTATGGAGCCTGTTGGTGGGAACAAAGATAAGAAAAGATCCATAATGCATCATTTTCTTCCTACCTTTGTGTAATAAACATAAAAATAACTAACAATAATACTAAGAAAACATCATAAATAATAATACAACAAATAAATAAGAAATAATATTAATAATAGTAACTAAATAAATATAAAGAGACAAAAGAACAATTATTATGTAAACTAAAAGACATGCCTTTTCATTTGAAAAGGCACAAATAGACCTATTTATGGGTCGCAATTATATTTGTATTTCATCATTCATTCATTCAACAATTACTTATTTAAACATTGATATATTTATCAAACCAAGTTTATGTGCTTCCACTACATTGGTATCAGAGCTTGTTGATCTGTTCATGCAAACTGACGTTCGCACAAAACTGTTCAATACAGATACATACGTCTAGATTGTTACATGTTTTCATACAATTCTGTACATTTTAGGTACTTCTGTATGTTTAAACAGCCTGTACATTCCATATGCATTACAGTCAAACAGTACAGGTTGCAAATTTGTGCAGTCTTGACGCTGTACAGTCCAAGAGTGATCATAGTTATTAATTTCGGAATTTTAAAATGGAAACAAGAAAAAAGAAATTAGTAACCAATGAGGACATATATAAAGAATTTTATAACCACAAGGAAGACATCAAACTTCTGAGATCTCGCCTAGATGGCACTGAGAGTAGCTTGAACAAGAAAACATGAGAATTGGGAGAAAAAATCGACACATTAATAGAAGAGACGTCTAAAACATTTTGAGTCTTAACAAGATAATGGAAGAGACGTATCAAACATTTAGAGAGAGTCTTAACAAGATAATGGAAGAGTCTGTGACTCGATAGAAAACCCTATTAAGATTAAGAAATGGTGATAGGGATGAAATAACGAAGGTATTTAATGAACACAGTGAAAGGATTGACCAATTAACCAAAAGGGTAGATGCACTATTTGCACAACCCTTAGTCCACCAAAGACTGCCACCAAGCCCAGAATTGCCAAACACTAATTACCAAAAATATCCAGATAACACGGAGTATCAAAATCGAGATACCTAAATATGATGGATTGGATGATCGAAGGGCCATCATGTGGGTTAATAAAATCGAGGTGATTTTTGATATGAACCCACTTGCTAGTGAATTAGAGAAGATATCGATGGCATCTTTATATTTAGAAGGTGATACTTATGATTGGTTCACATGGTGGTCCAGAAAAACTAGTGGTTTCTCGGTTAACTGGAAAATGTTCACAGAAGATCTCCTCAAGAGGTTTCACAATGATGAAGAATATGATCCCTCCACCAGGTTTTCCCATTTACAACAAACAAAAACAATGAACAAATATACCCATCCATGGGAAGTACTTGCAACCAAATTTTCCAATCTTACAAATGAACAACTACTAAAGATGTATATTTCCCAAGTTAAAACCCATTATCCGCAACGAGCTAAGGTTATCGAGACCTAAGAACTTGGTTGAAGCTAGAAGCATGTAGAAAAAGATCCAGGAAGTTGATTACTCAACAAGAGGTAGTTCTCAAATCCCAAAAAAATATCACCAATGAGAAAAAGATAAAAGAAAGGAAAACAATTGTCGCTGATGTGGGAAGAATTGGTTTCCAGGACATAGATGTGAAGACATGTCCTTACACTACTATAGAATAGTGGATGGAAAGCAAGTAGAAGTATCGAATCCATAAAATGAAATCACTATAGCATACAACTCAAATTCCAACCATGACAAAACACCGCCAAAAGTATCACTAGCATCAATCTCATGCACACTACCAATAGGAATGAGATGATGTTTATCAAAAGGGAACTGTTATCACACTATAGTAGCAGGGCTACTATTCTTGCTTGGCAGATATCTGCACATTTCAGAGCCTGGATTTTACAAAGTTTGGCTATGATGAGCTTGTATTTTGAGATCACTCATGATCAGAGCAGTATTGTGTCAGATTTTTGTTAGACCTTGTGCCAAGGATGAGCCTTGAGAGTTCAGATGTGATGACCGATGTGACCCTTTATTC
The DNA here is from genome assembly GCA_027924585.1 of Larix kaempferi. NCBI lineage: Eukaryota > Viridiplantae > Streptophyta > Pinopsida > Pinales > Pinaceae > Larix > Larix kaempferi. Next base: position 13,535,314 of record BSBM01000361.1, read on the forward strand.
CATACAGTTTCAGTTCAGTGCCCAGTGATGTTATTGCAGCAGTGTTTCAGATGGTTTATGATGTGATATGACCCATGGATTTCTGATTATTGATTATGGATTATTATCTTGTTGCTTTAGTCATCTTCACATCATTAGCTTGGTATATGATTCATGATGTGGCAAACTATTTGAAATGAAATGAACTATCTTAATAATGTTATAAATTGTAAAATGGACATATTACTTGCACACTTAGGTTTTCTGACAAAACTCACTAGTTGTATTACCCTCTTATGAGCATAGATATGGTCTTCCTTGACATTCTTGTTTGCTAGCCTAGGCACCACATCCATCTGACTCCATCCATCCATGACCTTCCTGATTTGGCTTTCACCTTTGACTTGTCTTTCTTGACTTTTTGATACTTAAGACTTCCCTATTACTACCTCTGTGTTGGATAGCATCCATGTTTGTTTAGTGTCTCGACTCTGAATTGGTGACAGAACTTGCCTCTGGTGAGTTGGATTGTAGGCCTAAATCATTCTGGTCGATTGTCCCGATGTTTGGCACTGGTCAAAGTCCCCTTAGTCACTTGAGATGTTGTTGGCTAAAACTAAAAGCTCATGTACTACCTATTGGAAATCTTTATAAATTCACCCATGGAAACTGTAAACTCTAGAATGTGTTTCTTAACACACGTGAGTAAAGGGCAAGAGCAATGAAATGCTAAAAATACTCCTCGAAGAGTATAAGAAAGGTCCAAAAAGCAAAAGTTACTCAAAAGTTATATCTATTATTGCTGACCTTGTATAGGTACAAACATGCCCTGGATGCAAGCTGCAACTAGTTGTGCTTCTTAGCACATCTAAAATCCGAAGGGTTATCTAGGCCAAAAGGCTATGAAATGAAATTGAATGATCCTAATGAACTTGGATCAGCTTGATGTAGACATGATGCCTAAGTTGAATAAGCACTCTCTAAACAACTTACCCATTTGTGAGACACAGCCCTTCCCCGTGTTATTTATTCGGCACAGAGTGTAGCTTCCCCCTCTCCTAGTCCAAAGTGTCATCTAGTTGAGTTTAGGAAAGTCATCCCCCTTGCCCAGCCTTGATTCTTAGCCTCCATGCTAAGCTAGCAGTTAGACCATGTCTAATGGTGAGTCTGTCATTTAAGCTATTGTGCAAGTAAATATAAATAACAATGGAATATGTAAACATGATAAATGCCACTGAATGATGTTTATGCTTAGAGGAACATGATAAGTTAAGCTGTGAGTATGATTAGAGGAACATGTCTTAGTCTATTGATATGATTTGTCCTTGGTTGTATATTGACCTAGTCAAACCTAGTTAGACTATGGTCATTTTTGGGATCCGTGATGGTGTGGGTCATGTATGCTTATTGATGATGATTTATGGTCCCACATACTCTTGTTATTGATACTACATGGTGGACATATGATTCAGATGATGATTGATTGCAGTTCAACAGGTATTATTATTATTTCAAATCATCATATCATGCATTGTCCACATATGGTGGACCCTACAGTTGGCCCATCAGGGCAACCCATGGTGTATGAGTATACATTCTTAGTCGTTTTGGGTCTTCTGGATCCATTGAGACAATTATCATTCAGTTTCGGGCACTTCTGACAGTGATAGATGCAATTATCCACTTGTTGACCAGATTTGGGGGTGTTTTCCCAGCCTGTCCAGTAGGGGCCATGAGAGGCCAGTTCACCTAGGGCGTTGTATGAGGAGGGGGTGGTCCAGCCACTTGATCTTACCATTATACCCCCCTTATGCAGACCCTGGTGGGCTCAGTTTGACAGCGCAGGCAGCCTAGGTGGAAGTTTCAGCAACTTCACACTTACCGAGGCAGGTTAAAAATGGAATAAAAGGGTCACTGAGGAATTCGATTTGGGCAATTGAGGCAAGGTTTTGGCATTTGGTCTTCACAGAGGTCTTCCAAGGTGAACCCCCCATCTTCCAGCCAGCTACCATCAGTCAATGGGGTCCACAGGAGGCCTTTTACTGCATGTCTCTCACAAATTTTGAGGACAGGATTTGATCATTTGTATTATTTTGGACATTATTTTATATTATTGTGCCATGGGGATGAGCTAGTAAGGATCGATGCCTCCTAGAACCACCATGAGCTCCTTGAGTCATGTCCATGTTATATGAGGTGGGCCCATGTGTCTTAGCCCCCTCTAGAGGATGACGCCACCCTCACTTAGTCACTTCTAGCTATGACGTCACCTCTATTTTGAGTGATCCATAGGATATTTTATGTTGGCTCATCTTAGCCATCGATTATGTTGTGAGATCTTTAAATCTCAACCACTCATTTCATAAAGTGGTTTTGATATCTAAGGTTTTGGTCTTTATTATCCTATATAAGGAGGAAACCCCCTCATTGTAAAACTCATCGAGAGATTTTTGGCATTTGGCTATTGGAATAAAAATACTTTCTGGGCATCTTGGATCTTGGAGTTGGAATGCCTGTGGTGATTGTAAATGCTTCTTCCTCTACACTGACAGACATTGGTGGCCATCTTGATTTTATCTTCAACTAACATTGTTTTGTAGGCAAAGAAGATGTTTTGGAGAAGTGCGAATTGGTGGGGAGGCCTACCCTTCAAGCTTCAAGAGGACGTTTTGGTTGATAGGGAGTTGTTTTGTCTTTGTACCAACAATTCATGTTTCTCATCTCTTTGTTTGCATCTCTTTCCATTCTTGATTGATTGATTGATCTTTGTGTCCTTGATTGACAAGAATATGGAAATCGATTTGGTTGAAGGAGGCAAAATATTGGCAAGAAGGGCTCATCCAAGTTTGGCATTTGATCTTTGTGGAAAGTAATCATTGTCACAAGCCTCTTCCATCTTCATCTTCCAGGTATGTTCCAAGAGGTATGAAATTCTTCTATCTTATCCATCTATTCTCTTAGATCTAAAAACCCTCATTGATTAAAACCCTCATTTTTCACTTTTTCCTAGATCTACTTGGATATAGCTTGTCTTAGGGAATAATAAAAAGAACCCACCTCTATAGCATCCACGGCAATTCGGATCTATAGTTTGGTGGCAATTGGGCTTCATTTGACACATTTTTCGAGGCACTTAGCCTTCATTGGTTGAGATCGCACTCCTTGGTTGGGTGAGTTTTGCTAGTTCCAAGACATGGGTAGGTGAGATCCCACTTGATTTGCACTCCTCTCACTTGATAACCTACCCCTAGTGCTTCATCTCTTTGATTCTTGCCTTGTGGGCCCCATTCCTCATTTTGAGGGTTGTGCCCCACTTGGGTCATTGGGTGATGCACTTTCAAACTTAGATCTATGGAGATCTAGCTTCTCTTTAGGCATGCCATCCTAAACCCACTTTGATAATTGCCTTAACTACCTCGATCTACATTTTGGCATAATTTGAACTCCATTTGCCCCTCCATCTAAAGGCACTAGTCTCCTTGGGTCAATTCACACTCCTTGGGGATTGTGTCATATGCTAGATCCCATATGTGGGTGTGTCTAATCTACCTTGGATCCATAGATCCACATTATCAAACACCCCTTAGTGCCATTTCACCCCTAACCTCACCTTGTGGGTCCCATTTGGGTCATTTCCATACTTTAAGGAAGTGGGTCCCACTTGTGTATTTCACGGTACTAGATCTATCTCTTTGATCTCCCTAGGTGGCCTAACTCATTCATTGGTTCAAACACTTTTCATATCTCAAGCCTCTTCAACCACACTTAAACTCTTGGGCTCACCTAAGCTTGCATTGGTTTCCGTAACTCAACTTCCACATCTCCCTAGGAACCATTGCTTTTTTGCTAGTCTTTTGTTGATTGGCTATAGGGTCTCCCCCTTGGTCTTGACTTGTCTAGATCTAAAGTGAAGAGTGCCTCGGTTGTCGTGACTCCCAGCTTGCATTGGGAACCGTGACATCTCTTGGGTCACCTCTTTAGTTGTCCATCTCCTCTACCATCCCGGATGGGATACCATTAGGGACAACTACAAGTTGTGTGATAACAGAAACTATTTCTGGAAAGGAACAAACACCACCTAGAAGTATATCCCACCTCATCTCAGGGAGTTTGGCAAGATCCAAACTTCGATTAAATGGGGAAACAAGCCTATTAACTATGATTTGAGGACGAAGCATTCCTTGAGAGGGTGGCAATGTAATAAACATAGAAATAATTAACAATAATACTAATAAAGTATAAATAATAATAATAATAATAATAAATAAATAAATATAAACAGATAAAAAACTATTATTATTTAAACTAAAAGACATGCCTTTTCATTTGAAAAGGAAGAACTTGAAGTATTTATGCTATTTATGGGTCCTGACTGTACTTGGATTTCATCATTCATTCATTCAACAACTATTAATTTAAACATTGATATTTTTATCAAACCGAGTTTATGCGCTTCCGCTACACTCTGATCATACTACAGTATCTAGTCCCGTGGTTGATCTTGAACAACATAGAGCAAAGCAGCAAAATCAATAGACTACATATGAGAACATAGTAAAAAGACTAGAGTTCAACAGTTATGATTGAGCTATAGGCCCTGTTGTTGCATTTTGATCAGGTCCAGTTACATTTAGAATTGGATAATCTAAGGAATTTGCCGTAAGTAGGAATGTGAAGAAAGACCTCCTAATGCATCTTGCTTGAAGAATGGTAGAAAAATAATCATATACTAAAAATTACTAAAATACACCAAAGTAGATATCCATCAAATTGTCAGTGAAGATTCCAGAAGAGTGCATTAGCCAGGCAAGCCGTGTGGCTGGAACTTAATTATATTGCATCGACATCTAAAGGAAACTTAGAGATAATAAAGATAATTTTATTAAGGTCCACGAATGACCAAAAGAGTAGGTCAAAGAGACTAAATAGTACAAACAGTTGTAACAGTTGTAGGAGTACAAAAGCTACTCCAGAAGGCTAGAAAATCAAGTACAAAACACAAACTAATACAATAAAGAAAACAAAGCCACAATATACCATGAGAAATAGATGGCAAAGAAATAAGTGGGAGGATGAAGTATATGCCACTGCATCAATCACTGAAAAGGCTCTATTGCATTGCTTCATGATGTTGTCTGGGGAGTGTCCAGGACTGACAGACTCCAGAGCCTACCTGGGTGACCCTGGAAGGAGCTTGAAGACAATCAGTTGAGACTCTCCTAATATTCACTGGCAGTGAAAAGAATCTAGTTATATGGGTATGTGTGTCCAAGGTGTCGACTGTCAAGCAGATCCACACTGAGAATGAGTACTCCTTTGTGTCTTTCTAGGGTTGATGGATCACCCAGACACCAAATGCAAGGTTGTCCATAATCTCACTGATCTGGTATCTTCTGTGTCAACCCTGGAGGATCTACTGAACGGAAGAGGTAGCACTGAGACAGGCTAGAAGGAGGAGGTAATCAATCTGACAGGGCAGGGTCTGGATGAAGCCTTCAAGGTCTATCGTCTAAGAGTCACCATCTCCCTCATAAAGAGAGACAAGCACTGCTGATCAGGATAAGAAAATTCAATGTTTGCCTTTGCATTTAACTTGAAATTTATTTTTGCTATAGTTGCTCCTCTAAGCAAGTTTATAGTACAAACAGACAAATATTTTTGTTGAGAGAGCAACAAGAAAGTTTATACTGCAATAGTTTTGATTGGCTCCGAAAAAGATTGATATTAAGATAGGTAAAGCAGGTGAGAGGATTTAAAGAACTCTATTACGGTATCCTGAATGCTTGTTTTCATTGTTGGAAAAAAAGGGAAAAAACTCAAAGATTTTCCTAACAAGACTTTATAATACCACAATAAAAGTGGCCCCCTTGTATTGCTGCTAATAAATATGCAAGATTTGTCTTAAATCTCAGATCACTAACCCTGATATAAGTTATAAGTTTATAACTCGTCTTCTTAAAATTTGGAAGAAATATAAAGCAACCTTGTCTACTTCATTCAAGGAAAATAGATATCATTGAATAAACTCTGATTGGAGGAGAATTTGATGAGGTTAATGTGGAAGTCATTAGTAGGAATTTGAGGGTCTTCAATCCCCTGATAGAAAAATTGTTGTGAGCTTAGACATGTGTGGCTGGGAAGATATGGAGTCTGGGCCTCCAGGAAGTCAAATACAGAGGTTGAGTGCTAGAGTTTCAAGGTTTTGGATTGCATTTAGCAAGATTTCTGATCTCTAATGGAAGGCTTCAACTATAGCTAAAGTAAGATCTCTTTATTGTTGTCTTGTGTGGATCAATGTAATGCCTCAATATAAGGAACAATCTAGAAATTATAAATGGATGGTATATAATGTTGAACGTATCCCTAGGGGCATAGTGGGAAGATTTTAACATGCTGGAAAGGCTGTCTATAAAAAAAAGGTAAAAGACGGACTTTATAGAGAGGAAATGAAAAGGATATCGAAAACAACACCTGCAGACGACCAAATGCAAATTACATCAAATAGTTTTAATAAGGAATGTAGAAGACTTTGTTGATTTAAGAGTGATATTATATGAAATTGAAAGAAGACTGGACAATATAGAGTCTAAGCTGCTACTCTTTCTGATCTATAAGGGCATTCGATGCTCCTCATCTTGGTGATCAAACTAGCAGGTTTAAACCAATCTTTGGGTTGAACAATTCCTTGATGGACAAGGATTCTGGAATCAAAGTGCAAAAAGAATTCCATAAAAACAAGCATATTTTCACATGTTAAGGTCTGAAAATAAGAGCTATGGTAAATTCTTTTAAAATAGAGAAAAAGAGAGTGTATTTCATTATTAAGTATCAGAATGCAAAATGACAATTTCTGCCAAAAGATGAAGACAAGATTTACTGATCAAATGTAGCATTATCAATGCATCGATAGATTTTATGTTCAGTTTTTTTTTGTCGGTCCTTCCCATGAAAGGCCAATAGCAATGGAAGCAGGTGCTTGTGGAAAAGTTACCAAGGAAGTGTTGTTTACCTTGTGATGCCTTGGGGTGGACAAGAACACATTAAAAGTGTAAAGTACTTTATTTTTAAAAAGTGCGGTTGTTCAATTTAATAAAGTGTGAAGTACTTTATTTTTATAAAGTTACTTTATTAAAAAAAATTAGTCTTGGTTTCATCCCAAGTTCATTTAAGTGAGTTTTTTAGGTGAGTGAAAAATAAAAAGGTTCTCACTTAATTAAATGATATATGTGCACTAAATATCATTTAATTATTATTTTAATGAGCATTTATTGAGAGCCTTTGAACTAATCTAATCTTGGGCATTGGATGAAGAAGAGGAAGTTGCCACGAACAAAAAGGGAGGAATTAGGGATTGAAGGCATTATTCATTCATTCACTCACCAAAAGAGATTTTGGAGAGGAAGAGAAGAGAGAAGAAGAAACCCTAGAAGAATTTCAGGCTGAGCATGAGCATAAATTCTGAGAAGAAGGGTGCAATTTCCAAGACAAATTGTACAGCAATAGGGCTCGATTTCCAAGACAGAATTTTTCTGTAGATTGCACGCATTTCAAAGCAGTCCGTACAGCAATTAATGAGGCCGTACAGGAACAGTTTTGGAGGCACTGTTCAGACAGGTCCGTACAGCAATTGATGCAGCCGTACAGCACAGATTTCAAGGCACAGTACAGCACAGATTTCAGGAGGAAATCTGACAGCCCGTACAGCAGTTTTGGTACATTTTTCAAGACGAGAGTTTGGCTAGAATTTCAAGGAGGCCGTACTGCTGTGTTTTCTGGGCACAATTCCCAAGGAGGTTTGCACATGTGGTTGAGATAAGTACTGTTGTTGTAATTTTTATAATTTGTCTCTGAAGAAATAAAATCTCTCTCAAACAAGTTTTCCCTTCGGGGTTTTTCCTGATCCAAGTTGGCTGAAAATTCTGAGTCTAAATATTTTTATGTGGTTGATTTAAATTTCTGTAGATAAAAAAATTGTAAAAATCTCATGTGTTTCAAGCAAATTGTTAATTTTCTGTTTATGAGAAGCTAATGGGGTTTGGGCATTAAACTCTATGCAAACAAAACTTGAAACCAGGTTGGAGTTTGAAAATTTTTCATGGTATCAGAGCCTATTTAAAGGCAGAAATTAAAATCAGAGATTGAAATTTCAGATTTGGGAAATAAGGGAGAACAGAATTTTTTAAGAAGAACAGGTTGTAGTCATGGTCATTGGACTTAGACTAGAGAACAGGTTGGATGTGACTGCAAATTTTAGCTCATGGAAGGCTAGGATAATGTTGATACTAGAGGAGAATGAACTATGGGAAATAGTGTACAATACAGCAGCAAATCCAATCACAGTTCCTACCGATGCTACAGATAGGGCTGCTTTTATGAAAAAGGATATGAAAGCAAGAAGGATCATTCTTGATGCCGTGAAGGATCATGTGATCCCACATATTTCAGCAAAAGCACATGCTTTTAAGATGTGGACAGCTTTAACTAATCTTCACCAAAGTTCGAATGAAAACAGGAAGATGGTGTTGAGGGAAAAGTTGAAGAGTGTTCGCATGAGTAAGGGTGAAGGCATGGCTTCCTACCTTACTAGGATCACACAGGTGAGAGATGAACTTTCAGTTGTTGGGGAGGTTGTACAGGGCAGTGAGTTGGTGCAGACAACCTTAAATGGTGTGACACGGCCATGGGATGTCTTCGTACAGATTATGGTTGCTCGTGAGCATATGCCTTCTTGGGATCGTCTCTGGGACAACTTCATACAGGAGGAGACTCGGAGAGCATATATGCAGGGTAGTTCATCACATAACAGGGAGGATGAAGACAATGTAGCATTGGCAGCAACAGGAAAGAAGAAGAAGTTCAAGAAGAGTCCTAAGGGTGGGGCCAAACAGCACACTGGTGAGCAAAAGAAAGACATGAGCAAAGTCAAGCGCTTTGCTTGCTAGAAGTTTAGACACTATGCTGGACAGTATCCGAACAAGAAGAAGGGGCAGCAGACAGCAGCATCAGCAGATATTGATGATTTTGCTTCACAATTTGAGGGAGAGTTTTCTCTCTCTACTGGTTGTACAGAGAGGGCATCTATCACCAGCAGTGATGTGGAGGAGCAAATTCAGTATTCTCTACTGGTTGGTCATTCATTGAGTGCTTCCACCACTACTTCCACTTGGTACATTGATAATGGGACTTCGAGCCATATGATAGGTGTTCGAGATGCGTTCACCGAGATGACTAAGACCGACTTGAGTCTAGAGGTAGTGTTGGGTGATGACACAGTTGTGAGAGCAGTTGGGCGAGGGACTGTCACCTTTCAGAGGGATTCTATGCAGTCCATGACATTGAGGGATGTCTTATATGTCCCCGGGCTGAAGAAGAACCTTGTTTTAGTTTCCACTATTGAGGATAGAGGCCTTGGAGTATATGTCCTAGATGGGAAAGTGTATGTTTTTCCCAGAGTAGCAGGACCATCTATTTCGTATGCCATTGGAGTTAGATGTGGGAACTGTACAAGCTTCTTTTCCAGCCTCAGCATGCATTGGCCCATACTAGCAGTAGCAGCGAAATGTGTGAGTTATGGCATAGGAGGATGGCTCACCTTCATCATTCAGCTTTAAGATTGTTGAGGGAGATGTCTACAGTTTTACCGCAGTTCAGCACAGAGCAGGGTGGTGTGTGCAGAGGGTGTGCTTTAGGAAAGTACACCAAGACTACTTTTCTGAGTAGTGATACCAAATCAGGTGGAGTACTTGGATTTAATACATTCTGATTTATGTGGACCCATGTCTTCTGCTTCGTTGACAGGTTTTGAGTATTATATCAGTTTCATTGATGACCACTCCAGGAAGACCTGGATCTACTTCCTGAGAAACAAGAAGTCTAAGGAAGTCTTGAAGAGGTTCCAAGAGTTCAAAGCTCTTGTGGAGAACCAAACAAGGAGGAAGATTCGGGCACTCAGGTCAGACAATCGGGGTGAGTATACGTCCAAGAAGTTTAATGAGTTTTGTAGACAGGAGGACATCAGGAGGCAGTTGACAGTTCCATATACTCCATAGCAGAATGGAGTTGTCAAAAGGAAGAACAGAGCTATAGTGGGAGCATCTAGAGCCATGTTGCATGATCAGAGTCTTCCTTTCTTTCTATGGGCATAGGCCTGTAGTACTATTGTTTATGTGCAGAACAAGAGTCCACACCGTGCTTTGGGGTGTAAAACTCTTGAGGAGATGTTCACCAGGAAGAGGCCTGAGATAGGCCACTTTCACATATTTTGATGCCTTACATATTCTCATGTCCCTTCTGAGAAGAGGACAAAGTTAGAGCCCACGGCAAAGAAAGGCATCTATGTTGGTTATGATGAGACTTCAAAGGCCTTCCGCTTATACCTTCCTGCACAAAGGAAAGTTGTGGTGAGGAGGGAGGTGAGATTTGAGGAGGAGCGGGCCTTCAGGAAGTCTTGTGATTCGGAGATGGTGGAGCAACAGGTTATTACTCCATAGGTGACAGCATCTCAGAGTTCAGCTAGTCAGAGCACAGGGTCACACGTCTCAAGGTTGACTAGGTCACAGGTTACAGGTTCATCAGTTTCAGGTACTCAGTTTACAGGGACTTATGGTATAGGGATAGGTTCACAGATCACAAGTTCACAGGTTTCACCGTCATGTGATTCAGGCACATATGGTACAGGTTCAGGATCACCAGGTACAGGATCTCAGGCCACAAGTACTTCTTCAGGGAGACAGTTGTCAGATAAGGAGGTTCAGGAGGAGGGCCTACCACAGGAGCTACTTCCAGGAAAAGAAAGCCAAGTTGGCTTAAGGAGCTTGTGAAGGAAGCTGAGGATTATGTGGGGCCACCTAGGAGGGAGGTCAAAGAGAGTAGAGCACCAGAGAGGTTTTCCAGCTATATGGTGATGGTGACTAGTTTGTGTGAGTCTAAGCCTACTACATTTGAGGAGGCTACCCCACATCAAGTTTGGAGAGATGCCATGATGGAAGAGTACAATTCCATCATGAAGAATGATGTGTGGGAGATTGTTCCAAGACCAAAGGGGAAGTCAGTTGTGACTTCCAAGTGGCTCTTCAAAATCAAGCATGCCACTAATGGTAGTGTTGAGAAATACAAGGCTAGATTTGTGGCGCATGGTTTCTTTCAGGTGGAGGGAGTTGACTACGATGAGACTTTTGCCCCAGTGGCAAGATACTCTTCCATTCGATCAATGATTGTTATTGCTGCAGAGATGGGTTGGAGCATTCATCGGATGGATGTGAAGACAACATTTATGAATGGTGTCTTGGAGGAGGAGGTCTATTTGGAGCAGCCTTAGGGATTTGAGGTGCATGGGAGAGAGTCTCATATATGTAGGTTGAAGAAGGCCCTTTATGGGCTGAAGCAAGCTCCGAGAGCTTGGTATTCCAGGATTGATCCATATTTACAGGAGTTGGGATTCCAAAAAAGTGAGGCAGATCCTTACCTCTACTTCACTGTAGCTGGTGAGGTTCCACTTATTCTGGTATTGTATGTAGATGACTTGATCATTACAGGGACAAAGAGACTCATTGCAGAGTGCAAGAAAGATATTGCATCAGAGTTTGAGATGAAAGACATTGGACTGATGCATTACTATTTGGGTTTGGAGGTTTGGCAGGAGCCTGGGCATATCTTTCTAGGATAGGGAAAGTATGCCATGGACATTCTAAAGAGATTTCAGATGGAAGAGTGCAGGCCCATGACTACACCCATGATCATCAACTTGAGGAAGCTTCATGCTTCTAAGGGAGAGTTGGTCGATCCGACATTGTATCGTCAGTTCATTGGTTCTATGATGTATTTGGCCAACACCAGGCCAAATATTTGTTTTGCAGTAAATACTTTGAGTCAGTTCATGATGGAGCCTCGGAGAGTTCATTGGATAGCTGCAAAACATGTTTTGAGATATTTGCGTGATACAGTTGATTTTGATCTGGACTACAGGAGAGCAGATGGAGTGAGTTTGGTTGGCTATACTAATTCTGATTGGGCAGGTAGTGTGTCCGACCGGAAGAGTACATCCAGTTGTTGTTTCGGTCTAGGCTCAACAGCAATGTCTTGGTTCAGTCGGAAACATAAGTCAATTGCTTTGAGTTCTGCAGAGGCAGAGTATATGGCAACCAGTCAGGCCAGTTGTGAGGCCATTTGGATTTGCAAGTTATTGATTGGTTTATTTGGTCAGTAGGTGAGACCAACTATGATACACTGTGATAATCAAAGTTGCATCAAGCTTTCGGTGAATCCAATGTTTCACAAAAGGTCAAAACACGTTGAGATCAGATATACTTCATTCGTGATTATGTTCAGAGAGGTGCAGTGGAGTTGCAGTGCATTCCTACTGAGGAACAGGTGGCAGACATCCTAACGAAATCTTTGGGTAGAGGGACGCATGTTTACTTCAGAGACAAGTTGGGGGTTGTGAATAACAACTTCCTCAATAAGAGGGAGTGTTGAAAAGTTACCAAGGAAGTGTTGTTCACCTTGTGATGCCTTGGGGTGGACAAGAACGCATTAAAAGTGGTCCCTAGTCAAATTAATAAGGTGTGAAGTACTTTATTTTTATAAAGTCACTTTATTAAAAAATTGAAGTCACAGTTTCATCCTAAGTTCATTTAAGTGAGATTTTTAAGTAAGTGATAAATTAAAAGGTTCTCACTTAATTAAATGATACATGTGCACTAAATATAATTTAATTATTATTTTAATGAGCATTTATTGAGAGCCTTTGATCTAATCTAATCTTGGCCATTGGATGAAGAGGAGGAAGTTGCCATGAACAAAAATGGATGAATTAGGGATTGACGGCATTATTCATTCATTCACTCACCAAAAGAGATTTTGGAGAGGAAGAGAAGAGAGAAGAAGAAAAGAGAGAAAGAAGAAGAAACCCTAGAAGAATTTCAGGCTGAGCATGAGCATAAATTTTGAGAAGAAGGGCGCAATTTCGAAGACAAATTGTACAGCAGGAGAGCTCGATTTCCAAGACAGAATTTTTCTGTAGATTGCACGCATTTCAAAGCAATCCGTACAGCAATTAATGGGGCCGTACAGGCACAGTTTTCGAGGCACTGTTCAGACAGGTCTGTACAGCACGGATTTCAAGGCACAGTACAGCACAGATTTCAAGGCAGAAATCTGACAGTCCGTACAGCAGTTTTGGCACATTTTTCGAGACAAGAGTTTGGCTCGAATTTCAAGGAGGCCGTACAGCTGTGTTTTCTGGGCACGATTCCCAAGGAGGTTGGCACGGGTGGTTGAGATAAGTACTGCTGTTGTAATTTTTACAATTTGTCTCTAAAGAAATAAAATCTCTCTCTCTCAAACAGGTTTTCCTTTCGGGGTTTATCCTGAGCCAAGTTGGCTGAAAAATTCTGAGTCTAAATATTTTCATGTGGCTGATTTAAATTTCTGTAGATAAAAAAATTGTAAAAATCTCATGTGAATTGTTAATTTTCTGTTTATGAGAAGCTAAAGGAGTTTGGGCATTAAACTCTATGCAAACAAAACTTGAAACCGGGTTGGGGTTTGAAAATTTTTCAATGATAAGGTTGTTCTATGAACTTTCTAAAATCCATAGAATTCTTTGGAGGAATATTATATATTTCCCTGGTTGAATGGTCTTCAGGTTGAATTCTGTGAGTTTTACCGGGAGGAGGCTAATAAAGATCTATACGGTTACACTAGAGGCCATTAATATTAAAAGTCAAGGTTCTACAAAAATACTAGATTCATGACACTGTTTTTGAAAGTTTGAGATAAAATGAAATTGGTGAATAAGAGACCATCTATACTCATAGAGATTGTGCATAAAATTCTAAGCAGTGTTGCCAGAGCATGAAATGAAGTGAAGAGCAGGACCAGTCCTTCACAAAAATGTCCTAGGAGAAAAAGGTCCATACAGCATCTATTAATACATATTTTTATAATGTGTATATACTCAAAAACAGGTGCAGGATGCCAAATTAGTTGCAGAAGAGAACATAGATTTGAGCGCTACTAGAAGGTAAATACTACATTAATAGGAAGTTAGAAATGTGATTCATAGAAAATTCTTATCAACCATTTAGTACAAGTCTCAAGACTTTGTCACCAGCTGTTAACCATTGAAAGTTACAAACTTAAAAATCAGATAACATGAAGTAGAGTAGGAAATGGCGTTGAACCTGATAACACCAACCATCTACAGTCACAAAGTTATGAACCAGATAGCAGGAAGTAGAAACAATTCTATGACAAGAAAAGAAAAGGAAAAAAAGCAATAAATCTATTATCTCTTGTTATTTCCCCTTGCCATGAGCAATTCTCAAAATCCTAATCAGTGATGAGCAAAATGAGTCAATGACAAATGGAATGAGAAAGGAAGAGAAATTGGGGCTTTATGAGCTCTAAACCCTCTTCCATGAAGCCTAGGATTCCCTCATCCACACCCGCCCCCTACCACAACAACAAAAACGGGGCATATTTCCCCTGTATAGGGAGCATTCTCAGGAGTGCAGACGAGCGCATCTGCCTACACTCTTATCCAGAGTGCGCTTCTGGAGCTGGAACCGGAGGTGTAGGAGTGCTCCCATGCAATTCCAGTACTAACTAAAAGTCTTGCTAGAAGACTATCATGTGTTGAATCAACAGTTTCAATGGAACAAACTGAATTTGGAAAGAGATCTATTATAGGAAATTTGATTGATGAATGGGAGGGCATGAATGGAGCGAAAAGATGAAGCCAGAAGATGGTAAGCTTATTATAGAATCAAGAAGGATTTGTCAAGCTGACAGTACAATGCTAGAATTTGGTCCTTACTTTGTATGCACCCATTTTTGTACCAGCAGGTTTGTAGGGAAGCAGAAAGAAATCAGGCTTCCAACAAAATGGCTTGCATTTATAGATAAAGGCTAACAACAGGTTTATGTTACACTGAGGAAAGAAATCAGATGGCATGAAATAACAAACCATAAAGGACACCATGGACTTTTCTGTCATCTCCACAAAATGAGGCTTCCAACCAAATGGATTGCATTTATAGATAGAAGCAAACAGCAGGCTTACGTTAAACACTGAAGAAAGAAAACAGATGACACGAAATAAAAATCATTAAGGACATCGTGGAATTTTCTGTCACCTCCACAAGATGAGGTTTTTAACTTCTTTTCTACATTATTTCAAATTAAATCATGCATTTGACTCACAAAAAAGAGAGCAATACTTCATAAGGGGTAGAACTATGACGAGCATGAATTCATGCCAGTCTAAACCTAAGGAGAATAAATCATAAGTAGCAAACCTAAGGAGTTAATTAGACATATCAAAATGCTATGTAACTACTTTTTAGAATCATCAATCTTGGTAAACAGACAGCTGATTAAGTGCAAAATTGATTACCGATTGTTTTGTACATAGAATGCTATACAGTACTTGGACAGGGACTACAACAACCCAACCCTTAAAAAGTTATCAATACAAATTTCAATTGGTTGAATGCTTTGGATGTAAACAAAACACTTGAAAGGTGAGACATCTTCTATGTCTTGATAAAGGAAGCATCCTAGAGAGACATAAGAATATTGCATGCTATTGACTTTATTTGAGTTGGTAAATTGTATATGCATCCACCCATAAATGTAGAACCTGTATGAATTGACATAAATATATTTATTACTGTTGAGATGTCAGTCTTTTATTATGCATGTCTCTCTTGCAGAGCAGCTCGTGCACTCTATATGACCAAAGACAACCCATAAGGACTTCCACACAAATCTTCATTTATCCATTTAGCACCGCTTCTGAAATATATTCTTAAGTAGCTGGTTCAACGATTCCATGAGAAACATGCAAGAAGGGCTGCTTAATGTCTTTGCTAGCCTATATCTTTGGAAAGTAATGAGCTGAACCACTCTATGGGTAGAACTAAAGGTAAAATGCTTAGACGAGGTTGTAAGGGCTGCAAATAGAGATTGTAACAAATTTTACCAACTTAAGTCAAATTGTTTAGTTAAGCCCTTGCAAAGCTCGATAAAAGTGCAAATAAGTGATACCTCAAAGAGCATACCTTTCTCTAAGTTGACATGAACTGCATGAAATGGTAAGCGTGAAAATACATCTCCTCCCGCAAACATCATCCATGTATTTTCTCTTGAATCATAGTCTCCACATGTTCTACAAATTTCCTTCACTTTAGGATCATTTCCCTCTATGTGTTTCATCATTGATTCGTAAGGTGTGGGGACACTGCTTTTTGAAGTGCGAGCTTGTTTTCGTAATGCTGTTAGAGCCTCTCTATTGCTATTCCTAGACTTGTCACACTCAACCAACTGTTTCCAACAAGAAAAGAACATAACATAAATCTGGAATGTGAAAAATTAAAGCCGACAAATTTTGAATTCCAAGAATATTAATCACCTCTTGTCTTGCCAAAAGAAGACGCTCAGCCTCAATCTCGACCTCAAGAAGACCTTGTTGTAGGCGCTTCATATCCTCATCCATTTTGCTACTATAACCAACTGAAAACCAGGATTCTACATTAGTTTGGAAATACTTTGGATTGCAGAGAATTACTGGAAATCAGACTAGGATAATACTAAGATTTTGAACTGCTCAAATAGAAGTAAAGACACAAGTTTAAACAACATAAAAATCAATTCTGCTGAGTCTGATTAAGTAGCATTAAACTAATTTGACTGTGGGTGCACTGCATTTGTTTGCAAGCATGTCCTCTAACCCCTGGTAAAACTTCATTACACAGTCTTGTAGATGTAAAACTTGAGATATTATTTGAGAATTATTATTCTCATCATTTATTATTTCCTTGAGCTGCGTTATCTTGTATCTAGTTTAGCCTGGTTAGCATCCTATTTGGAACTTCTTAGGTATCCTAGTAAAAAACTTTAGATATGGCCCTCCAGCTATAGCTCAATATTATAAGAAATTCAGAGATAAGGCTCACACACACATAGATCAATATTTTATATTCACATCGTGACCATAATAATAGTAGTATTGGCAGTAAGGGAAATAGGACCCCTTGAGATGCAATGGGGAAAAGCATCTAAGGAACCATGTACTAAAAATTCATGTATACTTCTCCCCAGGATTGAGCTCTTTCATTAAGGAATACATTTATTACCTTTGTGTATCTCTGTATTATCCAGATTCCCTTATCAGGCAAGTCCACATCATGCAGTTTCTTCCCCAAGGTTTACAATGCAATGCCCCTGTGCACTGAAAACGTTTGGAAGAAAATGCCTCACATTAAAAGAACAACATATTCCTTCTAATATCTTATATCATCTTGATGAATATTTGTAGAAGATAACCAGTTGCATAGCCATATACCAAATCCGTTTGTGCAGTGATTTTATTACAACTTAAGCATGTGCGTAATAGACTTATTTATATAGCCGAAGGGGTTAGCTTAACCAGTTGTCAATGTTAATGGGAATTTGGCTAGTTCTATGCCAGGAGGTGCCTGAATCGAATCTTCATGGTTAAGTGCACTTGCATACATGGATGGGTTTACTAAGGATGCTTTCGGCATGTGGGGAAGCATCCGGGTTTCCCAGCAAGGCTTTTTCCTTCAGATTAAAAAAAATAATATATATATATATATATATATATATATATATATATATATATATATTTCCCCTGAGAATATTGCTCAGCCTGTGAATTTGATTTGCCAAAGGTTCCAGTCGTCCAAAGAGGCCAATGTTTTGTTTTAGATGTAGTAGAATAATATAGTCTTTGAAGTGATGGAGAACCAAAGCTCATCCATATAGGGGCTATTACTTAGACAGGTCATTAGCCAAAGAGTTGCAGAGGATTTCATGATAGCACGTTTATATTCATTATAAACGGAAATCTTAGTCTTCAAAAAGGTTATATCCCTAGTATTTAGGCTTAAAATGGACAGTGCCATGCATGCTTTTTCTAGTGTTTGTTGTCAACGAAAATGTAGTTAAAAAATCTCAGTTAAAACAAAATATTGGAAGATATTTGTGTGACTTTCAGTTCAAAATTTCAGTTGCCTGTACATAGAGGAAAGGATGTCTACCCATACCTTCCTTTCTAATTCAGGACTGTCCCTTGTTATTTCTGCAATGATTCGACTGCGGACATAGCAAACAATTTGCCTTTACTAGCCTCGATGGTTTATGATAATTAACTCCCCATACGATCACCGTCAAGACAACCCAAAAAAAACCTTAATAACAGAATAAATGGCAACAAAACATCACCATTTTCAAAGAAAGGGAGGATTTGGGCCAAAGGCTGTAATTATTTTCTCAGAACGAAAACCAGAGCATGCAAAGCTGCAAGTTATGACCGCTCACACACCCCGTCGCGGGGGAAATGGTAGACTGGACCAAAACCCGCGAAATTCGCCAAAACTTCCGTCAATACGCTGAGAATAGCGAGAGCTTCAAAGTGTGTCTGAGCAATCGAAGCCAAAATGGCAAAACGGTACTCAGGAATCAGCAAAATCCTTTAACGGTATGAAATTCGAGGCGGACCTACTAAAGTCTAAAACCCTCACAAGCAACAAAAGAACGACATTTAATAATGATGAAATCGGTTTTTTGAAGAAGAAAAAATTATATAAAAAATCCTTTTTTCCATCTTTAGCTTTTGTTTTGGCATTTTATGTCTTCCATCCCATAGTTTCTTTTTTAAATGTTTCTCCCGGCCGGTTTTCGCTTTTAAGAAAATATGTCCTTCCATGAGAGTTCAAGTTTATATCCACAGTTTTCGCTTTTAAGAAAATACTTCCCTTTATGAGATTTCAAATTTAGAAAATATGTCCTTCCATGAGATTTCAAATTTATATCATCAGATGGTAAAGTTTATCAAATTTCAATGGTCAATTAGTAGTAAGGATATCTATCACTTGTTATTATTAGAATTGTTGTTATTAGAATGTGGACTAGTTTATTATTGTTATTCAAGAAAAACAACTCTATATGAAATGATTGGTTGGTGGTTCGATCCATAAGGGGGTAGACTTTCCATTCCTATCAAATACCTCTAAGTCTAAAGTTGTTAACTCGTTTCCTTATGTTTGAGATTATGAGAAAGATGATTTCCTAACCAATAAAAAATCTAGAAGAACAATTTTCGATGATGTGGTCCTCCTAGCCTCATCTCCAAAGGATTTACAGAGACAGTTGGATGCCTTAGCTCTTTTCTGCGATCTTTGATAGTTGACGATCAACTTGGGTAAAACCGAGGTTATGATCTTCAATGGGATGAAGAAGACTTCCTCGTACCTTCATTTCTTCTTCAAAGGGGAGGAGATTGAGATCACCAGCACCTACACATACTTGCGGGTGCAATTCTCAGGACCTCGCTTCAGTCTACGATATGACCTTCAGCCTCGAGTCAACTAAGGTTACGGATCCTTAGCTCTCCTCGAGAGACAATGCTTCACATACTATTTTCATGACATTTCGTCCAAGATGTCCCTCGTGGACTCCCTTATCCGGCCCACTATTCTCTTTGGCTTTGATATTTTGAGCGGCCTGGATTGCTTGAGTCGGATTGGGCCTCAGCAAAGAGAATCCCTCGTAACATCATCTATGCAGAGTTTGGATCCCAGGCCTTCCGACTTGAGGCTATGTTCAGTACGGTCTCTTATTTTCTTCACAATTAGAGTTTCGCCGACTCGGCGAAAGGGCAAGACCGATATCCATACTTGGCATATTGTTCTTCAGAGACTTTAGCCTCATCCAAACCTCTCCCTAGGAGGCAGAAGAGATTCCCTGGGCCTCAGTGGTGAGCTACCTCCTCCAAATAGCAGCACAAAGGGCAACCTAGACCTTCTACTAATACTTCCTTAGGACAACATACTATTATTGGTTTCCTTCATTTGACCTTGAATGTTAGGAGAGATGGGTCTATCCCTTGATAAACCTATCTCATTTCTTTTGGATTTCTTTGCTCCTAGATCCTTTCCCTATGTGTTTCTTCACCCCTATGCTGTCTCCAGTACTTGGGGTTGAGGGATTTCCATGTATCAGCATAGATTTCTCCTCTCTTCTCTTCTCTACTTTACTTTACTTTCTTGCCTGCATGTTGCCTTTTATAGAAGACCTTTTGGTACTCTTGCTTTGCAGCGACATCATTGTACTTAACAATCCCATTGACCTACTTTTGTGGTCATTAGTCAGACATTAATAATATTATCTTATATTATATTATCATCACAAATTTTTCTATGTTCTTTTTCTCAATATATATGAAATTTATATAAATTTGAATTGGAGTTGGCTAATTATTTTGCGATTTGGAATTTTCCAATCACTTTTGTTAGAATTCAACATCAAATTTTGTGTTGAAATCATGGTTTTTCATAGTTCAAATTACAATTTTTATTACAGAAATGGGTTTAGCACCTTCAAAAATCCCTGGGCACCCAAATAATGCAATTCCAACAACGTATAACTGCAATTTCAGCCAGATTTCAGTCGAAACATTTGCCGAAAAAATTATCCAAAACATAAAACATTTAGCTTACACCAATTCGAATTTATCCAATTTATAAAAATTAAAATGAAATCAAAGTGTAATTTTTTTTTAAATCCACATTAATATAATTTATATCAATATTTTTTATTTTTTTTTAAATTAATTTAATTAAATTTTTATGTTCAAGTTTTAAGATTACATCTCATTTATATTTTTGTTGTAAGCTAGCAGCAACATTATACAAAAATATACAAAGTCCATGGCTGGCCCACCACTTGGGAAACCAAATTAGCCACATAACCGAAGTTCGTCATCCTCTTTCGAGTTTATCAAAGTGTCAAAGAGCCTATCAAATTGTCTAAGATTGGCAAAAATAATATCAAACTGCTTAAAAGGACTAAGCCTACGAACAGTCTTGCTATCTAGCCCTTCATTATTTATTACTATGCATTTTATCTCAATAGGTATCAAACAAAAGCAATCAGTACAGGAAGATCTGAAACTAAGGATCATTTGAAATGGTAACAGTAGTGGGCACTTTAGGCTCTGCTAGTGTAAAGCTAGTTTGCTCCTTTGGAATCCTCTCTCAGAAGACCATGCCCATTGTTTCCTTTTCCAGGGCATTCATCTTAGCATCCAACTCAACATGGCCCCAACTGCTCTTCAGATTTCATTCTGCTAGAGCAGTGTAGATTTTTTCTCCTCTTCCTACTTCATATTCGCTTTACCCAACAGAGTCTTGAGTTGCCAGTATAATATAACAATTTTCATATACTTTGTATCTCCGGTTCTAGATGAACCAACATATTCTACTATCGGTCCTATCTCAGCCTGGATATCCTCTAAACTGGTAACATTTCGATCTCTTTCTACCCACTCCTCCATTTTGTCGATTTGGTCATGTACTTGACTAGAGACTGATTTATCGTAGTTGGCTTTAGCTATATGGAATTCCTGTAACACCCTCGACATATGAGTGGAGTGTTGTTGCCTTTCGGTGGTGCGCTTTCTCCTGGCCACGATTGTTGTTTGAGGGGGAGCCCACACAGATGGAGTCTAACAATTTTGCCCACAAGACAAACCCTAGAAAGGAAAGACCAAATATCTAACAAAAGAGTTCGTAGTTCCTCCAGGGCTTGAAAATGACCAGACAACAAGGAATGCCATGACCTCTACGCACTATACACCAAAACCCTTTCAAATTCACCCTCAAACTCAAGCCTTTTCAAACATATGAGGAACACTTTCCCGTTAGACCTAGGCTCCAAGGAGTCTAGAGATTTTGGTCGTAAAAGGCTTGTCCACCACACTATGATTTCCCTGTTGATTGAGCCCAAGCTTTGAAAAAGAAAACAGAGGAATTGCAAAATAAAGACATTTTTTAACCAGTTGAAACACTAGTGGAGGAAGCTAGAATTACCTTCATAATAGCTTGTAATTGTCGTCCGTCCAAGCTATTCCCACTTTCCAATACTATTATGAATGCATGCAGATATGAACTTGCCATGATAGCCCTTGAGCCAAACCACATTTCACACTACATTTGCTTGTTGGAGCCGAACAGATTGTCACCTCATCTCATCCTTTCCCATTTCTTGATTCAGCCTCCTTCTTCACCTCACATGGCTATCATATCACAATGAATGCCCTTCGTGCCATGCATCTAGTTAGTCAGGGGATATCTCAGGCTCTTTGCATGTGGCATGCCCACTATTAGACACTCGCCATGGGGATTACATCTCATTTATGTTGAATTATAATGTATATTTTATTTATACATGATGCAGGAGCATCGGGGCCTAGGCATATCGGTCAAAGTTGATCGACAGGAGGGAGTTGACCAACGGAAGTGCCAATGACCACTGGTGCGGAGAGCAGGTTGATAGGTCGAAGTCAACAAGTCGAGCAGAAGTAGTCGGAGTGCGACCAACTGGAGCAGCGCAACGTATGTTGTGTTAGGTCGAGAATCGACAAGTAATGGTCGATAGACAACAAGTGGAGTAAGACGTCGGGTAGTCGACAAGTGGTCGAACTACGACGCGACAGGTTTGGCGGAGCCAAGCGCGGAGGAAGGGGAGGACTGGTGAACCGCAGAAGATAGAAATAAGCCGACAAAAAGGTCGAGATGTGACCGAGTACTGTAGCAGGGTCGGAAGGGCAGAAAGTCAAGGAAACTGTACCTGGTAGTCGTTCGGGGTTGCTAAGGAAGTTAATACAGTTATTGTGAGCAAGTGAAGGACATGACAGGTGTCGTCATGGACAGAGGCTGTGCAACACGACTGGGAGCTAACAATTGCAGGCCTGCAGGATTTGGAAGGATCGGCGAACAGGAGGATGAGTGTCTCGGGGATTGCAGTAATCTCGGGAATAGCAGCAGCAGGGTAGAAGATGGATGGGAGGAATCAGTTGAGGGATTCTGATCTTTGATCAGCCGCATCAGAGAGCAGAGCGGAGCTGAGTTGTGAAGAGTCACACAGTCGCAGAGGAATAGAGTTGAGATTGAGCCATAGCTCAGAGTTCAAAGGTGAACCAGGATAAGGTGAGGTCGACACACAGGGAGAACACACCACAGTTACTTCTAATTTGTAACGGCTAAGGCCGTTTGTAGTTAGTTATTTGTTTTCAATTATTTCGCATTGTAACCGAATTCAGAGAAGTAATATAAGCCACTTCTGGCATCCTGTTCTACACCTTGTTCGTGTAAACATTGTGGTATGTGTCATGTGTATTGTTAAGCAAGAAATTATTCCTGTAAGGTGACTTGTGTCAGTTGGTATCAGAGCCCGGAAGAAAGTCCAGTTGGGAAGACTACTATACCAACTTGACTTGAGTCAGTTGGTATAGAGCCCAGAAGAAAGTTTGGTTGGGAAGACGACTATACTAACCTGACTTGCGTCAGTTGGTATCAGAACCCAGAAGAAAGTCCAGTTAGGAAGACAACTATACCAACCTGACTTGCGTCAGTTGGTATCAGAGCGGAAGAATCCTTCGAGTTCGTGATATTGAGCCTGCAAGTGAGTTGGACAGCTCCAACTGCGATTGGGTAGAGTTGTGCACGACTTGTTTAAATTCCGGTTGCGATTGGATGTGTGGGAGTTTCACCAGAGGTTGAAAATGGCTCACAGAGGCATTAACGTCCGAGGACGAAGAGCACGTGGCGCAACAATCGTCACAGTGGATCATGAGATGTTCGACGAATGCGTCAGAACGATGCGAACTTTGACAAATGAAGTCGCAGTGATCAAAGAAATCCAGAGGCGTGGTTATATTCCTGAAGCGCTAGACCACAGCGACGAGGAAGTCGAAGAGGTGGAAGCTCGGGAAGAAGCCACAGAGGAACTGGAGGAAAAACTAATCAAACTTATGAGAGGTCGGGCGAGATAGACGTGCGTACGTACTCGGGAAGACTGGACCCAAAATATTTGATCGATTGGTTCAGAGAGATGGAGAAATACTTCGACATAGAGCAGATCGAGGACCCTAAACGGGTTAAGACTGCGTGTCTGAGGTTGAAAGGTCATGCCTCGTTGTGGTGGGACAATGTACAGGCTGACAGACTCAAGAAAGGCAAGGAGAAAATCAAGTCTTGGGACAGAATGGTTGCCAAGTTGAAGGGGAAGTTCTTGCCAAATGACTATGTGATTTCCTTGTTCAAGAAGTTGCAGAACTTTCGACAGAAAGAGATGACCGTGAAGGAATACACAGAGGAGTTCTACTGATTGTCGATTCAGTCAGGACAAACTGATGAAGGAGAAGAAGCTGTCGCCAGGTATGTGAATGACTTAAAATATGCTATTCAAGATGAACTCAGCATGTCAAGATTCAAAGCAGTTGGCAAAGCCTACCAGTTAACTTTGAAGGCAGAAGAGAAACTGTCAAGAAAATTCGCAGCAACCAGGGGAAGAATGACCGGCTGGGGTGCAAAAACTGTCTCTGTGAAAGGCCAAGTAGCGGGTATAGGAAGGAAAGTGTTGAGGATAGCCGACACGCGGAAGGGACATCGACATGGGAGAAAGCGCAATAGAACCGACGCGATGGTCGTGAGAACCGCGGTCGAGGTGCGTATAGTCGAAGTGGTCCATCCGACAAAAAGGGAGCTAACAAACCAGCCATAATCTGTTACAAGTGTCGAGGGATGGGACCCAAGGCATACGAGTGCTCAGAGAACCTACATGCTGCAGAGGAGTCGAAACCCAGATGTCAAAAGGATGAGCAAGTCGATGAGAGGGAAGAGTCGGCATCCGACAACAGTGGAGGTGAAAAGAAGAAGAACCGAAATTTGACGGTTCGGAGAGCCTTGATCCAGGAAGATCAACGCGACCCGATGGAGCCAGCACAACGGAAGGCGATCTTTCAAACAAAGGTGCATATCGATGAATGGCGTTGCAAAACCATAGTTGATGGTGGAAGCACGAAGAATCTTGTGTCGACAGAAGTCATCGACAAGATTGAATTGAAGTGTCGAGAACACCCACACCCCTACAAGATCTCATGGTTGCAGAAAGGACACCATGTCAAGGTGACCAGACAGTTCCTGATCAACTTCCAAGTTGAAGGATTAGAGGACAGTGTACTGTGCGATGTAGTTCCCATGGATACATGCCATATTTTGTTAGGAAGACCATGGAAATATGATCGAAAAATGATCTATGATGGTCGAGCCAACACAGTCACAGTATGGAAGAATGGCGTGAAAAGGAATCTTAAGCCAAGGCGAGAAGAGCAAGCCGACAGTAAGCACAACGAGAGCAATATTTGGGAGAAGCGAGTGTTGATGAGCACCGCGAAGGAGTTCCTCATAGAAGAGGAGAGACAGTCGGGATGTTTTGCGATCATTCCAAAAGGACCATATGTCGAAAGAATGACCAGAGAGGAGAATATTTCGGTCGAAATTGAGGAGTTGCTCGAAGAGTTTAGTGACATAATGGCTGATGAGAAATCGACGGGATTACCGCCGACGAGGAGCATATCCCATCAGATCGACTTGATTCCAGGGTCGAGTCTGCCAAACAAAGCACCATATAGGATGAGTCCAACAGAGGGACAGGAACTCAACCGACAGGTCCAAGAGTTGTTGGAAAAAGGGTTAATTAGAGAAAGTATGAGCTCGTGTGCAGTACCAGCGGTATTGACACCAAAGAAGGGTGGAGAATGGAGAATGTGTACAGACTCCAGAGCCATCAACAGGATCACGATCAAGTATCAGTTTCCATTGCCGAGAATGGATGACTTGATGGATTGCCTGAGTGGAGCGACATACTTCACGAAGATAGACCTGAAGAGTGGTTATCACTAGATTAGGGTCAAAGAAGGAGATGAATGGAAGACAACATTCAAGACAAAGGAAGGGTTATACGAGTGGTTAGTTATGCCATTTGGGTTGACTAATGCACCCAACACATTCATGAGATTGATGAATGAGGTGTTAAAGCCATTTTTGGGAAAGTTTGTCGTAGTCTATTTAGACGACATTCTGATTTTTAATCGAACCAAGGCGGAGCACTTGGGGCACGTTCAACAAGTATTGCAGAAATTGCAGGAAGAGAAGCTGATGGTGAACCTGCAAAAGTGTTTCTTCATGAAGAAGGAGTTGGTGTACTTGGGGTTTGTAATCTCGAGTAAAGGGTTGGTGATGGACCCAGCGAAGGTGAAGGAAATAGTAGATTGGTCAGAACCGACAAGTACGACTGGAGTGAGGAGTTTCCATGGACTTGCTAGTTTCTACCGGAAGTTCATTCGGGGATTCAGTCGAATTTTTGCACCATTGACAGAATGCATGAGAAAGGGTGAGTTCAAGTGGATGGACGAAGCCCAGGGAGCTTTCGACGAGTTGAAGGAAAAAGTCACTGAGAGCCCAGTCTTGGTGCTCCCAGACTTTGACAAATTTTTCCAGGTCGATTGTGATGCGAGTGGAACGACAATTGGAGCAGTGTGTAGCTAGGAGGGATGACCAATTGCATTCTTTAGTGAAAAGTTGAATGGGGCAAAGCAGAAATATTCGGTCTACGACCAGGAATTTTATGCTATCATTCAAGCACTGAAGAAGTGGAGGCATTATTTGTTGCCCAAGGAATTTGTGTTATACACAGATCACCAAGCGCTGAGGTATTTGAACACTCAGTCGAAATTGGATCAGCGACACATGAAGTAGGTGGAGCTACTTCAGAGGTATACATTCGTGTTGTGACACAGGTTGAGCAAGTCGAATAAAGTTGCCGACGCATTGAGCAAGAGAGTTGCACTACTGAACACATCGACAGTTCAAGCAACAGGGATAGAGTCGATAAAGACGGAGTATGAGACCGACGAGGATTTTGCGAAAGTGTGGAAGGCTTGTTGTGAACCTTGGAGTATCGACAGGACTCCATATTTGAGTTATTTCATTCAAGAAGGCTATCTGTTCAGGGGAATTCAGATGTGTATTCCCAGAGGATCAGTTAGAGATAACCTAATCCGAGAATTTCATAATGGCGGGTTAGCAGGACATTTTGGCATCGACAAGACCAAAGCATTGGTTGAGGAGAAGTATTTTTGGCCAAGGATGTCGACAGATGTCAGAAAGTGGGTTCGACAATGTCAAGTTTGCCAGTTGGCAAAGGGAAAGAGTCAGAACAAAGGGTTGTACACACCATTGCCAGTACCAGAGAACCCTTGGGAGCATCTTAGCATGGATTTTGTGTTAGGACTACCGAAGACATAGCAGGGAAGCGACTCAATATTTGTTGTAGTCGACAGGTTTTTGAAGATGGCGCATTTCGTACCATGTAAAAAGACGAGTGATGCCACAGGGATTGTTGTACTATTCTTCAAGGAGATAGTTAGATTGCATGGGTTGCTAAAGAGTATCACATCGGATCGGGATACCAAATTTATGGGGCATTTCTGGAGAACCCTATGGAAGAAACTGGACACAAAGTTGCAGTTTAGCTCAGCATACCATCCGCAGACAAACAGATGGACCGAGGTGGTAAACAAAAGTTTGGGAAACCTTTGGAGATGTCTAGCAGCCGACAGACCCAAGAAGTGGGAAAATGTGTTGGCACAAGCGGAGTTCGCATACAACAATTTTGTGAATTGGTCAACAGGATTGAGCCCATTCCAGATTGTTCAGGGGAGAAGCCCACATGGAGTGGTGGATTTGGTCGAGTTACTGACATAAACTAGGAAGAGCGCGGATGCAGAATCATTCGCGGAGCATATGCATGAAGTTCATGAAAATGTGCGGAAGCGCATATAAAAGAGTAACGCGGTATACAAGTTGAGGGCTGACAGGAAGAAGAGGCTACAGTCGTTCTGAGAAGGCGACTTAGTCTATGCATATCTGTGGAAGGAGAGATTTCCGACAGGTACATACAACAAACTGAAGCTGAAGAAGATAGGACCATGCAGAATTCTGAAGAAGATTTCGGACAACGCTTATGTGTTGGAATTACTGGAAGACTTGAACATTTCAGCGACGTTCAATGTCTCAAATCTGTACAAATTTGAAGAAGGGTCAAGCAGTGGAAGTGAAGAAGTGATAATCATCGACTGGACAGATCAAATTCCAGATCGACACAAAGAAGAGATCGCAGAAATAATTGAAGAACGCAAGGTTGGGAGAACGCGTAGCGCACAGAAGAAAGAATACTTAGTGCAATGGGAAAATGATGAGCTGCAGGAGCCGACATGGATTTCTAAAGAAGAGTTCAGGAGACCGACGAAGCAATTGAATTCTTTTTCACCTGGGGAGTCTGATGCAGGAGCATCGGGGCCTAGGCAGATCGGTCGAAGTTGATCGACAGGAGGGAGCCGACCAGCAGGAGTGCCGATGACCACTGGTGTGGAGAGCAGGTTGACAAGTCGAAGTCAACAAGTCGAGCAGAAGCAATCGGAGTGCGACCGATTGGAGCAATGCAACGGGTGTTGTGTTAGGTCAAGAATCGACAAGTAATGGTCGATAGATGACAAGTGGAGTAAGACGTCGAGTAGTCAACAAGTGGTCAAACTACGACGCGACAGGTTTGGCGGAGCCAAGCGCGGAGGAAGGGAAGGACTGGCGAACCGCAGAAGATAGAAATAAGCCGACAAGAAGGTCGAGATGTGACTGACTATTGTAGCAGGGTTGAAAGGGTAGAAAGTCAAGGAAACTGTACCTGGTAGCCATTCGGGGTTGCTGAGGAATTTAATACAACTATTGCGAGCAGGTGAAGGACATGACAAGTGTCGTCATGGACAGAGGCTATGCAGCATGGCTGGGAGTTGACAGTTGCAGGTCTGCAGGATTTGGAAGGATCGGCAGACAGGAGGATGCATGTCTCGAGGATTGCAGTAATCTCGGGAACAGCAGCAGCAGGGTAGAAGACGGATGGGAGGAATAAGTTGAGGGATTCTGATCTTTGATCAGCCGCATCAGAGAGCAGAGCGGAGCCGAGTTGTGAAGAGTCACACAACCGCAGAGGAAGAGAGTTAAGATCGAGCCATAGCTCAGAGTTCAAATGTGAACCAAGAGAGGGTGAGGTCGACACACAGGGAGAACACACCACAATTACTTCTAAGTTGTAACGGCAGAGGCCGATTGTAGTTAGTTATTTGTTTTCAGTTATTCCGCATTGTAACCAAATTCAGAGAAGTAATATAAGCCACTTCTGGCATCCTGTTCTACACCTTATTCGTGTAAACATTGTGGTATGTGTCGTGTGTATTGTTAAGCAATAAATTATTCCTGTAAGGTGACTTGCGTCAATACATCTCATTCATATTGAATTATAATGTATATTTTATTTATTTATATAAAATTATTATATATTATTGGACGTAGGTGTGTTTGTCGGAATGCATGGGGTTGGAGAGGCTAACACTGGTTGAATATGAGCCATTAGTTAACTATAGTGAGGACTCGCTCATAGAGGATGAGATCTTCGTCTAGGTGGACAATACTCAAAGACGAGTGGATGGTTTCAATAGCAGCCAAATCTTGGCATATGGGTAGTCCCTGTGGGATCATCCAGCACCTGGATCCTTTTGATTGGACCTTCGGTCAAGGGTGTGATACTTGATGCTGGGTGTGATTTGTTGGAAGGAAACTTTGGTACTCCAAACGAGATGTCGTTGCATGATGGGCCATTTACTCCTACTTAGGTTAAGTCTAGTTCTCATCTAGTTGAGCCAAAATTGAAGGTTGTAGACACAATGGAGGTTGTGAGTCAAAAGATCGATGAAGAGGAGGTTTTGGCTTTGCCATCGTCAGATGCGGGAGGATTGGGATGACTAGGGCTTGGAGGAACTAAGTCTAAGGAGTTCATTTGGGGTAGTGAGGTCCCTACAAAGGCAGAGCTGGGTGCAAAGAAAAAACGATGGAAATTTATCAAGTCTAGAGGAAGCGTCATTTCTCTTATAGGGAAGGAGGTTCAAGTTGCACGAGTAGGGTTATTGCTTGGAAAAACCCTTGTTCATAACTCTAATCCACTTTTTGGAATGACATCAGGAGCTACAATGTCTGCCTGAAAGGGTATTAATCTATCCCATTAAGTAGGGATCTTTCCTCTATTTTTATTTACTATCCACTACAAATAGCACACCCAAAAGGAGACTTTCTAAACACAATTTATTATTCTTGTCTACTTGTCTTAAATCATCTCTAATAATAGATTTTAAATTCCATCGTGTTTTTATGCTATTACCAAGAGTAGAGAGCATGCCCCTGCATCACTACACTACATGTTTTTCATGTCCATTTGACTTGTAGACTAGAGTCCTCAACAAGAATCCTGATTGCACAATTCTTATAGATGATTTTCCCTATTGCAATACAATTGTGTCCAAATGTAGTATCTTCATTACAATAGATATGGGCACATTAAGCATTTATTTTTGGTGTCAACTGTCAACTAAGAAAAATGACATGCTAGTGCTCAAAATCATAAACAAAATTCATATATGCTATGGGAATTTGATGAATGCAATTACTATTACATGTAAGCACATAATTTGAGCAGATCATATTATATGTTGATGCAGGAGCATTGCTCGAAAGTCAAAACCTGATCTCTAGAAGGTCAAACCTATTTACTAAAGGAAGTGGGTTTCCTTCAAGATAGAATTAGTTCGAGAAATAAGGGATTTATTTTCCCACCTGATTTGTATTTGTTGTTTTTTAGTAGATTGATAGGTAGCAATTTTAGAGTTTGATTTGAATTTTCCTTAAAATAATGGATTTGATCCATCCTTAATGGATTTGATCGATCGATTTCATTATGTACTTAAACCAAATCTGAGTATAGGAAGAAAAAAGGGGATTTTTGGGAGATCTCAAAGTATGAATAAAGAATTTGTTTAGTGTTATGTTCTCCTCCTTTGTTCCAAATATTTATTGATAAAATTTCTGTAGTTAAATTCAAATGTATATCTATAGAGGAAAATAACCCTGACACTTTTATATCCTTTGAAATGACCTTGTTCATGATTGATTTAAAAATCCCATTGAGATCTATTTTATTTCTATATAGATTTGTTTGTCAACTTATTCATGTATTGTTCTATTTATTTGGTTTCCTCTATGATTTTGATAATTGGTGTAATCTACATTAAGTGATAGAGATATTGAAAGTTGATGCCCTAGCGTTAGATGCTAATAATCAATCCACCATTTATTCTTAAGACTATTGATGAGAAGGGAGATCGGAGGAATATAAGTCACACTTAAGTCTATTGATGAAGGAAATCGTGACTGGGAAATAGGGTATTAAATCCAGAAAAATCCAGTAATACCTCAAACACATTTGGTAACTGTTGAGGCCTTGGATGTGTAGGTTGCTGGAATGGGTTCTAAGTCTCACAACACAGGGGGGAAACCCAGACTGAAAGGCTTCAAAAGGTACTACGCAAGGAGAGTTCTATCCCTAGCCTGTTTGGAATAGTAATCTCCCATGGATACAAAGGCCTCCGCTAGCACTTATGGTTTTGATCCTGAAAGGATCTGTCTTCCTGTGAAGGAAAATAAAGTTTCTTAAGTCTAAAGAATCTAACTATAAGGAAACCTAATCTAAGTTAGTCCTACTCTAAGAAGGTATCTTGTTTGTGTGCAGATTAACTTGTTGTGAAAATAGATAAGCATGTTCATCAACTTAACAGAAATGTAAAGGTGTTACTTACTTATCTGCTCAATTTTACAACCAGGCAATTAAAATTAACTGATGATAAATTAAGGGTTTAGGTGCATTCAAGATTAACTTGTGACTGATGTGTCAAATGAAAAATTAACATAAATTATAAGTTTATGTGAATCATTTGCATAAATAGATAAACATTTTAATTGAATAAATTCTCTTAAAACATTAAAGGATACACAGATCATAAGCAGAGACAAATCAAAACTGTAGATCAATGTATTTATAAGTTGCAAAGAGTAAACAATATTGATAAGCAAGTTGAAGTGAAAATCAATATTTATCAAAGAAATTTTATTAAAAGACAAAAGAAGAACCAAGAGAATAACATTATTGTATTACTGAAAGTTTGCACGAAATTATAAGCTCTGCATTAGCCAGAGTATCTCTAGTCTCCTTTGCTGATTTTTCTCCTCCAAATTCCATCATCCCAGCCAACAAGAGATCTACCCTTTAAATAATAATTACAAAATGATACAAAAGAGTAAATTCCCATAAAACAGGGATTACAAAATTCGAACTAGACTAATGGCTAAGAAAATCTTACCACTTGTCCCAAATTTCTAACAATTCATTTATATTTGGATAATTTGGAGACTCAAGTCCCAGCTGGGCATTACACGTAAAATTTTCCATCTCATTTTTAGCCAACTTATGCTAAATACAGATAAAAATGCGGATCTTTCCCTCCAGGGCAACGAGTTGCCTGATTAACTGATCCACGTCTTCAATTTTGATATGCTCGAGGTGCTGAATCTTTTCTTTGGCTTCCTCACATCGGCGTTCAACCTGTTCAATCATCAATTTAGGTGGACAAGCACTTTCAATAAGATACATGGTAGGGAACTGCAATGTTTCCATGATGTTGTCAACAACATAGCACCTCCTTCCGCAAATAGCATGTGCTTTCTGAATAGTATCCTCAACCATATCATTGAGATCGTGCCAAGCACGCAACATAGTCCTGATTTTCTTGAGCTGGAAACTAATAAGAACAGGAATGTCCTCTGGTTTCTCCTTAATATACGTCTACCATTCCACAATATCATCATTTAACTTTGAGGCTTCCTGTCTTTTAGCTATCTTCCCATCAAGAATAATAGACATCTTGCCAAAAGCAACACGAGTCTCCCTAATATCATCCAGAGTGTTGAACAATTCAGTTAGCAGTTTATAGTGTTCCTCATTCATCTAAATGGCCAAGTCTTTTAACTCCAGTTGGGAAAACCTTGAGAAGGCATAGGAGGCTGCACTTGCATTTGTATCCTCACATTGTTTTTCAAGCACAGCTATCCTTTGTACATTGGTAGCATTCACAACTTGTGCATCATGTAATTGAACCTGGAGAGAGGTATTCTTCAGCTGCAAATCTTCAAACCTATATTCAAATAACTTCCTGAGATCAATCCTAAAATTTGTATTAACATTACATACACTGTGTACAATAGTGCCAGAGAATGGTACAGAAGTAACATTGGTAGTTTGTGACTCATTCTGTAAATTCTCAATTGGTGAAGAATCAGCAGGTAGATCCCCAAAGAATATATCAAATGTGAAATGCTCAATATGTGAACTGAAATAAGAGGCAGGTTCACTTGAGTCATTAAGGTCAGTGACTGTTTGCTTCATAAATGGTTCCCTACCGATCTTAATCTTATTTGGTTGTCCATTGTAGGGTAGCCATAGGTGAGACCAATCAGTGGCAAAGTAGCCTTTCAACTTCTTTGACCAATCTCTGCTCAACCACATTCCATAAGCTTCAAGGAAGTTAGCTACAATGATATCTATGGTATGGTGGATTCCAGGATCGGCAGACAATGTCAACGAGACATTTCTTAATCTTCCCACTATTCTTACTTTGGATATGTCAAGCTGGACAATTTGAGTAGGACAAGGTTCCCAAGTTGCGTTTAATTTTCTGCAGACAGAAAGGGGCATTACATTGGACGAGGCACCTGAATTTATCATACAATTGTGTACATTCCTATTGAAGATTTCAAATGTAAGCAAGAAAGGAGGTGTCCTCTTGCTTCCAGGTTTCTGGTCATCTGGTTTGGTAAAGGAGTCTAAGTTATTGTTTTGAGTTTCCCTTGCTTGTTTGATTATCATACTTTTAGGTAGAGAGTCTCTCATAGAAGGGATTTTAAGAAGTTCAAATAAAGAAATATTAGCTTTAACTCTTTTCAAATCTTCAACCAAACTGTACTCTATTTTAGGAATAAATGTCTCCTTTTGGGGAACAATTTTACCTTTGTTGGGAACTGTCATTGAAGATGAAGGTTCCTTAGAGGATTGTCCTTTTGATCTAGTATTGTAAGGGTGTTGAACATTGAATAATGTCTCAGGTTCTTCTTCTTCATTCATTGGGAGTTCAAAAAAGTAGCTTACAGTATTGATTGCTGGTCTTCTCCTTCTTCTTCTTGTGGTAATCTCGAGTCTTGATTTGTTTGATCATCAGAGGGTTCAAGGACATTCTGTGTTTCAGTGGCCAGAGCTTTAAAAATAGAGTAAAGTTCTTTGGAAGTCAATCCTTCATTAAGATTTGGAGGTGGTGGATTTTGAGGAGGTTGATAAGGTCTCCTAAAAGGTGGCCTTGCAAAACCTCTGTTATTAGCTTGATTTTCATTATTATTCTTCTTTAAATCAACCATCTCATTGGACATCTTCTGAAGAAACTTTTTCATATCAGTCATCTCAAAAGGATCTGGCTTTGTTGCAGTGGTTTTTGGAGGATTCTCATTTTTCTTGCAGGAGGAAGATGCTTGGTTAGCTGGTATGTCAGGATTGTCTTTAAGGAAAAACATATCCTTCTCAACTAGAATACTTTCTGCAAAAGCCTCCTGCAAAATTTCTTTATGAGCTCTTTTAACCCATATAGCTATCTGACTTGTGTCACGTCCTCACCGACCTACCTGGCCGACTGGAGACCATGATCCATTTTTTTTCTCTCCAAAAACCATTGACTGAGTGCCCATACACACAGTCTGGAAAACTTGAATCCTTAATCTGCATCCCGAAACCTGCAACTCGAAATTGCGGATTCGAGATTGCCGAAATCCCAAATATGAAATTATGTGCTCGGCGATCCTGAAACACGAAATCCCGAAAACAGCTGCTCCCGCAACCCGAAACCCGAAACCCGCAATTTCGGATTTAGAATTGCGGAAATCCTCAACGCCTAATTTTTGAACTTGGAGATCCCGCACCCCGCAACCCGAAACCCGCAATTTCAAATTCAGAAATGCGTAAATCTCCAACGCATAACTTTCGAACTTGGAGATCCTGCAACTCGCAACCAAAAACCCGTAACCCGCAATTTCAGATTCGGAATTGCGGAAATCCCGTCTCTGCAAGGCAATTATCCCCAAATCTTCTAAGGGGCATAACTCCTTCCTATGGCATCCAAATGGGGCAAGGTTGGTATCGTTGGAAACCTCTTGGAGAGCTCTATCCAATGGTAGAACCCCCTGAATGGGTGAGGCATATAACCTTCTCGTTTCCTTCTCTGAAGTTCTTCCTATATCTCCACTTAGACACTTCAAACCTTCAACCTGCTAAGATCTTCCATTCCATTTGACTCCACAGAGGTTTCTGAAACCACTTCCAGGCTTCCCTTCTCTCCCTAGGGGTCAGGTGTAAATATGCATCTCCTTCACAGGGTTAGTTATGCATAAAAATTCATCACAAAACAATGAAACACTATCATTCATTATAACATTTGGATGCATTAATTAGATTTAATCAACACATCTATCGTATGCAAGAACTATAAGGCATTAGACTCATGCAATATAAGATGTACATACAATAGTGAACTCAGCCTCTTACTCAGGCCTATACAAGACTGCATATCAATCAATTCATTTAACAAGTATTCATAGTTCCAAAAGAGACACGAACAACCATTCCATCACAATGAACAACATCACCACATAACATAATACTTATCTTTTAATTCCGAAGCAACTGTCTAAGTGAGAGCAACATTCCACCCAACCTTAGATCTTTGTCCAACCCGTAGTATTTCAGCTGAGAGATCACCCCCATGCTGGGCAATGTATCAACTAAGGAGGGATAACAGGTTCTCTCACAGTCAGAGCTCCATTCTCATGCTAAACCAGTCTGTAGTTGGGATTATCAAGCATTCCAAGGTACCTACCCATGCTAAGCCAACCTACAGTGGTTATCAAGCAATTCAGGGATTACAAGGAAGGTGTTGTTAAGCCAATGAGCTCAACCATAGAGCTGCAAGCATCTCAACACTCAGTTGACCTGGCACCCACAATACCTACCACATCCAACACAAGGAAGACCTATATCACTGCTACACAGTCTCTCAAGGCATCTTCCCTTCCAGTACTATTCCAGGATGGGCATAGAAAGGTCCAGTCACTAGTTCATTGAGACTATAGCCTTCACCGGGTTTATCAAGCAACCCAACTCTCTTCCACAGTTCAACAACTGATTCATTACCAGGCTTGGGGTTTCCTCATGACCGCTCTGCTAATGCCACTCTGTAACATCTTCTATCAATACCACTTTGTTCCTCTATTTGGTGTTTGCACACATGGTGTTATAACTACCAGTTCTTAGGCTCTTTCTGCCACACAGGAAGCACGATTACCCTTAGATTTCCCTTTTTTCCGGATCAGTCTGGTGCACACAGGAAATACAGGAAAACACAGGAACGAATTCTCTACAAGGGTCGATGGTTCATGAAAATGGAAAATGCGTACTGGGGTGAGGGAGTGCGTGAGTAAAGAGTGTTCAATGTCTGTCTCTGGATGATGTCCGAATGAATGTCTCCTCCCTAGATAGTCAAATAGGTTCAGCGGTTTCCCCCAGGATATTGAGTGTCGTCCTGTTCAAGCAATCAGAGCCATACCCTATCATACAAAATCGCAGGCATGCTCCATACTCCAATGACCTCAGCCATCAGGGTTCTCAACCACCCACTGCAGTTGCATTAATGTCAGCAAGGAGTTCAAACGGGTTTCCAGTCAGACATGTGGCAATATGGTAAACCAATCCCAAACCCCCTCACCTCTCCCTAGTGGATACACATGGCCCCTTCTCATTCGTTGCCTCCTTAGCCAACTTATTGGTTAGTTTATTCATTCAGTAATAATTACATCCTTTACATTTCTTCATGGCTTAACAACCCATGAATAATCAAACTGTCCAAATACATGCCTAAGTAATAAACTTACTCATCCACTAGTGGGGCCTTGGCCTTGAACTCCACACTAGGGAAAATACACACACTGTACATACATAGTATTTACATCAAGCCAAATACATCAAGGGAAAAATGGGGTATTACAACTCCCTCTCCCTTAAAATAACATCGTCCTTGGTGTTCTCAAAACTGAACAAAAATGGGAATGCCTCCTGCATGGCATCCTCCAGCTCCCACCTGGCCTCCTCTGGGCTAAGGTGCCTCCATTGCACCTTTACTTGCCCCATGTCCCGGTTCCGGAGCAAGGTAACCTTTCTGTCGAGGATGCATGCAGGCTCCACTTGGAACTCTCCTTCTAGTTCCACTTGTATCACATGCCAATCAATGATATGATTAGGATCATGTACATATTTCTTAAGCAAAGATACATGGAAAACATTATGAGCTTTCATGTTAGCAGGCAATGCAATTCTATATGCAACTGGCCCTATCCTATCAAGGACTTCAAATGGCCCACAATATCTGGGTGACAACTTGGCACAACTTCCCAATTTCATGGAACTCTTCCTAGGTCTCATTCTCAAGTAGACATGATCTCCAATATGAAATTCCTTATGCACTCTTTTCAGATCTGCATAACTCTTCTGCCTGTCTTGTGCTACCTTCAAATTCTGCCTGATCTTAACAACTTCCTGTTCCATCTCCTCAATCATTTCTGGTCCAAGCACTACTCTGTTCACTGGGCTGTCCTAGCTTATTGGAGTTCTGCATCCTTTGCCATACAACACTTCAAAAGGACTCATCTTCAATGATGCTTGATGCCCATTGTTGTAAGCAAATTCCACTAAGTGTAAATAGTCTTCCCACTTAGATGGCTTTTCCATCACATACATCCTTAACATATCTTCGAGGATCTGATTCACTCTCTCAGTTTGACCATCTGTCTGAGGATGATAGGTTGTGCTGAAATTCAATTGAGTTCCCAATTCTTGGAATAATCCTTTCCAAAAATTGGATGTGAACTTTGTGTCACGAAATGAAACTATTGCCTTAGGCAATCCATGCAGCCTGAATCTCTCTCTCATGAAGATATCTGCAATGTCATTAGCCTTGTGGGTGGACTTGACTGGAATGAAATGAGCTACCTTTGATAGCTTGTCCACCACAACCATGATTGAATCATGCTTCTTCACTTTCATAGGAAATCCTGTTATGAAATCCATAGAAATCACTTCCCACTTCCACTTTGGAATGGATAATGGCTGCAACAATCCTGCTGGATATTGGTGCTCTGCCTTGACCTGTTGACACTTTTGACATCTAACAATGTACTCAGCTATGTCTTTCTTCATATTGTGCCAAAAGTACTGCTTCCTTGCTGCTGTTATAGTCTTCTGATATCTTGGGTGTCCCGAGTATGGCTTCTGATGTATCTCGTCCATCACCAAAATTTTCAATTCTGCACTATTGGGAACGTACAATCTGGCATTCTGATAAATGAGAACACCATCCTCACCCAGCTGATATCTTGCATGCTTCTCCTCTATAAAATTCTGCTGCAATTTCTCTTTAATCTGAAGATAGACTTCATCACTATCTTGAGCCTCTAAAATTCTTGCCTTCAAATCTTATTCACATCTACTTATTACTGCAATATGGAATCTCCTGTTGAGTGCATCAGCAACCTTATATTCTCTTTACCTTTGGCATGCTTAATCTCCAAATCAAACTCACACAAGACTTCCATCCAACTAGTTTTCCTTGCATTCAGATTTGGCTGGTCAAACAAGTATTTGAAACTCATATGATTAGTTATGAGCTCAAATCTCCTTCCCAAAAGAAAATGTCTCCATCTCTTGAGAGCGTGAATGATGGCTGCTAGTTCTAAGTCATGGGTGGCATAGTTCCTTTCATGCTCTTTCAACTTCCTTGACTCATAACAAATGACAGATCCCTCTTGCATTAGCACTCCACCGAGTCCTTTAATGCAAGCATCAATGCATACCACAAAATCTTTACTCGGATCTGCAATCTTCAACACAGGTGCACTAGTAAGCAATTCCTTCAACTGCTGGAAACTTCTTTCACATTTTTCAGACCATGTGAATTTGATATCCTTCCTCTGCAATGAAGTAATTGGATGGGCTATCTTGGAGAAGCCCTCAATGAACTTGTAATAACCAGCAAGGCCCATAAAAGATCTAACATCTGCTGCATTCCTTGGAGTGGACCAATCCATGTTGGCCTCAATCTTTTCTGGATCTACTGCAATGCCTTCTACTGATATAATATGACCCAAATACTGCACCTTCTCTTGATAGAAGTTACATTTACTCAACTTAGCATACAACTAGTGTTCTCCAAGGACTTGCAATACCATTCTCAAATGCTCATTGTGTTTTTCTTCATTCTTTGAATACACAAGGATGTCATCCAAGAACACAATTACAAATCTGTCCAAGCACTTGTTGAAGACACTATTCATGAGACACATGAACGTAACAGGTGCATTGGTAAGACCAAATGGCACTACTATCAATTCATAATGACCATACCTAGTTTTGAAGGCTATCTTATGAATGTATTCTTCCTTAATCCTTACCTGGTGGTATCCAGACCTCAAGTCAATCTTTGAGAATACTCTAGCTTCCTTCATTTGATCAAACAAGTTATCAATCCTTGGCAAGGGATACTTGTTCTTAACTGACACTTTATTGAGTTGTCTGTAATCGATACATAGCCTCAATGTTCCATCCTTCTTCATAACAAACAACATTGGTGCACCCCATGGGGATACACTCGGTCTGATATATTCCTTATCTATTAACTCCTGTAGCTACATCTTCAACTCTACCAACTATAGCGTGCTCATTCTATAAGGAGCTTTGGAGATGGGTGTTTCTCCTGGAACAAGATTAATGGAAAAGTCAATATCTCTCTTAGGTGGCAATCTCAGAACCTCATCTGGAAACACATCCTGAAACTCTTGCAATATCTGGAAGTCTTCTATCCTGGGTCCATTATCCTCTGCTGAACCTGATATATGCACAGCATATAACTGACAACCCTTTTTATAAAATTTCCTTAATTGCAGAGTTGAAATCTGTCTTACTGAAACATGCTTTGGAATCCCTTTAACCAACCTTGGCTGGCCTTCATCATCAAGGCATTCCAATGCTTTCTCATAACAATCCACCTTGGCTCTATGCCTTTCCAGCCAATCCATGCCAATTAGGGCATCATATGATCCCAATGGCAAGATATTTAATTCAGCATGTGTGAGGAGTCCATTTAATTCTATAGGACACTCCTTCATTACTTCACTTACCTTCATCTTGGTACCAGTGGCCAATTGAACTAGCCAAGCCTTCTCATGTCTAATCTTACCAAGAGAACAACTTCCAACTATCTTAGGAGATACATAACTATGAGTAGACCCTGGATCAATCAAAATAGAAATAGATTGTTCAACAATCTTACCTACAACCTCCACCACTGTTGATTGATGGTCTTCTTGGCGATCTTCCAGTGCTGCATAAATTCTAGGTGTTTCTCTTGCCATGTCCCCTACTGTAGCTTCTCCTCTAACATTGTACAAGCTCCTGGGGTTCTTGTTTGCAGTTGGGAAATCTCTAAGCATGTGGTTCTCCCCACAACCCCAACACTGAAGTGGCCCTTTAAATGCTCTGTCAGGTGCTACAACTGGCTTGAATTCTCTTCTTGCTTGTTGGTCGTGTGGAAATCTCCTAGGCTGATTTCTGAATGGTGGCTTAGACTCACCTTTCTTCTGATCAAAACTTCCCCTGAGTTTACCTTTCCATGCTGGTTATGCTTCTACTTTACCTTTATTCTGCTCATAGCAATGCTCTGCCATCCTGATAGCTTCATTCAAGCTTGGTGGATTTACAAATTCTATCTTATCTTTGTAGCTCTGTGGTAGACTACCAAGGAAGCATTGAATCTTCACTCTTTCATCCTTGATGTAGTCCACGTACCTCAGCAACTCCAGAAACTTATGAACATGCTCATCCATAGTGTTCCGTCCTAGCCTGAGTTCATTGAACTCTTTCCTTTTGCTATCATAGTACCTAGCTAATAGGTACTTCTCCTGAAAGTATCTTTGGAATCTACTCCAACTGACTCTTCTCTCACTGATACCTTTCACTTGCATGAGGTGATCCCACCAAATAGAAGCTCTTCCACTAAGGTTGTAGATAACAACCTTATCCTTTTCATTCTCTGAATATTCATGCATTATGAAGTACTTCTTTATCCCAAGAAGCCATGCTTCTACTTCTTGACCTTCTTTACCTTCACCATCAAAAGTAGGAGGCCTTGCCTTCCTAAATTCACCTTGTGGGATACCTCGGTGCTTCTTCCTGTTCTTACTCTTACTGACAGTGCATCTTGGGCTCCCTCGAGAACCCTTAGAATCTGCTGACCTGCTAGAAGAAAACTTAGGAGAGGGTGTCCTGTGCCTTCTGCCCACATAACCTCTTCTAGGGCTTGGATTTCTTCTCATGGAACGGCCCTTAGACTGAATTTCTGCATTTCTTTCTTCTCGGACTTCATGGCTCGGGTTAGAACCACCGTTTATCCTTTGCTACAAGTCGGTCAGACACTACAAAATAGCTGCATTGAGCTGATGTTTCTCTTCCCACGCTTTCATCATTCGCTCATTAAAGCTTACCATAGTCTCAGCCAAGTTTGGGGGCGTCACTTTCTCCCTTCTTCCATCAGACTCAGCTTCCGTATGTGCTCCTTGCACATTCTCACCCAACGCATCATCTTTTGACCCAAACGGATCCCGTGCATCATTAATGGTGACCATTCATATACCGTTCTGTTTGTTTCCATGTGGTGTAATTCGCCTTATAGCTGTTGCTATCTCTGTGCATATCAGATACACTCTATTAGACATCACAAGTATAAAAATAAGCTCTATCATACCCATTCAAACCAGGTATTATTCATTTGAACAATTAATCAATCAAATAAGTTCATTAAAATCACGTCATGGCGTATTGCTCGACCAAAATTCATGCACGGTCCGGCCCAAACAGCTCCCAGTGCTGCAACTGAAGCTCTGATACCACTCTGTCATGTCCCCACCCACCTACCTGACCGACTTGAGACCATGATCCATTTTTTTTTCTCCAAAAACCATTGACTGAGTGCCCATTCACACAGTCTGGAAAACTTGAATCTGCAATCCGCATCCCGAAACCCGCAACCTGAAATTGCGGATTTAGGATTGCGGAAATCCCAAATATGAAATTATGTGCTTGGCGATCCCGAAACCCGAAATCCTGAAAACAACTGCTCCCACAATTCGCAACCCAAAACCCGAAACCCGCAATTTCATATTCGGAATTGCGAAAATCCTCAACGCCTAATTTTCAAACTTGGAGATCCCGCACCTCGCAACTCGAAACCCGAAACCCGCAATTTCGGATTCGGAATTGCGGAAATCCTATCTCTGCAAGGCAATTATCCTCAAATCTTCTAAGGGGCATAACTCCTTCCTCCGGCATCCAAATGGGGCAAGGTTGGTACCGTTGAAAATATCTTGGAGAGATCTATCCAATGGTAGAAACCCCTGAAAGGGTGAGGCATCTAACCTTCTCATTTACTTCTTTGAAGTTCTTCCTATATCTCCACTTAGACACCTCAAACCTTCAACCTGCTAAGATCTTCCATTCCATCTGACTCCACAGAGGTTTCTGAAACCACTTCCAGGATTCCCTTCTCTCCCCAGGGGCCAGGTGTAAATATGCATCTCCTTCACGGGGTTAGTTATACATAAACATTGATCACAAAACAATGAAACACTATCATTCATTATAACATGTATGATGCATTAATAAGATTTAATCAACACATCTATCATATGCAAGAACTACAAGGCAGTAGACTCATGCAATATAAGATGTACATACAATAGTGAACTCAACCTCTTACTCAGGCCTATACAAGACTGCATATCAATCAATTCATTTAACAAGTATTCATAGTTCCAAAAGAGACACGAACAACCATTCCATCACAATGAACAACATCACCATATAACATAATACTTATCTTTTAATTCTGAAGCAACTGGCTAAGTGAGAGCAATGTTTCACCCAACCTTAGATCTCTGTCTAGCCTGTACTATTTCAGCTGAGAGATCACCCTCGAGCTGGGCAGTGTATCCACTAAGGAGGGCTAACACGTTCTCTCACAGTCAAAGCTCCATTCTCATGCTAAACCAGTTTGTAGTTGGGTTTATCAAGCATTCCAGGGTACCTACCCATTCTAAGCCAACCTACAGTGGTTATCTAGCAATTCAGGGATTACAAGGAAGGTGTTGCTAAGCTAGTGAGCTCAACCACAGAGCTGCAGGCATCTCAGCACTCAGTTGACTTGGCACCCACAATACCTACCACATCCAACACAAAGAAGACCTATATCACTGCTACATAGTCTCTCAAGGCATCTTCCCTTCCAGTGCTATTCCAGGATGGGCATAGAAAGGTCTAGTCACTAGTTCATTGAGACTATAGCCTTCACTAGTTTATCAAGCAACCCAATTCTCTTCCACGGTTCAACGACTGATTCATTACCAGGCTTGGGGTTTCCTCACGACCGCTCTGCCAATGCCACTCTGCAACATCTTCTATCAATACCACTATGTTCCTC
This sequence comes from Larix kaempferi, assembly GCA_027924585.1. Taxonomy (NCBI): domain Eukaryota; kingdom Viridiplantae; phylum Streptophyta; class Pinopsida; order Pinales; family Pinaceae; genus Larix; species Larix kaempferi. The sequence continues at coordinate 13,578,776 of BSBM01000361.1, forward strand.
TAATCGGGGTTTGCACACAGGGTGTTACAACTGCCAGTTCTCGGGCTCTTTCTCCCGCACAGGAAGCACGATTACCCTCATATTTCCCTTTTTTCCGGATCGGTCTGGTGCACATAGGAAATACAGGAAAACATAGGAACGAATTCTCTACGAGGGTTCGTGAAAATGGCAAATGCGTGCCGGGGTGAAGGAGTGCGTGAGTGCGGAGTGTTCAATGTCTGTCTCTGGATGATGTCCGAATGAATGTCTCCTCCCCAGATAGTCAAACAGGTTCAGTGGTTTCCCCCAGGATATTGAGTGTCGTCCTATTCAAGCGATCAGAGCCATGCCCTGCCATACGAAATTGTAGGCATGGTCCATACTCCAACGGCCTTAGCTATAAGGGTTCTCAACCACCCACTGCAGTTGCATTAATGTCAGTAGGGAGTTCAAACGGGTTCCTAGTCAGACATGTGGCAATATGGGCAACCAATCCCAAACCCCCTCACCTCTCCCTAGTGGATACACATGACCCTTGCTCATTCGTTGCCTCCTTAGCCAACTTCTTGGTTATTTTATTCATTCAGTAATAATTACATCCTTTACATTTCTTCATGGCTTAACAACCCATGAATAATCAAACTGTCCAAATACATGCCTAAGTAATAAACTTACTCATCCACTAGTGGGGCCTTGGCCTTGAGCTCCACACTAGGGAAAATACACACACTGTACATATACAATATTTACATCAAGCCAAATACATCAAGGGAAAAATGGGGTATTACAACTTGGAAGTCCCTTGATATAGTATGCTACTAACAATTCTTCGACAGGAAGAACATTGGTAGGAATTCTATTTTTGAGATATGAAAATCTCTAGTTGAAGTCTTTTACCCTTTCTTTCCCTTTGATTTTCATGGAGGAAAGATCTACAACCAAATCTTCTGGGGTCTTGTCATCCCCAAATTTTTGAATGAAAAGTGTTGCAAAATCATCCCATGATGAGATAGATCTAGCTTCCAAAGAAAAGTACCATGTGGAAGCTCTACCTTCAAAGGTAGAAGGAAATAGTCTGTAGACTACATCCTCGTGTATTAATGTGATCTTCTACAGGGATGATTTCCCACATAAATGTTTTAATGTGATCTTCTACAGGGATTTTATCATCAGGGTTATACTTTGGAAGCCATTTTTCAGGATTCTTAGGTAATCTATGTTGTTCACCCTGGACGAACACAACATCTTGATCTAACCATGGTCTATTGGGTCATTTGTCAGCAATTGGGATGTCTTCTTTTGATGAACTAGAAGATTCAGAATCTGATGATTCGTCTAAGGAAGATGAAGAAGAAGGGGGTGATGGTGGAGGTCCACCTGTTGTGGTGTTGTGCTGAGGAGTGTTTTGTTCTCCAAATATTGAATCAAGGTTAAATTCAGGAGTCAATGGGTGACTGGAAGAATTGTTATGTTCTTCAGTATTTTGGTCACCTGAATCTTGATTAGCTTGATTATCTGCCTGCGGATCAGTGCTCTCGTGATGAATTGCTGCTAAAGCATGATTATGTTCTTCAATGATCCTTCGCTGTAACCTAGCAACACTATCAGAAGAACCTTTAAGTATATGTTCAAGTGTAAGGGGTCCCCTAGTGGGTGATACAAAAATAATGTCTCCCCTTCTGGTTTCCTGCTCAATTACAGGGGTAGCAGGAATAGTTTTTGAATCTTGCACTGGTTGTTCAACAGAGGTAGATGCCTGCGTGTGACTACGTGTGACAACTGGTATTCTTGCTGGAGGAGGTTTATTGGTATTCTGTTTAGGCATATCTTACTTCTGGCCCTCCTTCTAGCGCCATTTTTTGAGGCCTCGGATGTGTAGGTTGCTGGAATGGGTTCTAAGGCTCACAACAGAGAGGGAAAACCCAGACTGAAAGGCTTCAAAAGGTCCTACGCAAGGACAATTCTATCCCCATCCTATTTGGAATAATAATTTCCCATGGATACAAAGGCCTCTGCTGGAACTTATGGTTTTGATCCTGAAAAGATTTGTCTTCCTGTGAAGGAAAACAAAGTGTCTTAAGTCTAAAGAATCTACTTAGAAGGAAACCTAATCTAAGTTAGTCCTACTCTAAGAAGGTATCTTGTTTATGTGCATATTAACTTGTTGTGAAAATAGATAAGCATGCTCACCAACTTAATAGAAATGGAAAGGTGTTACTTACTTATCTGCTCAATTTTACAACTAGCCAATTAAAATTAACTGATGGCAAATTAAGGGTTTAGGTGCATTCAAGATTAACTTGTGACTGATATGTCAATTGGAAAATTAACATAAATTATAAGTTTCTGTGAACCATTTGCAGAAATAGATAAACATTTTAATTGAATAAATTCTCCTAAAACATTAAAGGATACATAGATCATAATCAGAGACAAATCAAAACTGTAGATCAATATATTTATAAGTTGCAAAGAGTAAATAGTATTGATAAGCAACCTGAAGTGAAAATCAATATTTATCAAAGAAATTTGATTAAAAGACAAAAGAAGATCCAAGAGAATAACATTACTGTATTATTGAAAGTTTGCAAGAAATTACAAGCTCTGCATTAACCAGAGTATCTCCAGTCTCCTTTGCTGATTTTTCTCCTCCAAATTCCATCATCCTAGCCTACGAGAGATCTACCCTTTAAATAATAATTACAAATTGATACAAACGAGTAAATTCCCATAAAATGGGGATTACAAAATTCGAACTAGACTAAAGGCCAAGAAAATCTTGCCACTTGTCCCAAATTTCTAACAATTCATCTATATTTGGATAATTTGGAGACTTAAGCCCTAGCTGGGCATCACACGTAAAACTTTCCATCTCGTTTTTAGCCAACTTATGCCAAATACAGATAAAAATGTGGATCTTTCCCTCCATGGCAACGTGTTTCCTGATTAACTGATCCACGTCTTCAATTTTGCTATGCTCGAGGTAATGAATCTTTTCTTTGGCCTCCTCGCATCGGCGTTCAACCTGTTTAATCATCAATTTAGGTGGACAAGCGCTTTCAATAAGATCCATGGTAGGGAACTGCAATGTTTCCATGATGTTGTCAACAACATACCACCTCCTTCCGCAAATAGCATGTGCTTCTGAATAGTATCTTCAACCATATCATTGAGATCGTGCGAAGCACACAACACAGTCCTGATTTTCTTGAGCTGGAAACTACTAAGAACAAGAATGTCCTCTAGTTTCTCCTTAATATACCTCTTCCATTCCACAATATCATCATTTTCCTTAGAGGCTTGTTGTCTTTTAGCTATCTGCCCATCAAGAATAATAAACATCTTGCCAAAAGCAACGCGAGTCTCCCTAATATCATTCAGAGTGTTGAACAATTCAGTTAGCAGTTTATAGTGTTCCTCATTGACCTGAATGTCCAAGTATTTAAACTCCAGCTGGGAAAACCTAGAGAAGGCAAAGGAGGCTGCACTTGCAGTTGCATCCTCACTTTGTTTTTCAAGCACAACTATCCTTTGTATATTGGTTGCATTCACAACTTGTGCATCATGTAATTGAACCTAGAGAGAGGTATTCTTTAGCTGCAAATCTTCAAACCTATCTTCAAATACATTCCTGAGATCACGAACATAGGCTTCATGTTCCTCATTGGTTTTGGCCAATTGCTCTTCAAGCTTCTTCAATTATTCTTTCTTCAAATCAATCTCCCTATTCAGTGTTGTCACTGAATCAAATTTTGCACTTGCAAATGCACCCATAGCTGCAACTGTATCCAATGCTTCCTTTTGGACATCATCAGATTGCTTAGCCCAAATTATTTGATTAGGGGTGTGTGCCTCCAATCCACCTTGATCCTTGCTTCTCTTCTTACCTTTTCTTACCATTGTCTTAGATGCTTTACTGTAGAAATAATCCCCTAGAGGGACTACAATATCTTCTTCAAACTCAACTACCAGTTCAATAAATGGTGTGGTCACATTTACTGTCGAAACCAATGGGGATGTCTGAGTAACAATGGAACTGGGTATAGACATAGTGATTTGGGAAGTAGTTGGGGAGGAAGGGATATTTTGAATGGTTGGTGGTATAGAGGTTGGAGAAGGAATTGAAGTGAAAGCTTCAGAAAGTGGAATATGGATGTCATCAGTTGGTGATGAAGAAGGAGGAACTAGATTTTGCTCATCAGTAACTGGTGGTGATAAAATGGACGGAGATGATTGCGGAGGGACAATCGAAGACTGGATCTCTGCAAAAGTGGATGGAAAAATGGGAAGTGGAACTGAGCTGGCTGGAAATGGGGCAGTGATGGAAGTCACTGTATGAAATAACTGGGATATGGTAGGTGGTATTGTTACCCCAGATGATAAGGTTGAAATAATTTGAATGGATGAAAGTAGAAGTGCTGAGGTTGTGGTATTAACATTAGAAGTGGTTTCAAGGATCTATTCGTCTGGGACAGAGTCATCCATTTAAATAGCATTCAATAAATCTGTAACTATTTGTGAAGTTTCAGTTACTTCTTCAATCACAGGCACAAAAGGGTGTACCTCATCTTCAACATCATTGTCAATAATGTTTAAGGTAGGGATTTGAGATGCAGAAGTCTGATTTTTCTTCCTTTTAACTGGTTTAGTCACAACCATCACTTGATCATCACTAATCTGGGTAACTGCAGGAATCACTTGAATATCAACAGTAGGCTCAACAACTGCAACTACTTGGGTGTTCAACATTGAAGTCATCTGTGCTAACCTCTGCTTTGATTGCTGAGATGCTTGCATTAATAATTTGAATTGTTCAACAATCTTTACCTCTGGAAGGTCTTCAATGAGGCCTTTTCCTTTGTCCCCATCACTATAGGTCAGCATTAATGGAACAACTATTTTATGAGCTTCCTTTTCTTCTCTGTCTTTTCTTGTTTTCTCAATGTAATTTAGTTCCGTTGCCCTATAGCTCAAAACCTTGGTTTTAAGCTCTTGTTGATATTGCATGATATGGTTCTGTTCATCTCTGCTCTTAGCTCTTGCCAAGACTTCAGAAAAGGTATTTACTTCCTGATAGATGGAGTCATCAGGAACTTCTTCATGAACATAACCCATCTTCATATGATTTTGCTTGAAATGAGCGTCAAGAAATCCCTTAGGATCATGTCTTCTTTTGGCAGCATAGCCCAATTTCAAAGAAGCAATTTTGTCACCCAACAATGTATCCCAAGTTGAAGTTGGGATGGCTAATGGCCCAAGGTTCAAGGGGAACTTAGGCCATCCCCTCCTTTTAGGACCGACGAGCCTTTTATACACACCATCGGTAACAGTTTGATAGGAAACTTCTTCAATGACCAACCTGTCTGGAACTATCCTAGGTAGCAGATGGACAGTACTGCTTCCCCAAACTATGACATATGAGAAGGATTCACCCACATACCAGTCACCAATTGTGGCAATGAAGGTTCTGACATCAACTGAAAAAGCAGGAGACTGTTCTTTGAATATTTTAAGATAAATACTTCCAAGGAAGTGGTCACAAATGTCATATATCAAAGGTATATAATTGCTCTCCCATAGTGTTGAATGATAGATATGGACAGGAGGAGCTGATGGAGTCCAATTCCATCCCATGTTGGGATATTGGAATTTTGTGCAAAATACATCAATGACAAAAGATGAAAAGAAGAAATGTGGCTTCCTTAGATCCGGTGCTTGCTGATATGTTTGAATGGTTGTCTTGAGTTCAAATGACAAGATAGATGCCCAAGGGAATGACTCACCAATGTTAGGACATGATGGGCTACAGGAGGCCATTCAGCTTTAAGTGATGAACAATTTGGGAGACCATACAGTCTGCATAGCATGGCTGCCAATACGGAATAAGGTTCCCTGAACCAGGAAACTGGGTATAGGTTATCAACCCTTAGCATGGAATTGTTAGGTTTATTCATCCATGACTTTAGCATTTCGTTAAAATTATACCCGGTCTTAAAAGAGTCTAAGAATTCAGTATTAAGGGGTTGCACGGCCGGTTTAGAAGCATAGGCTCTGATGAAAACCTCAGGTCGGAAAGTAGCCAATTGTGACCCTGTACTGTCATTGAAAGGATAGGGGGTCTGTCAACAATGGCATGATGCTGGGAATCCCTAATTTTCTCATATGTAAGATGGTCATTCTGGATGTCTTATAGGTCATCATTATAAAAAATCGAGTAGATTTTGGACCAGTCGATTTGGTAGGTTTCAGTAATCTTGTCACTAGTGTCTAAGAAGATACCAAAGTTCGGGTATTTGGTCTATAGGTCTTTGTGAGCAGTCTTGGACTGAGTATTCCGTGACATTTTGAAAGACTGAATAATTCTGATAAATAGATAAATACATAATCAAAACGTATTCATAAACAACAAAACCGTAAATGATAGAATGCGAAAATAGTAGAAAAACCAACCTGAATTAACTGAAAATGGTGAAAAATGACACCTGGTAAAACTCATAGTGAAAATCCACTCAGCAAGGTAATTGTTCGAAAATGAAAATGATATGAAAAAACAGAAAACCATATATTTATCAATTTTCGACGAGTAAAATCTAGGCCGTAGGATTGAGATGAATCAACAGCTGAGATCAAATTTTGTGGGATGCGGGGTCAAGTTGCGGGGGTTTATTTCACAACTATGTACAATTTTCCCGCAATCCGCAATTGCGGGTTGCGAGGTCGCAACTTAGAAAACCAACAACCAAAAAGTTTCCGCAATCCGCAATCCGCAATTGCGGGTTGCGGGAACGAAAACAACTCTTTTAAAATAAAATAATCTTTCTGCAATTTGCAATTGTGGGTTGCGGAAACACATAACGCAATTTTATCATTCAAACTACTTTCCGCAATCCGCAATCTGCAATTGCGGGTTGCGAGTTGCGAAATGAAAAAGTTCAAAACCTATTTACAAGGTCTTCCCACAATCCGCAATTGCGGGTTGCGGGTTGCAAGATGACAACATTTCAAAAGAAAACAAAAAACTCCCACAATCTGCAATTGTGGGATTGCGGGTTTGCGAGATGACAATGACTTTGAGAAAAATCAGGGCTTCCCGCAACTCAGAAAAAAGAGTAAAAAAACTAGAAATTTTCAAAAGGGAAAATCCTAATTAAATGAAAATAATGAAAAGGCATAAAACCATAACAAGCATGATGGAAAACCCCATAATGATAAAGGAATTTTAAACCATTACCTTTGCATTTAAAAAAATCTTGGGGCTCCCATGTTCTAATGGAACATGGGATCTGTTGTACCTACAACAATAACCTGCAACTAAATCTCAGTCACAGGAGTCAATCTGTCATGGCCAAGCAACAACATATCCAAATCCTATCATCAAAAAGCATCAAAGCACCTAATATCTATGTTACCAGAAACAAGAAATGGGAAACGAAACGAGAAATGAGAACGGTACGAGAAATGGAGTTTGCAGGTTTTGCATATAAGAAACGAGGAGAGAGAAAAATAACAAAACTGAAGGTGAAGAAGAGCGGGGAGATTGCCCTTTGGTGTGCCATTTTTTATTTCTTTGAAAATTTAATTAAAACAAAGTATTCATCATCAACATTTATCACATAGGTGAAATTGTGGTGAACAAATTCAGTCATAATGAACTAGTAAAGAAAAATATATATATATTCTTTGCAGGTACATTGAGGACAAAGTTTGAGTTCACTTCGTAGAGAGACTAGCAAATTCTTGACAGCAATAGAATTGGTCCCAAAACAAAAAAAAAAAGATTCAAATGCAATAACATAAATGTAATATTGTAATATTGTGTTATAGGAATGCAATATTGTAATATTAAAAAAAAACACAAACATACAACTTCAAATTAAACTTTCATAAAAAGTAAATAGCATGTACTCCCATTTTGATGAATACTCTTTGGGTAGCTAGAGCAAGGGTCACACTGTTGTGGAATTTTTAATAAAACACTATGATCCATGAGTGGTGAACGCTGCCATGAATCTATGAGTGAAGATAGAGTCGAGGAACTGTGACAAATATGAGGCCACAAACAATGCAATAATGCATATTGAATCTTTAAGATCGTCCAATAAGCAGAAGGGGGCAGAGGCCTGGCTCGTAATTGTAATTGGGAGGTATGCCAAACAAGCCAACAAAGTATACCAACTTGGTAATAAACTTAATATCTTTCTGCATCTACTAACATCAGTAGATAGAAATCTGCTATGTCTCCCTAATAAATGTTTAAAATATGAATCCTTGATCTCTCTTTCACGGCTGCATCTAGCTGGGGTGATTAAAATAAAGTATATGAAATATTTTGTTTGGATTTATGATTGTTCTTCTTATGTATATATCAATATCAATAATGATTAGTCAAATGTTGAGAAAAGAAATTACAAATGGAGAATTTGTATGGTGTTTTTTTTTAATCTTGAGTTTCCTGAGGGTGCAGGGAGAGGGCTTCCTAAATGATTTGTGGGCATCCAACATTGAGGAAGGGAAATGGAAATCCCTCCCCACCCTGCCTCCTGAAATCCCCCAGTTTCGTCGATGGATAATGGACAAACAATTGCAGGTAAAATGAAAATGAATGGTTGCTGATGAGTGTGTGTGTGGGTGTACAACGTTGAAGAAGGGAATGAAAAGCCCTCCTTGCCTCGCCTCTAGAAAGAAAACTAGTGCTCAGGGGAGGACTGAGGCTTATCGTAGTGGACAACAAGGTGTGGGTTGTCTTCAGTTTCAGTGGCAAGCACAAGCTCCCGGACATCCACTGCTTCGACCTCCGCATGTATCGGTGGGAAGAGGTTGAAGCCAAGGGAGAAATAAGGCTCACCCCTCATCACGTATTTGTTTTTTTGTTCATGGGAAAATACATTGTTGTCTATGGAGGGGATGTCGATCCTCCAAGGGAACAATGTAGTCTCGTCGTAAGGGGTTGGGCTTGGTGGCCGATTCTTGGGCTTGGGATTTTTTTTATCTATTTCACAATTCATACAGCCTCTAATTAACTGCCTTTCGTGTATGTAGTATCTAACCCCTCTAGTTGATTACAACCTCTATGAAGTTTTAGGTGTACTTCAAAGTTAATCCATCTACCACTAACGGAAGTGCAGGCAATAAAGATAACATATATGGACAACTTACAGAGAAAATTGCAGATTTCAATGATAGAACTCGAACTCCAGCCTTTAACCAGCGATTATTCCCTTCGTTCAAATAGGATTTCTGCACCGTATCAGGCCTCGAGCTCAAACTCCAGCTTCTGCACATCAATTATTCAGTTCACTCAAACAGAACCTCGCAACTCAGCCAAATAAGTTCTTTGAAATTTGAGGTTCGATCTAAAGAGGATAGGGACTTACGCATTCAAAATCATTAAATCCTTCATCTACCAGATTACAGTTTAAGTGTTGTACAAGCTAACTACCCGCCACCATTCATTACTGACCGGAGGTAAAACTGACCCTGAAACGAGACGAGACGGGATTAGTTTCATGAGAAACGAATAGCCATTTTTTGGGAAACCGAGCCATTTCTGGTAACACAGCCTAATATACAACTCTAAACCAATATCCAATTCATGAACAATTTTCCAATGAATGCGATTAAAAGAATGGTTCATCAACTTTATCAATAGTTGTCGGCCAAGATAGAGAAAGTCCCAAGAAGATGATGAATAAAAAGGGTCCCCAAAGATCCTAATCTCGCAATGCTTTGCTTGGGTCTTCATGATAAGGATTAGGGAAGATGACCAACTTCAGATTGCTGACTATTCTCATCATATCTCTTTTAATTATTTCCCAACCAAGCTCTATCAATGTAGTTGAAGACTAATCATATCCAGTGGTTGCAAATCCTGAATGAGCATTCGATGAAGCATCAATCAATATCGGCATGACCTTGGGAGACAAAAAGGGAGAAGAAGAGAATGGGATGGATGTTATATGAGGATAGTAGGCCTTGCAGGAAGCACATGGGCTGATGATGGTGGTCGTGGTGTTGCATGTTGCACACTCACATTTATGAGGTTCTCAATCCCATCTATGTATGATTGTGAAGATCACAGATGGAGGGGAACAGTGTCACTTTCTGGCATTTTGAATGATCGGTGGGGATTTTCTATGAAAAAATATCAACACCCAGATGGGGATTTCAGAGTAGCTTGCTTATAGAAGATAAAAATTGGTAAACAATAAATTTATTGGGTATCTAAATCTCATAAAGGGAGTGTAGGTTTCAGTAAAATCGAAGCAAGCACTGATGAACTATTTCCCTCTTGTGAATCCCATCAAACATTTGCATGGAGGAACTAAAAAAAAATACAAATGTCCTAGTTAACCTTGAAGCTATATACAAATATCAATACCCAATGAAGAACTAATTCAAATCATCATAAAAGACTAATCCATTATGCATTAAACAAAAAAATGATAGAACCCATTTGAATAATTGGCATGAGACCTATATAAAATGTTTATAGATCCCGAAGAAAACTACGGAAAAACACAACCAACATGAATAATTTGTGCACAACGCAAGTCAAATAAATTACCTGTACATACCTAAAGAAGGAAAAGATGATTTAGAAGCGGAATTGATGGCTTAAATTGGATTTTCGTGGCCTTGAAGATGGGCGCTCATGATGTTCAGAGTGCCCACATGTACTCCTATACATGTAAAAGAAGAAGATGAACATTGAGACTATTTGCCTCCAATGAAAGAAATTGTATTGTTACTCATACATGAAAATTACATCCAACATAATGAAATATTATTTATTTGCATTGAAATCCATAAATGGTATCAATAGAGAAAAACTTATGCAAAATGTAATTGTAAGACACAAGTTTCTAAATATGATGCATGCTTAACCATATGTTGAGTTTCTAGTTACCATGTTATGTTTTAATTGAAATGACCCCAAGAGATCAAATCTCTTTTGTCAATGTCTTCCTTAGTAAGCATACCTTGAGAATGGTAATGTTAACTTGTTACCAAATAAAGTTGTGAAAGATTTATTTTTGAATTTTTTGTGAAGTATTTTGCATTATATAAAGGATAATTATGATTTATCTAAGTTGATTAGTTTAGAGAAAAAATTGTTATGCCTTGCTCTTTAAACCTTCAATTACTATCTATCACATGAACATCAATGGAAGAAAACAGGTCATAATATCAAATGAAATCTCTATTTCTATCACACTACTCAACATACATCTATATCGTTGATACAAATGGGATGCAAAGTTGTTGGTCAAAGATTTTATTATTTGAAGAAATTTTACATAGATATATATCAGATTTGGAATTTCAGAGGGAACACAAAATTACAGAGGAGAAGACATTGCAGAAATGAATCAAAATATTAATCTCTAGACTCAAACTCCTGTATGCAAAATTAGTCCACAATTTGACTCAGCAGCTCCCATAACATACTTATGAGTCCTTGGGGTGTCTAAATCCAATTCAACATTAGTGTACTTCTCATAGGATATGGGTGCCAATTTCCTTAATTGATTTTCTAGATTGGTCCACATTTCAAATTTTGTAGTTAAGCGCTTGACCAGCTCATATCCCTTTAGCTATCTATACAAGTCCTCCAAAACTTTCTTCTCATTTTTATTTTGCTTAAAAAATTCTTGATATGTTTCTTTCTGATACGGATCTCCATTGCCATCCCATAAATGTGGTAATCCCTTTTCCACAACATCCTTGAATAAGCTCTTAAAATATGAAATTTTTTATGTCAAGGCCTTTATTATATTTTGGGCTATGTTTAGCATAATTTACTTGCCTATAACTTGATTGGACAACTTTATTAAATGTGTTCTATAAGTAATCTGCAATTCATCTAGTTGGCTTTTACTTCTACTGTTAAGAGAATTGATTACTTCCCTTGCAATTTTAGGTTTATCTCCAAGCTCCTTTTCTATTCCTTTCATCTTATCTTTAGCGCTAGCGGCTAGCTCCCGTTCATCTTGTATTATCTCAAAATGATCCCAATGTTTAATAATTTCTTCTGTTATTTTACCCCATAACACTCTCTTGGATTCCTTTAGAATCTCTTCTCCTTGCAATTCTATTCCTAGCTTATGGACTTGTTTAACTCATCTCTTTCATGTTCTAAATTCTCAATAATAAGCTCATCCTTTTCATTCACCTCATCTTCAAGCTCTTTTATCCTATTTTCCCTCTTATCATTTCTTTTCAAGTAGAACATCCCCCTCCATCACTTCAACTATTTGTCCTGCTGAGGTCTTCTTGTCTTGCTCTGTTTCCCCTATTAGATTAATGGTCTCCTGAGCTATTGGGGATGTTGATTGGGGAGATTTCTGAGTGGACAGAGATGCGTGTTTTAATTTCATGGCTGAAATTTGTAACTCCAAATCTTCCACTTTCTTCATGTACTCTTCCATTTGGGACTTGTAAAATTTCATGTTGTCATTAATTTTATCTTTTTCCTCCTGCATTTTTAACAATTCTAGAGTTTGAAGAAGCTGTTTGTCAGGGATGTTCAACCTATTCTTTAGATGGGAAATCTCAGTATCCTTTTCTTGTAAGAGATATTTGGCATGCGAGGTCTCAGTTGGATTTACCCCCAGGGCCACTATCTTACTTTCAAGCTCCTTGATAGTAATATGCTTGGCTTTAACAATTGCTTTCTCTACTTTCAACAACTTATCATATTTTCGCAATGCCATTCTTAACTTCTTTTCATTAGTTGAGGAGTTCAACACATCCTTGCACAAGATATCACTAGCTTTCCTATAGAAATCAACCTTGTCAAGGGGGCTAAACTTCCCAAAGTGTACATTGTATTCATCTTCCTTCCAGTTAACAAATGATTGGGGGATTGGGGATTTCGGTTCCAGGATGGACATTTTGAGGATATATGTTTTGTGATATGCTAAAGTTAGTAGTATCTTTTCTCCTGGATCTATCCTACTCCTGAACTCTTTGATTGTATCCATACTGTGTTGTCTTATATGCAACTATATACTTAGCATGCGAGTTTGGTTGTACATGAGTTGGGATTGCAGAAGATGATCCTTGTTGCATTTGAGGTGTTGGAAGCACCAATGAAGGGTAGTGCCTTGTAGTGATAAGTGACAAGTTTTGAATTGCTAGGGATTTCTCTAGCAACTCCTCCACTTCACTTGGAAAATCCCCAGTTTCAGTATGTTTAACAATGGTATGTTCTCCCTCTTTTTAAGCTTCAACCCTATATTTCTTGCTTGGTGGCTTCACCTCAGCTCCATCTATATCCATGTATGCACTTGCTTCTTCAGTTGTCCTCTTTGCCCCTACTTGTGATGTTGTGGGGGTCTGCTTTGCATCATTCCAAGAAGAGCCTGAACTTGCTCCCAAGTAATTAAGTTTGCCACTTTCTCCGAGTCAGGACGAGGCATACATGTGTATGTTGAATTTCTATTTTCAATCCTTTTTTTGGAAATGATTTGATGAGGATCATAGGGCCATTTATCTGTTTTCTCCATATTCAGTTGAGTCAACATATTTTCCATGGAAGAGAGGGCACTTATGGTATTTAACAAGAAAGGTCCGACATCTTTGGGTAGCATGAAAGTGATGGGATGCTTATAATTCACAAAATGAACATGATTAAAGACAAATATTTATCTGACATACTCCATTGCGAACACCCCTGGGGTGAGGAAAGTAGGTAGCTTGTAAGGCTCCTCTTCAAATCCATATACCCTTAAGATAGTATATTATTCATATAAAAACCAATCCCAAACTCTAGTATTAGGACTTAGCTACAAAAGCTCTTGATATTCAAGGAAAAATCTAAGTGGATATGCATCATGCAACAAGAAGTATGTTATTTCCATAACCTTGTTTGTAAATTCTTGAAAATTCTAATTCCCTGGCTTCCTAAGGAACAGGTCTATCCGTGTGTAGACAGGTAGTTTCCTTGCTTCTTGGTATCTGAATTTCATCTCTAGCCCTTTAAAATGTTCAAATTTTGTATACATAAACATAAAAAATAACAATGATGGGTATCTAAACCTCTCTAGGCTAGGGAATTTTGTTCGTTGGTTGTGGATTTTCTTAGACAGGTGATTGCAAAGGTCAACTCTGGGGGGTATGACCCCTGCTAATGGATTCAAAAGGGATAAGAATCCCAGGATGGATTCATCTACAACTTTGTCATCGTCATATTCCAAGATGATACAAATTAGGGCTATGGTAGCTTTTGATTTATCTGAGAAATTGACAATTACGTATGGAGGTGGGTTGGTTGGGACATGGGTGCCTTCTTTTAGATGTTGAGCTAGGAGACTTATTATTTCCATGGGTTTTAATTTTGATAAAATGAAGGTAGGGCTTCTTCATCCAAAATATGCAGGGCTGGTGAGTCTAGGAAACATAGTATTTTGGCTAGGGCATATATGGATAATATGCATAGGATTCTGGATTGGTTTAGGGACATGATAACTCATTTATTGGAGGAGTATTGGATGGATAACAACTGATGAATTCCAAGAAAGGCATGGTTTGGGGACAAATTACACGGGCTAAGCATGTTTCCCATAGGTGGAACAGGTCTTGTTTTGTAGCAAAGTTGGATTCAGCTTTAAGGATGATGCTATGGAGGTTTGATGTGGTTACAACTACATTGAATACATTAGCATCATGGTCATATATGTATTCATCGCCCGAGATCATGGGTTTTGGTGGTTTCTCTTTGGATGAGGAGGCCATATTTGAGAATTACTGTTAAAAGTTAAAGTGAAAACAAACAGAGGTGAAACAAGATTACTCGGTGGGTAAAATTTTACTGTTGGATGACTTTTGGTGCTGAGCGGTGGACCTTTGATCGGAGAGTTGTCATAGGTGTCCTCCCCTTCTTTTCCAATGAGCATAATGAACCGACCTTTTTGAATATCTTTCCCTTTAATGGTTCAAAAAATTGATTTTTTCCCATTGGCGTGAAGCTATTAGATGATTTTGGGATGACATCATTTGGGCCCACCTGACATGTGTTATTTGCTAACTAGTCCATGTGGGTGCCATCCCTTGTTATCCCATCCAACATGGATGCTTCCTTGTTTGCTTGCATGATCTTAGGTGGAAATCACTTCCCAGTAAACCAGGGTGGTAACGGCTTCAACTTTGAGTGGTTTTCAAAGTTTCCTTGAGGAGTTGTTACTAATCACAAATCTCCACACATCCTAGTTGTTTCGGGCCAATGACTCATAGAGGCACTCTTATTCCCCTTGCATTTTCACGATGCACTATTGCTTCTCATTGTTGATCTGTTGGTCCCTAACGTGATTATCTCATTAGCACTTTGACATCTTTACGCTCAGGCTCTTGGTCTCTTGACCCCTTTTGTGTGGGCACTTGGTCCTTATTCTCTTAGCACTTGGTCCTTAGAACCCAATTATTGTGCTCAACCCAGATCCTTATTTCCCTATATTTTGGGCCTTTGGGCGCTTACTTTGACTATCCTCAACCCCTTTGCATAGATTTTGACATTTCTTCACCCCTTTTGGGTTTGGGAGGTGCCTCATGTGTTGGGATATGGAGTATTTCCCTTTATAATGGATCTTCATACATCAAGCAAACTCTTGAGATTTGCATATTTATTGAAAACACTTCAAAAATTAAAACTTGAAATTTTTGAATGTAATGTAAACAAAAATAAAAGAAGGAAATAAAATGCTTATATTCTAGTATAGTACATAATTGTAGAATTTCAGGATCCTTCAATATTGTAGGAAGTGCTTTAAAATCCTTCCATTCACAACTGCTACCAGAATTTCACCATCAAGTTGAGCAAGGGTATAAGTATTGTTTCCTTTGACAATTGAGATTTGGAAAAGTCCCATCCATAGATCGTCAAAATTTCCATGTTTTCCTTTGTCTTCTCTTATGGAATCCCATTTTAGAACCGAATCCCCTGGTTGAAACTCTCTTTCTAAGGTGTAACGCCCCCCCCTCACCCAATATGACCATTGGGAGGGGACATTAGCTAAATTTGGGCTCTCAAAATTCGCCCCAAATCCATAATACAAAATTCAACAAATAAAATGTGTGAAGAAACGTAAATAGGCATACACAGCGGAAATAAAATTGATCCACATGCACACAACATGCATTTATACAAGCATAAACATTACAGGAATCAAATAAAAACATTTTAAATTCATATGCATGAGAATACTTATCTTTTTCATGTTAGATTTTCACAATTTAATTCAAGATTATCTCGGATCTTATCTGAGAGAATAACAAGCACAACATTCAAACACAATAGACAAGAGACACAAATAATTTCATCGGGGAAACTATAAAGGAGAAAACCCCGCAACTTCCTCAGATATAGAATGAGCAATAAGACAATATCCCCAAAAGTAGAAATGGTCTTCAACAGCTTCTCTCTTCTCCACTTGTGCGAACTCCTCCTCTCTCTCACTAATGTGAAGTGAGTGAGTGAGTGAATGATCAAATAGAGAGGAGCACCCTCTCTGTTTATACTTTACCTCTCACTTAGCCTTAACCCCAAACAGGTCGGACCCTAACTGTAACTGATTGGGTCGACTTCTCTAGGAGAATCTAATAACCCATGATGACTCAACTCCGGGGTCTAATGCCCCGTCATACATTGGAGGGTTAACCTCACTGAATTTACATGACTCAATTACAATAATGACTCTCCCGATCGGAGGAATAAACATCTCTGTCGGAGGTACAATAATAAAATACAAATACATATAAAATATACAAGTAAATATATTTCGAAGTTACAATTACATTAACACTCCCTCTTAACTAGGAAGGTATTCTCTTGACACAGTCATCAGCACAAGTCTTTGTCACTGGATCATCATCAAAGCTGAATCATCATCGTCACTGTTGCTGCTATCTCGACCATTAATCTCCAATATACTCGTCATAGGAAGTTCTACAGAGCCAACCCTTTTTCATGTTGGATGTAGGCCTATCCTCCATGTAGGTATTCATCATCTCTGCGAGCAAGCCATCAAGTAGGTACATCTCAAGACTAATTACATGCTTCTGCAAAACCTGCAGGATCTCCCAGGACTGATTATATGCCTCTGCAAAACCTGAAGGAGCATCCTAGGACTGATTATATGCCTCTGCAAAACCTGTGTACCCTACTATCACCTCATCATCTTCAGATCATCTCATCCCCACACGGAGCACAACCCAGATGCACATCACAATGTCTCCAGTATGGGAGGACTTTCCTACCACCATACGAGACCCAATCTACCAACATGCGGGGAATTTCCTACTAGCATGTGAGATACAACACTTACATCAATCGACATGGGAGGAATTTCCTACCACCATTCGGGAAAGGCTTCGACACTTATGTCAATGGCCATGGTAGGACTTTCCTACCACCATTCCAGACTGGCCCCAACCCTTACATCTGCACCATGGGAGGACTTTCCTACCACCATGTGAGAATGACTCAGCCATTACATCTACACCATAGGAGGACTTTCGTACCACTATGTGATAATGAGTCGGCCCTTACATCTACCAACATAGGAGGACCTTCCTACCACTATGGGAGAATGGCCCATGTGCATCTGCGTCTTTCGAACTCATCACTTCCCCTTGGAAGGAACCTCGATCTGAAGTACACCAAGCTTCTCTCTAAAGTATTCAAACTTCACTCTGGCTAGCGGCTTGGTCAACACATCAGCTATTTGCTCGTCTGTCACAACATACTGGAGCTTCATTGCTCCTCTCTGCACCATATACTTGATATAGTGGTACTTGATCTCAATGTGCTTCGACTTGTCATGGAACATCGGGTTCTCAAACAACTTTAGACAACTTTGGTTGTTGCAATATACACAAGTCGCGTCCAACTAGAGATCAAACAACTCAAACAGTAGCTTCCTCATCCATACTTCCTCACAAATAGCCGAACAAGCTGCGACATACTCTGCTTCGGCTGTACTCAGTGCCACGTACGACTAATTCCTGCTAAAGCAAGAGATCACACCTGATCCCATATTGAAGCAACACCTCGAAGTGCTCTTCCTATCAGTGGCACTACCTACCCAATCTGAATCAACATAACCCTCCAGGTTAATCTTATGATTTGCATCATACTTGAGCCCATAATCCACCGTATCCTTCAGGTACCTCAGAATATGCTTTGCAGCAATCAAGTGAACATGTCTCGGATCCGTCAGGCATTGGCTCAATGCGTTCACAACAAAGCAAATATCTGGTCTCATATTCGTCAGGTACATCAAAGATCCAATCATCTGACAATACATTGTGCCATCAACCGACTCTGATGAAGCATCACTCAATAGCTTCAGGTTCGATGCCATAGGTGTAGCCATGGCCTTGCATTCCATCATCCCGAATCTCTTCAGGATCTCCACTGCATACTTCTCTTGTCCAAGGAAGATTCCATCTGCATTCTGCCACACCTCCATGCCTAGAAAGTAGTGCATCCTACCCAAGTCCTTCATTTCGAACTCGGCAGCAAGCTTCCTCTTCGTGTCAGCAATCAATCCATCCTCACCTATCACAAACAGGTCATCTACATAAAGTAGAAGTATCACTGGGTTCCCTTACTCAAACTTGTAGTAAAGGTTGGAATCCGCTTTACTCTTGGTAAATCCCAAATTAGTCAAGAAGCTATCTATCCTGTTGTACCACGTCTTGGGTGCCTATTTTAATCCATACAAGGCCTTCTTCAAATTGCACACATGAGTCTCCCTGTCACGTGTCTCAAATCTGAGTGGCTGCTCCACATACACTTCCTCCTCTAATACACCATTCAAGAACATTGTCTTGACATCCATATGGTGTACCTTTGTAATGACCCTTTTTTAAAAATTGATTAAAATGCCAAATTTTCCACGTTTTCCCCAATTTCGACCTTTGACTAGTTTTGTTGTTTTGGTCTCCAAATTAACCCAAATGCTTCCAAATATTCTGTAAGGGTATATGACTGATATTGAGACTTTAATATTAGGTTCAGGTATGATTTATAACCCTCCAAATATTTCTTCAAACTTGTTTTATATTCTGGTCAATGTATGGAAATTAACTAGCAAATTGTGCATCAAATCCCCCCTGGGTAAACACTGAAAATGGCCTCCCAAATGCTTCCAAACTCCCTCGAATTTATGAACAGAGGTAGGGAATGTATTAAGTATGTTAATAAGGTTCCCAATGTACCATTAATTTATTATTATGTCTGTTACAACCCTCTCCCATTCAACTGCAAAAATCACCAATTCGACCCTTGGGGAAATGGCCCTATTTCTTCTCAAAATGCAAATAAACTGAGTGAAAAGACTTCAAATGCTCAAGTACTGTATATGAAACTTATAATATACATAAATGGCAGTCTATTAATCACAAATGTATCAGAGAATCATCCTTTCATTCGAAATCATTAGCATCCTAATGGTATACATCAATGTAGAGGGGAAATGGTCATTGTTTGCTCATTAATCAACATTTTTACATACAACCAATGGATATTTCGACCTGAGACTTTCTGAAGATGAATAAAAAAGGATATAAAGATATTACAATCATAAATACATCATATGAATCTCTCCCAATGAGTGCAAGAGCTCACCCAAAGCGCAATCCCTCAAGGAGTGTGAATATGCCATCAAAACTGAAAATGGTTGAGAGAAAGTGCTTCACTAAACCAAACCACGAGATTCCCTGTAGCTTCTACTTGCAAATAAAAAATCTATTAAAGCACCATGAAAGACCTGAGTGGCCTCTCCAAACACCAACTTGGATGGGAATCTTTCACCCTCGAAGTTGGCTAAGGCAAGAAACTAGCCATCCACTAGCTCTCTCTTCACAAATGCATTTTTTCTCAAATCATCAAAATCCATTCTCATACTTTATTTCTACATTTTATAACCAACATTATCCTTTTAAGGGTTGAATTCCTCCCATTAGCTTCTAGAGATTTCCACTTAGGAAATATTCCACATTTGCCACTTGTCTCCTAGTTCCCAACCTTCCATCTTCTCCCAATTCGAGTAGGAGTCTCTTTGGTTTCTCCAACTCCCATGAGCGCCTTCCTTGAGCCTATTTTTGGGGCTGACATGTCATAATGGTCAGATGTCAGAAGTCAAATTTGAATTTTGTCATAGATGTCATAGATGCTCCATCATTGTTGTCATAAGGCTAGGGAATCTAGCCCAAGTGTCCACTAGCTTCCGATTTGACTCTTCCTCTTCCATGGAGGTTACCATTCCATCCCATTTCGACCTAAGATGCTCCATGCCATGTGTATGCTTTACCAAATCACCCAATAATGTTTTCCTTCCCATGGATTCGAAATGGTAAGAGAGATTTTCCATGTGGCAGTGAGAAACCAAGCTAGTGTGGGTCCCACATCCTCCAAATGTCTTCAAAGCCATTTGCCACCTAGAATTTCTCTTGATTTTTTTTATTCAACCTATTTATTAAATACTTGAACCCTTCTAATATCTAAACATCATTTATTAGCTTCCTTATTGCAATTCCACATGTGCCCATCCAACTTAGGAAATTAGTAGGATTGATGGGATTGTCTTACTATGCAATTATTTGAATGGGGACATTACAATCCTCCCCACCCAAGATTGCTTGTCCTCAAGCAATTTCAAATTTGGATGCTGCAAAATATTCTCCTCTTCCCATGTGGCATCTTCATTTGGTAAGTCCTTCCATTGCACTAAATATTCTTTGATAATTCTACTCCTTAACCTACTTTCCCGTGTCTTCAAAATCTTTTCCGGAACAAGTGTGAGATGACCTTCATCATCCAAAGGAGGAAGTATTTCTGAAGTGATGATTTGCTGACCAAGGGATTTCTTGAGACAAGAAACATGAAATACATTATGGATTTTACTCCCTTCCCGAAGTTCTAGTTCATATGCTACTTCTCCAACCTTCCGCACTACCTTGTATGGCCCATAGTACCTTGGTTTTAATTTTTCTGCTCCATTCTTTTTTAGAGATGTTTGTTTATATGGCTGCAACCTTAAATATACTAAATTATTGACCTGAAAGGTTCTTTCTTCTCTATGTCTATCAACATATTGTTTTTGCTGATTTTGAGCAACCTGCAAATTGTCTTTTAAGAGATTTAAAATTTCTTGGCTCTCTTCCACCCAATATTTAGCCTTTGGGGATCTACTATCACCAAATATGATTTCAGAAAATGTAAGTGCATCATAACCATATAATGCTTTGAAAGGAGACATCCCTATTGACATATGATAAGTGGTGTTGTAGCAAAACTCACCCAAGTGTAGCCATTTTGCCCATGCTTTTTGCTGCTCTCCCACATAGTTTCTTAGGTACCTTCCAACCATTGATTCACCCTCTCTATTTTTCCATTAGTTTGTGGATGATAGCTGGTACTTGGATTCAATTGAGTTCCCACCAATCTAAAAATTTATTTCCAAAAAACACCCATGAATCTACTATCTCTATCACTGACAATGCTCTTGGGGAGCCCTTGCAATCTGAAGATTTATTTGAAAAAAATATCAGCCACTTGTGCAACACTAAAATATGATGTAGCAACAAATAAATGAGCAATTTTTATCAACCCCTCCACTACCACATATATGCACTCCTTACCCAAAGACTTAGGCAAACCGGTGATGAAATCCATGGAGATACTGTCCCATTTTTGCTTCGGAATGGGCAATGGTTGTAATAGGCCAGCTGGACATGTAAGTTCTGATTTGTTTTGTTGACATACTTTACATTCATTCACATATTTCTGAACATCTTCCTTCAGTCACTTCCAAAAAACCTTTGCCTCAACTGCTTATAAGTTTTGAAGATTCCCGGATGGCCCTCTAGTGGGGAATCATGTGCTTCTTGCAAAATTCGGTACTTGAGCTTTGAGTTCCGAACTAAATAAATTATGCCCTTATAATATATCATCCCATTCAAAATACTATAGTTATCATCCTCTTTGATTCCATCCAACACATCACAAGCAAATTTGTCTCTAGCATATTCAATTAGTAGCATATTTTTCCAATCCTTGACAATGTCCATGAGAGAAAAAGAAGGTCTTCTTGAAACAGAATCTACTACTATATTATTCTTTCCTTTGACATATTCAATATCAAAATCATAAGCTTGAATCTTGCTTACCCACTTTTGTTTCCTTTCATTTAGATCTTTTTGGGTGAGAAAGTGTCTTAGACTATTGTGGTTAGTTTTCACCACAAACTTGTTGCCCACCAAGTATTGTCTGAATTTGGCCAATGCATGCATAATGGACAACATTTCTTTATCATAGATGGAGTAAAGTTTTTCATGAGGCTGCAACTTTCTGCTCTCAAAGGCTATGGGGTGTTGGCCTTGTTTTAGGACAGCCCCTATTCCTCCACCTGAAGCATCACATTCCACAACAAAAGGTTTAGTAAAATCAGGAAGTGCAAGTATGGGACAACTACTCATTACCTCTTTCATTTTTTGGAAGGCCTTTTCAGCCTCTTCATCCCACTTGAAAGAATCCTTCTTAGTCAAATCAGTGAGTGGAGAAGTCAACTTGGAGAATCCTTGTACAAATTTTCTATAATAGGTGCATATGCCAATAAAGCCTCTCAATTCGGTAATATTGTTTGGTGATGGCCATTCTAATATAGCCCTGATTTTTTCCATGTGTACCTTCACTCCTTATTTCCCAATAATGTGCCCAAGATACAGTAGTTCTTTCATCCCAAATTCACATTTTGACAATTTAGCAAATAAGGACTCTTGCAAAATTTTCAACACAATCTCTAATTGCTACAAATGCTCTTCCCATGTTTTACTGTAAATGAGAATGTCATCAAAGAAAACCAAAACAAACCTTCTTAGTTGCTTGCAAAAGATCCTATTCATGCATGCTTGAAATGTGGCTGGAGCATTAGTTAACCCAAAAGGCATGACAAGAAATTCAAAGTGGCCATAATGACATCGAAAATAAGTCTTTTGCACATCTTCATCTTTCATTCGAATTTGATGATACCCTGATCTAAGTTCAATTTTGGAGAAGTATTTGGCCCCATGTAGCTCATCCATGAGCTCATCAATCCTAGGAATAAGATACCTATTCTTGATATTCTTTTTGTTCAAGGCTCTAAAATCTATGCACATTCTCAATGTTCCATCTTTTTTCTTCACTAGCACTAGTGAAGAAGCATAAGGGCTAGAGCTTGGTCTAATGAGTCCCAACTCTAGGAGTTCTTGGATGGATTTTTCAATCTCATCTCCGAAATTTTTAGGATGTCTATAAGATGGTATATCAATGGGTGAAGTACCCTCCTCCAAAACAATGCTGTGCTCAACCCCCCTATCTAGTGGTCTATCATGTGGAAGGTCTCTAAAAACTTTTTCATATTTTTGCAAGAGTCTCTCTATCTCCTTTGGGTGTTAAAAAATATTTATATTTGGCTTGGGAGAAGTAATATTACATTCAACAACTCATTCTATGTCCCCATGCCTCAATATAGATCTCATACTATTGCAAGTCACTACTTGATTTGGATAAGTGTGCTGCCCTCTCACAACTCTTAGTACTCATTTTGAATCTTGGAATTTCATTTCAGGAATTTGATAATTGACTGTATGCTCTCCTATTGAATACATCCATTGCACTCCCAAAACCACATTAGTATCAACAACATCAACCACATAAAAACTATCAACAAAAGTATAGTTACCTACGGTGACTTGCAGCTTTGGAACCCATGTTTTGCATTGCATTATGTTGTGACCAGGAATGACAACTGTGAAGCCAAAAAATGGTTCAATAGGTATCTTTATTTTCTCCACCATCTCTGCATCAATGAAGTTATGGGTGGCTCCTCCATCTACCAAAACTGTATTTCTTTTCCCTAGTACCACACCCTTTAATCGGATAGTATGATAGCGAGGTACTGCTGAAAGTACTGCCATTCTTGCTTTGTCCGGTGAAGGATGATTTTATTCTTGTCTTTCCTCTTCTACTGTTGTCTCATATACCTCCTCTTGATCTGAAATATGTCTATATTCATCCATGCCCCCATCATACTCCTCATGATTAGAAAATACTTCTATGTATTGAGCCTTTCCTTTAGTACATTTGTGCCCTGGTGTCCATGGTTGAAAGCATGTAAAACACAATTTATTTTTTCGAAGTTCATCCCTGTTTAGTCCTTCTTTTTTATTCCTTTCAAATGAATCTTTTTGCCAAAGTTTCTTATCATATGCATCCCTTTCTAAGGTTTCTTTTCAAATTTGAAGTTAGGCTTGGGAGGAAATCTCATTCTAGGAAGCACATTTTGGAGATCCCTAGTCAAGCTCATTGCATCTTTTAATGTAGTTGGCTTGTGGGATTTGACCAAACCGTTTAAGGGTTTAGACAAACCTTTAGTGAACAACAATACCAACCTTCCCATAGATACATCAACCACCTTGACTGATAATTTTTGAAAGTCCAACATATATTCAGTAGGAGTCCCAGTTTGTTTCAATCGAGCTAGTTCTTTGAAAGGCAATTCTGGATTTTTTGTTCAAATCTCTCTAGTACCCTGTCAACAAATTCTCCATATGTTTTAACCTGATCATGACCTAAGGTTTTCAGGCCATGGAACCACCATTCATTGGCATCTCCTTCCAAGTGCAAGATAGCCATTTTTAATGCATCATCTTCCAACATAGGATTCAACTAAAAATACACATCTAATTTTTGCACCCAAGTATTAGCAGAATTTTGAGAGGAACCATCAAAAGTAGGAACTGACATTTTAATAATAACACCATTTAATTCTCTGTTTTGGAATGGACTCCTATTGTCATCCTTCCTTTTCATTATATATATAGCATCAATGTATTGACTAAATGGTAGACCTCTTTTACATTCTTCACTCAACGCATTCCATTCGTTTGCTAGTTTACTATAATCCACCTCAATATCAAGCTATTCTTTGGGTGTGAGAAATTTAGGTGCAGTATGCCTTTGTGTGCTTTGAAATTCATCCAGTCTATTATGAGGTCATGTACTTGAGAAAAAATTCTCACCCATGTTCTTCTTTTCTCCTGAGTGTGAACCACTGTTATTTCCCATCATCCCTTTTCCTGCAAGTTGGCTACCTAACAATTCCAATCCTTTCATCAACTGTCTACTCATCTCTTGCATACCCATGGTAATTCCATAAAAACATGGTTTTAAGGCTTGAACAAGTTCCTCCTTATGTCTTAAGTTTTCATCCTCCTCTCTACCTATGGTTTTAAAAAAAGACTCCTTTTCTTCTACTACCTCCTCTTCAACAAAAACCTCTTCAACTACTGGTTCAAAGAGTGGTGGTTTATTCTTTTGACTTCTTGTTAAGACCATCAGGTGCCAAGAACATGCTCTTATACCACTTGTAATGACCATTTTTTAAAAATTGATTAAAATGCCAAATTTTCCACTTTTTCCCCAATTTTGACCTTTGACTAGTTTTGTTGTTTTGGTCTCTAAATTAACCCAAATGCTCCCAAATATTCTGTAAGGATATATGACTAATATTGAGACTTGAATATTAGGTTCAGGGATTATTTATAACCCTCCAAATACTTCTGCAAACTTGTTTTATATTCTGTTCAATGTATGGACATTAACTAGCAAATTGTGTATCAAATCCCCCCTGGGTAAACACTGAAAATGGCCTCCCAAATGCTTCCAAACTCCCTCGAATTTCTGAACAGAGGTAGGGAATGTATTAAGAATGTTAATAAGGTTCCCAATGTACCATTAATTGATTATTATGTCTGTTCCAACCCTCTCCCATTCAGCTGCAAAAATCACCAATTCGACCCTTGGGGAAATGGCCCTATTTCTTCTCAAAATGCAAATAAACTGAGTGAAAAGACTTCAAATTCTCAAGTATTGTATATTAAACTTATAATATACATCCATGGAAGTCTATTAATCACAAATATATTAGAGAATCATCCTTTCATTCGAAATCATTAGCATCATAATGGTATACATCATTGTAGTGGGGAAATGGTCATTGTTTGCTCATTAATCAACATTTTTACATACAACCAATGGATATTTCGACCTGATACTTTCTGAAGATTAATAAAAGAGGATATAAAGATATTACAATCATAAATACATCATATGAATCTCTCCTAATGAGTGCAAGAGCTCACCCAAAGTGCAATCCCTCAAGGAGTGTGAATATGCCATCAAAACTGAAAATGGTTGAGAGAAAGTGCTGCACTAAACCAAACCACAAGCTTCCCTGTAGCTGCTACCTGCAAATAAAAAATCCACTAAATCACCATGAAAGACCTGAGTGGCCTCTCCAAACACCAACTTGGATGGGAATCTTTCACCCTCAAAATTGGCTAAGGCAAGAAACTAGTCATCCACTAGCTCTCTCTTCACAAATGCAATTTTTCTCAAATCATCAAGAGCCATTCTCATACTTTATTTCTACATTTTATAACCAACATTAGCCTTCTAAGGGTCGAATTCCTCCCATTATATTCTATATATTTACACTTAGGAAATATTCCACATTTGCCACTTGTCTCCTAGTTCCCAACCTTCCATCTTCTCCCAATTCGAGTAGGAGTCTCTTTGGCTTCTCCAACTCTCATGAGCGCCTTCCTTGAGACTATTTTTGGGGCTAAAATTTCATAATGGTCAGATGTCAGAAGTCAGATCTGAAGTTTGTCATAGATGTCATAGATGCTCCATCATTGTTGTCATAAGGCTAGGGAATCTAGCCCAAGTGTCCACTAGCTTCCAATTTGACTCTTGCTCTTCCATGGAGGGTACCATTCCGTCCCATTTCGACCTAAGATGCTCCATGAAATGTGTATGCTTTACCAACTCACCCAATAATTTTTTCCTTCCCATGGATTCGAAATGGCAAGAGAGATTTTCCATGTGGCAGTGAGAAACCAAGCTAGTGTGGGTCCCACATCCTCCAAATGTCTTCAAAACCATTTGCCACCTAGAATTTATCTTGAATTTATTTATTCAACCTATTTATTAAATACTTGAACCCTTCTAATGTCTAAACATCATTTATTAGCTTCCTTATTGCAATTCCACATGTGCCCATCCAACCTAGGAAACTAGTAGGATTGATGGGATTGTCTTACTATGCAATTATTTGAATGGGGAGATTACAAGCTTCCACTTCATCACTGCAGGCAGAGCAAGTACTGATATGATGGAAGTGCATCTGGATACAGGTGCAAATGTCTCCTCATAGCCTATCCCTTCCTTCTATGAGAAGCCACATGCCACAAATCTCGCCTTGTGTTTCTCTATGCTGCCATTTGCAGCATGCTCGATCTTGTAGATCCATTTGCAAGTCACAACAGAATTTCCTACTAGTCTTGGGACCACATCCCAGACATCATTCTTCATGATCGATTGGTACTCCTTGATCATGGCATCCTTCCATTCTTTCTTCTCAGTTGTTTTCTCATAGTTAGAAGGTTCTTTGTCAATGCTGTCACATAGTAGGGCTACATAACTGGAGAATGGTCTCGGTCTCTTGATTTCTCTATGCATTCCTTCTGGAGCACCATATCTCTCAGCATCTTGAATTGCTTCTCGTAACCATGTTGGTTTCCTCTTGTGATATTTTTTCTCACATAATGGATCTACAAATTCCTGTGGGTCTTCCATCTCGCGTTCTTCATATTCTTTTCGAATCGCTTCTTCCATTACTATATTTTTGATCCTGGGAACTTTAGGTTCTTCAATGTCTTCTTCTTGACTACATAAATCTTCTAGCTGAATCATCGTCACTTGTTCTTCGAAACAAGTCTCTCTTGTAGTACACGATCTTTCCTACAAGTCAATTTAGTTGTGTGATTAGAATCATTTCATAATTTTTCAAAACAAATTCTTATGCATAAAGACATAGGTCACACAGTCATGCAACTATCTTAGCCAATGATTCAACACAACATTAATCCATATCTTGTATTCATACGGTAACTTCCTAGATGCCTTCCATCTCTACGAGAACATCGTTAAGAGTGTACACTACTCCCAACAAGTGAGCAAAGAGGTTTCATTCTAGATAAGTATCAATGGGATGTTGTACAGTACCATAGGCCACTTACCCTTTACTTTCATATTAGTAGTCTCTTGTTCATTAATGCAACTTTTCTAACATGCATGATATACATCCTAAATCTAGGAACATAAGTATGTACATGACTGAACAACATCATTTAAGTAATCAGATATACAATAAATGACAATTCAAATACTTATATTTATTTTCCTGTTGGGTGGACTCCCTCTCAATATTTGTAGGAACTACTGGGGTCTCTGATAGTGTGCATCTTAACCAATGCTGAAAATGGATGAGAGGTTCTTCCATAGATTATTGAGCTTTATTTGTTTTCTGGAGTCCAACTCTACAGTAGCCTCTTCTACTCCTTTCATGTAATACTGAAAGTCATCTCTACCTTCACCTTATGATCTGGAACCTTCTAAATAAACCCTTGTATATGGTTATCTTCATTACAATACATATTCTTCATCACTTGAAGAATCTTCACTTTCATCTCTGGCTCTCTTCCTTGGAGGTTCATCATCTTCTGCAGTGTGTGCATGGTGACGTTTCTTGTTGGTCTTCTTCTTGTGAGAGTTGCTTTTGTTCTTGGGACAATCTCTGGAATAATGTCCCTTCTCATCACAAGTATAACATCGAATGTGAGAGAGATCTCTCCTGGATCCTCCAAATTTCTCCCTCCGATTCTGGTGATGGTGTTTACCCTTCTTGTGATGAGGATGCCCCCTCTTGTTATTGTTCTTCCTGGTGTGTGTTGTGAGAGCCTAGTCTTCATTACCCATCTTTTCTTCTCGAGCTACAATTCGAGCTTCTTCCTATGAGCACTCCTCCCACATCCTACTGAAGGTGATCAAATTTCTTCTTGCACAGATTCCTTGAATAAAGGAATCCCATGACCTAGGAAGACCATTCAAGGTTGTCATCACTATTTATCCATTCTCTATATATTCTCCAACAACTTCAAGTTGTTCTTTTATTTGGGAGACCCTTGTAAAGTATGACTGCATGGTCTCTGAATTTTGTATTTTGACATTATTCAATTGGTTCCTTAATGTCATCTTCCTATTTATATTCCTCCCTTCAAATAAGGTGGTCAAGGCATCAAACATCTCTTTAGGTGTCTTCAGAGATGACACATGTGGTATGAGATGGTCCTTGATAGAATCTGCAATGATTCTCTTAGCCTTAACCAGGTTATTCTTGTGTAAGGCTTTAGCCTCATCTCCCTCTGGAACTGGAACCTCTTCATTCACATAGGTGTCAAATTCATCCTCTTTTAGGACAATCCCAATCCTATACTTCCATGCTCGGAAGTTATCAGCCCCTTCAAGCTTATCCTAAAGCTTGGTGTGGTGAGACATCTTTAATGAGAAACTCAAATGGAAATAGAAAAGCTTTAGGTCTTGCCACTTGATTTGCTGAAACTTGATCTGGAGCTGGCTGGCCTAGGGTTTGTCAAAGAAACCCTAATTTTCCAAAGTTGTAATTTGGAAATTCTGGTTGGATAGATAGATGTGCCTCCTCAAGGAGAGTTGTCCAATGTACTCACTTCCATAAATCAGTGAACAAAAACCCAAAATATCTGATGCCCTAGTTTTCCTCCGGTAGTAGTGACGGGCCGAAAAATGAAAATTATCGGAATTGAATTCTGCTTTCACAGAAATATTCTCCTCGATGAGGCGAGTATGATGGTACACTTGGATTTTGAAAATTCTAAAAATTAACCCCTCAAAAGTGACTTGCGAATTTTAGATCTGTAGTTTCTGGTCTTTTCTGGTTTTCTGGTTTTTCTGGTCCAAAGTCAAATTAGGGTTTGACTTTCCCAGAGTTTCACCCAACCAAAAAATTCGATCTTGGTCTCTAAATTTCGATTTTTTTGAGGAGCTTCTTCATATGCTGGTTGCACTCCAAAATTCCACTTCTGTGAAAAACCTTAATTTCCCGCAGTAGTGACAAGCTAAAAAATGAAAATGCTCAGAATCAATTTCTGTTTCAACATAAAGATGCGCCTTCCTTAGGAGAGTTATCCTAGCCTCCTTTTGCTGATGATCTGTGGAGAGAAACCCACAAATTAAGAAGCCCTAGCTTTTGCAGCTGCACAATGTCTTCTTCTGAGGTTAGCTCTGATACCATGTTAGATTTTCACAATTTAATTCAAGATTATCTCGGATATTATATGAGAGAATAACAAGCACAACATTCAAACACAATAGACAAGAGACACAAAGAATTTCATCGGGGAAACCATAAAGGAGAAAACCATGCAACTTCCTCCGAGACAGAATGAGCAACAATACAATAACCCCAAAAGTAGAAATGGTCTTCAACAACTTCTCTCTTCTCCACTTGTGTGAACTCCTCCTCTCTCCCACTAATGCGAAGTGAGTGAGTGAGTGAATGATCAAATAGAGAGGAGCACCCTCTCTATTTATAATTTACCTTTCACTTAGCCTTAACCCCAAATAGGTTGGCTCCTAAGTGTAACTGACTGGGCCGACTTCTCTAAGAGAGTCTAATAACCCATGATGACTCAACTCCGGGGTCTAATGCCTCGTCAATCATTGGAGGGTTAACCTCACTGACTTTACATGACTCAATTACAATAATGACTCTCCTGATTAGAGGAATAAACATCTTCGTCGGAGGTACAATAATAAAATACAAATACAATATAAAATATACAAGTGAATATCTTTCGAAGTTACAATTACATTAACATGTCCAATGTAGATCCAAGCAACTGGCTGTGTAAGAGATATTTTCCACCCAACCATAGGAACTTCATCCATCATATACTCTTTCTATTGGGAGGCCACCCCCAAGCTAAGCTGTGAGGCCACCAGGGTGAAGGAAACACCTACAGGCTTCTCTCTCTCAACCCATAAGCCATTATGCTCTTTATGCTTAGTTGAATGCTCATACAGAGCTCTACAGGGGTCTCACTCAACACTCATCGCCTTGGATTCCACAATACCTTCCCCACACAACAACCTTCTTGGCTTAGGCATCCCCTTCACCGATCCATGGTTCTCTTGGGCGATCCATCCTGCCTGGTGCTTCTAATGTGTGCATAGAAGAAGTCCAATATGATATTGGCTGCTATAGAACCACCTGTAGCTTCAATTCATGGCTTCTCAAGCACCTATGAGCAGCAGGACTCAATGGGTAAGGGTTCCTTGCTAGCCCAACCTCTCTGCTCACCTACAACCATCAATTTTCACTTCCAAATATGCAACATGGTCTCCAAATTCGAATTTCTAGGTTCAAAACAACATGGTAAGTTCATGGACAACAATCGAAGAGCTCTTCCTTGTGTAGATCGACATGCAATAATGAGAGAATGAGGGTTGACTCTAAGGGATATGAGAAAATGGTGAAAATACAATTGACATAACTTCTGACAGTAGAAGAAAGGACTCCTGGAAGCTGTAGATTGACTTTTCTTATGACATAACTATCACAATAGTGCAGTCAGTCGCATGCTTCGATAACTGCATGAGGTGACTTTTCCCACCAACCTCACACATGCATTGATGATTGTAAAATAGTAAAAAAAGGAGATAATTGGCTTATTCAAAGCACATGACAGAATTTGGGTGATTTCTAAGGTTGACACTTGGCAACAAGGATTTAGTCACCCATGGACGCCCTTTCCTCTTCCCCTCTAGTGGAATCATAGCCACTTTGGTGCTCTTTACACAACCATTCTTGGACATTTTATTGTTTATGCACATAATATTTACATATTTTCTAAATTAGCATAACAAGCCAACCAAACAGTCCAAATAAAATATATACATCATACATACCTAGCATTCACTAGTCGGGCCTTGGCCTTAAGCTCCGCACTAGGAATTTGCACTAGCATATTTACATCATTTACATAATTTTGGATAAATACATTCCAAGTCAAAACTAGGAGTATTACAATCCCCCCCCCTTGGAATAATGCCTTCCTTGGTGTTTAATGATAATTAGAACAAAAATGGATATGCCTCTCTCATGGCATCCTCCAACTCCCACATAGCCTCATCGGGACCGAAGTGCTTCCATTGCACCTTTACCTGTCCGATGGCTTGGTTTCGAAGCAATGTCACCTTCCTATCTAGGATGCATAGTGGATCGGTTTGGAACTCTCCCTCGGGTTCCACCTAGATCACATCCTAATCAATCACATGGTTAGGATCATGCACATATTTCTTAAGCAAAGAACATGAAAAACATTATGAGCTCTAGTGTTAACAGGCAATGCAGTTCTATATGCAACTGGTCCTATTCTCTCAAGCACTTCAAATGGCCCACAATATCTTGGTGATATCTTGTCACAACTTCCAAGCTTCAAGGAACTCTTCCTTGGTCTCACTCTGAGGTAAATATTATCCCCGACATGAAACTCTCTATGCACTCGGTTCTTATCTGCATAGATTTTTTTCCTATCGTGGGTTGCCTTTAAATTTTGCCTAATCTTTGCAACCTTTTGTTCCATTTTCTTAATCAATTCTGGCCCAAGTACAATTCTGTTCACTGGATTATCCCATGTAACTGGTGTTCTGCACCTCCTGCCATACAAAACTTCAAACAAACTCATGTCTAATGATGC
Source organism: Larix kaempferi (assembly GCA_027924585.1). Taxonomy (NCBI): domain Eukaryota; kingdom Viridiplantae; phylum Streptophyta; class Pinopsida; order Pinales; family Pinaceae; genus Larix; species Larix kaempferi. The sequence goes on from BSBM01000361.1 coordinate 13,611,440, forward strand.
TTGTTGCCCATTGTTATATGCAAACTCTACCAAGTGTAGGTAATCCTCCCACTTAGATGGTTTGTCCATCACATACATGAGTAACAGGTCTTCAAGCACCTGATTTACCCTTTCTCTTTTCCCATATGTTTGTGAATGGTAGACGGTACTAAAGTTCAACTGTGTACCCAAGTTTGCAAAAATACTTTTCCAGAAATTTGAAGTAAAATTGGTATCCCCGTATGAAATTATTGCCTTAGGCAATCCATGTAACCTAAAAATTTCCTTCATAAAATTATTTGCAATGGCATCTGTTTTAAACGTTGATTTAACCGGTATAAAGTGTGCCGCCTTAGATAATTTATCCACCACAACCATGATAGAATCATGCTGCCTAACAGTCATTGGAAACCTTGTAATAAAATCCATGGAAATCACTTCCCATTTCCATTCTGGAATTGGAAAAGGCTGCAATAAACCTGCTAGGTGTTGATGTTCAATATTCACTTGTTGACATTTCATACATTTAGAAATATACTCAGCAATGTCCTTTTTCATTCCTGACCAAAAATATTGCTTTCTCGCTGTAGCAATTGTTTTCTGGTATCTTGGGTGATGAGAATATCGCATTTTATGGATTTCATCCATAACAATTCTTCTCAAATCTGCCACATTAGGAATGTAAATTATGTTTTTATAAACAAGAAGTCCGTCACCTTCCAAATGGTAAAATTCATACCTCTTTTCTAAATCCTACTGCTGTAATTTGTCTTTTATTTGCACATACAGTTCATCTTCAACAATACAGTTAACAATTAGCCGCCCCAAATATGATTGGAAGGTACTAATGGCTGCCACATGAATTTCATGTACTTTCTTGCTAAGTGCATTAGCCACCTTATTTTCTTTACCCTTTATGTGTTTGATCTCAAAATCAAATTCACATAGAAATTCCAACCATCTAGCTTTTCTAGCATTTAATGTTGGCTGCTCAAACAAATATTTCAGACCACAATGGTCTGTCCCCAGCTCAAATTTTCTGCCCATTAAATAGTGCCTCCACATTTTAAAAGCATGCACTATGGATGCAAGCTCTAAATCATGGGTAACATAGTTCTTCTCATGTTATTTCAACTTCTTTGAATCGTAGCATACCACATGGTGATCTTGCATAAGAACTCCTCCAAGTCCATCTTTACATGCATCTGTGCATACCACAAAATTGTTTTCCAGGTTTGTAATTTTTAGAATTGGAGCACTTGTGAAAATATTTTTCAAAAGTTGGAAGCTTTCTTCACATTTTGGTGTCCAATCAAACTTTATCCCCTTCTTTTGAAAATAAGTAATTGGGTGTGCAACCTTGGAGAATCCTTCAATAAACCTCCTGTAGTAACCAGAAAGACCCATAAAAGATCTCACATCTGTCACGTTTCTTGGATTTGGCCAATTCATGATGGCTTCAATCTTCTCGGGATCCACATATATTCCTTCCTCTAAAATAATGTGACCCAAATAATGAATTTTATTTTTGTAAAAGTCACATTTGCTTAGGTTTGCATACAACTTATGCTTCCTTAGCAATTGCAAATCCATTCTCAAATGTTCTTCATGCTCTTCTTCATTTTTAGAGTAAATAAGAATGTCATCTAGAAATACAAGAACAAACTTGTCCAAATACTTGTTGAAAACACCATTCATGAGACACATGAATGTAGCTGGTGCATTGGTGAGACCAAACGGTGCCACCACAAACTCATAGTACCCATACCTTGTTCTAAAGGTTGTCTTGTGAATATCTTCTTCCTTGATTCTCACTTGCTGATAACCAGACCTTAAATCAATCTTTGAGAATACCTTTGCCCCTCTCATTTGATAAAAAAGATCATCAATTCGAGGCAAGCGGTACTTGTTCTTCACTGTAACCTTGTTAAGATGCCTGTAATCAATACATAACCTGAGTGTTCCATCCTTCATTTTCACAAAAAATATAGGTGCTCCCCATAGAGACACACTTGGCCTTATGTACCTCTTTTCCAACAATTGTTGCAATTGCATTTTCAACTCTAAAAATTCCGATGTACTCATCCTGTAAGGTGTCTTTGAAATTAGTGCAACTCCCGGAACAAGATCGATTGTAAAATCAATGTCCCTCTTTTGAGGAAGTCTTGGAACTTCATTGGGAAACACATCCTTGAATTCTTGCAAAAAAGAATGGTCTTCCAACTTAGGAATTTATTTTCCTGTTTTCTCCAAAATATGGGCTACATACAATTGCAAACCTTTCCTAAAGAATTTCTTCAACTGCATGGCTGAAATATTCCTAACAGAAACTACCTTTGGAATGCCCTTTACAACCCTTAGGTTTCCTTCTTCATCAATGCATTCAAAATTCTTGTTGTAGCAATCAATTTTAACTCTATGGGATTCCAGCCAATCCATTCTAATGAGAATGCCATAGGAACCAAGTGGCAAAACATTTAGATTTAGGAAAATGGTCAATCCACCCATTTCCAATGGAAATTTCTCCACCATTTTGCTAACCTTCCTCTTAGTTCCGATGGCTAGTTAGAGTAACCATGATTTACTATGCTTTGATTTCTTAAAAGCACAATTCTCAACAATTTTAGGATTGATATAACTGTGAGTAGATCTAGGTTCAATCAAAACAAAAAGATATTGCTTAGAAATCTTACCTTTAACTTCAACCACAATTGACTGATGGTCTGCTTGGCGATCCTTTAGTGCAACATAAATTCTAGGGATGGTCCTTGCCACTTGACCCACTGTTTTAGCTCCTTCGATGTTGTGAACTTTATTTTCACTTCCATTCTGACGTAGGTAGTTCCTAAGCATGTGGTCCCATCCACATCCCCAACATTGAAGTGGATCGCTTAGCTTGTCTCCCATTATTCTAGCTAGTTTAGTCACACCCTATGGTGGTTTCCTTGACTGATTTCTGAATTGAGGAGGCTTGAACCCCTTCTTCCTTTGGTCAAACTTTTCATTTTTCTTATCCTTCCATGCCTTATGGAATTCTGGTGTGCTTTTGTTTTGATCATAACAATATTTGGCCTTTCTTATGGCTTCCTCTAGAGTTTGAGGTTCAACAAACTCAATTATGTCTTTGTATGATTGGGGCAATCCACTTAGAAAGCGTTGAATTTTTACCTTATCATCTATAATATATTTGACATACCTTGAAAAATCTAAGAATATGTTAGCATATTCTTCCATTGTCATTTGTCCCAATTTCAACTCATGGAACTCTTTGATTTTTCCATCATAGTACCTATCAGAAAGGTACTTTTCCTTGAAGTACTTCTTGAACTGCTTCCACACAATCTCTCTTTCATTAATCCTTTTTACTTGCCTAAGGTGTTCCCACCATATTGACGCCCTTCCATTTAGATTGAATATGACCACTCTTGCCTTCATATTTCCTGAATAGTCTCGGATTTGGAAATACTTCCTCATTGCAAGAAGCCAAGCCTCAGCTTCTTGATCGGATTTAACCTCACCATCAAAGGTAGAAGGTTTGGACTTCTTAAATTCTCCATGCGAGTTGTTCTTGGAATACCTCTTTTTCTTGTTTCTATGAGATGAAGAGATTGAACCTTCAATGGATTCTTTAGAGTCAGAGGACTCATTCGAAGAGATTTCTGGAGTGTATGTCCTATCTCTAGAAATCCTCCTTGAACTATGGGATCTCTTATGGGAATGCCTCCCTGAGCTACTCCCACTATTTTCTTGATTTTCTGAATTACTCCCATGGTTAATATTCCTTTGAATGTCTGTCAAACTTTGAAGCATAGCTGCATTCAACTGGTTTTGTTCTTCTCGGGCTCTAATCATCCTTTCATTATCTGCTCTGCAACTCTGTAGTTCCACCCTTAGGATCCTCATGGTTTCTGCAATGTCCGAGGGAGTTGCTTGGTTTCTTCTTGCATTATATTTTGTCTCTTCATTCTCAACGTATATATTCTCTCCCATTGCATCTTTTTGAACTCCATAAGGATCATGTGCATCCTCCATGATGATACTCTTCTTCTTGGTCCAACTAAGATAAAAAATTTCCCAACTGTACTAGACTGAAATGTTGACCCTTAACTATCACTGATAGGTTTTTGAATCTGCAAAAGTGTTTATAAACACGTTTGTTAGATTTATTACAGTCTTAGAAAATTATAACATTAATTTTCATGCAACCTGGGAACAACCCATATTGACAATTTCTGTCCAATCTCAGAAACATTCGAATCACCCCCCTTCAAACTCTAACTATTCACAACCATAGTTGGACTTGAGAACCAACTTTGTAGATTAAAAAAAAGAAAAATGGGGGTCAAGGGGGCTTTCCCCCTTATGGCCTCCGCCACTGCAGGTTGGGTCAAGGGCAGCGCCCTCTTTTTTGTTGTTGTTGTAAATCCTTCCATTTTGCGCAATCCGGTGCATGAGATCGTTGTCATTTTTTGATCTTGGGCACCCAAAACTCAGCTGTGAAAATGATGCTTTTCCTTTGATCCACGCCCTTCAGATGCCACCTACATTTCCTTAACACTATCAGTGATAAGCGGTTTTAGGCTCCCGAAAGAGTGGTTTCCTAAAACTGCTTTTACGTGCCTAAATGCACGAGTGGGTGACATGTGGATGGGGTGGTTTTATTTCAGGGTTGCAAAAATTAATTAACCTTCATGCACCTTCATGGGCCTGAATCATTCTCATTCGTCGATCAAATATGCATGGTCTTCCCAGATTGACATGATCATTGCGGGTCCCATCACCCTTGACATCTTCACATATCATGTCTGGACCCCACGTCACATCACTGCTCATCAAGTTGAAAGAGGTTTCAAGGCCCGAGGAGAGTGGTTTCCTGGACCCACTTTTGCGAGCCTGAATGCACGAGAGAGTGACACGCCATAGGGTGGTTTACTGCTTCAGGGTTATGCTGCTCTATTATCCTTCGTGCATGTTCAAGGGCTTGAAGTGCTATGAGCTGTTGATATCGATCTGCACGATCTTCCATGAATGACATGCCTGGGGTGGGTCCCGTCCTTTTTGACGTTTCTGCCTGTCACATCTCCCCACGTCATGTCACTTCCGGTTGGACCCACAAGGTGGTTTCAGGCTCTGCGAGAAGTGGTTTTACTAGACCGCTTTTGCGATCTTGAATGCATGAGAGGATGACACATGGATGGGGCAGTTTTCATCATGGTCGCGAAAATAAATTAAATATCATGCACCTTTGGGAGCCTAAATTGATATCAACCATCGATCTACCTCACTGCTTGACGGTCATATCTTCTCTGCCTCCACACTTCAGTACTTGCGGTCACTTGTGCTTGCGGATCATATGTGGCTGGTCCACATCACACCATATGCCCACATAACTCCTCCATGTCAGACCTCTTGCCCACATGGCTCCTCCTCGTCATCCTGCCACTTGGCATTGGTGGAGCCCAACAAAATTTTTCCCAATTTTTAAAATTTCATATTTATCCAAAGTTTTAATTGGACAATAAGCGAAAATTTTGAATTTGATTTCAAATTATTCATGGCTCCTTCTCTGTCATTTAACATAAATGGATTTCTACAACACCATTTTTTATTTATGCCTATAAATCATGATTTATGGCCCATTTAGCTCTGGTATTGCAACTAGAAGCTCTGATACCACTATGTAATGTCCCCCCCTCACCCAATCCAACCATCGGGAGGGGACATTAGCTAAATTTGGGCTCTCAAAATTCACCCCAAACCCATAATATGAAATTCAATAAATAAAATGTGTGCATAAATGTAAATAGACATACACAACGGAAATAAAATTGATCCACACACACACAACATGCATTTATACAAGCATAAACATTACATGCATAAAATAAAAACATTTCAAATCCATATGCATGAGAATAGTTATCTTTGTCCAATGTAGATCCTAGCAACTGGCTGTGTAAGAGCGATTTTCCACCCAACCATAGGCACTCCGTTTAGCATATACTCTTTCCGCTAGGAGGCCACCCCCAAGCTAGGCTATGAGGCCACCGGGGCGAAGGAAACACCTACAGGATTCTCTCTCTCAACCCACAACCCATTTTGCTCTCTATGCTTAGCCAAATGCTCATGCAGAGCTCTACAGGGGTCTCACTCAACCCTCACAACCTTGGCTTCTACAATACCTGCCCCACACAACACCCTTCTTGGCTCAAGCATCCCCTTCACCGATCCACGGTTCTCTTGGGAGATCCATCTTACCTAGTGCTTCTAGTATGTGCATAGAAGAAGTCCAATCTGATATTGGCTGCTATAGAACCACCTGTAGCTTCAATTCATGGCTTCTCAAGCACCTATGAGCGACAAGACTCAATGGGTAAGGGTTCCTAGCTGGTCCAACCTCTCTACTCACATACAACCATCAATTTTTACTTCCAAATCTGCAACATGGTCTCCAAATTTGAATTTTTGGGTTCAAAACAACATGGTAAGTTCATGGACAACAATCGGAGAGCTCTACCTAATGTAGATCAACATGCAAGAATGAGATAATGAGGGTTGACTCCAAAGGATATGAGAAAATGGTGAAAATAAAACTGACATAACTTCTGACAGTAGAAGAAAGGACTCCTGGCAGCTGCAGATTGACTTCTGTTATGACAAAACTGTCACAAAAGTACAGTTAGTCCCATGCTTCAATAACTACATGACGAGGCTTTTCCCACCAACCTCACACATGCATTAATGATTGGAAAATAGTAAAAAAGGGAGATAATTCGCTTATTCAAAGCACATGACAGAATTTGGGTGAGTTCTAAGGTTGACACTTGGCAGCAAGGATTTAGTCACCCATAGACCCCTTTCCTCTTCCCCTCTGGTGAAATCATAGCCCCTTTGGTGCTCTTTACACAACCATTCTTGGACCATTTTCTTATTTATGCACATAATAATTACATATTTTCTAAATTAGCATAACAATCCAACCAAACAGTCCAAATAAAATATATACATCATACATGCCTAGCATTCACTAGTTGGGCCTTGGCCTTGAGCTCCGCACTAGGAATTCGCATTAGCATATTTACATCATTTACATGATTTTTGATAAATACATTCCAAGTCAAAACTAGGGGTATTACATAAGGCCATTTTGTCAAAATGTGCCTTCATTTTGTCCAGGTGGAGGACTTGCATCTTCAAACCAACCCGCTCTCTATCTTTTTGTAGCTCAACGAACTGATAAATCCTCCTTATCATGTCATTTGGTTCTTCCTCTTAATTTTGGATCAACTTTATCACTGGTAGCCCTAATTGAATTAGGAAGATTGCTACTTTCCCATAGACCAGTTGGAATGGCGAAGTGCCAATGGAAATTTTTGTGCTTATCTTGTCATCCCATAATGCATACCTTAGGTGGGTGTCCCATGCCTTCTTGTTTTGTGACAACATCTTCTTAATTATCATGAGCAAACTTTTATTTAAGGATTTTGATAGTTCGTTTACCTAAGGATAGTGAGGGGTGGAATGTCTCAATTCAATGTTGAATGTTTGGAAAAACTCTAACAGTTTGGCAGATTCAAATGCATGTACATTGTCAACTATGATCTTCCTAGGGCATCCAAACTTGGACAAAATGTTTTCTTCCAGGAACTTGATGATTATTGCATCATTTTTTGATTTGGTGGGGATGATCTCTAACCATTTTTTGAAGTTTTTGGTGCCTGTCAAAATCCAATTGTGCTACCCACTAGAGTGAGGGTTTATTTCTCCAATAAAATCCAATCCCCATTGCTAGAAAGGGGATTATGCTTTAATAGGTTTCAAAGGGATTGGTTTAAGATTTTGCTTCCATGTAAACAATTGACATTCAATGCAAGATCTTACCAGATTATTGGCATCATAAAAGAGTCTTGGCCAATAGTATCTTGCTCTTAGTATTTTGTAGGATGTGGCCCTCCATGCATGTTGGCCTCCACAGTTCCCCTTGTGGAACTCTATTATCATCCCTTCAGTTTCCCCCTATTTTACACAGTTCAACAATATGCCCAAAGGATCCTTTCAGTACAAATATTCATATATGATGTATTATTTTATAGCTTGGAGATTCAAATATCTAGCTTGAGGATTACTTAACTCACTATGCCATTGAAGGTGCACTAGATAAAAAATTATATCTTTGTACCATTTGGAGTTCTACAAATTTAGGATTTACTTTTATAACTTCTTCTTGAGAATTACCTGTGCTTGATGCTCTTCTTCCTCTGTCAACCCAGCTATCAAATTCAGATCCATTGCTTCACAATTTGACTTGGCTAGCAAATTTGATAATCCTTGTCCTTTCACTAATTTGGTGGGATTAATCTCCTAGTCATATTCTTGAATTTTAGCAATCCACTTTCCTCTTCTGGCCTCACCGTCTGTTTGAATGAAAATATCCTTTATTGTATTGTTAGGCACATAAGAAACAATCTGAGAATGTCAAATGTAGCATCTAAATGATTCAAGTGCTTTGACCATGTCATAGGCCCGTTTCTCCATGAGGTTGTATTTTAACTTAACATCTCTCAAGGCCTTGCTGAAAAAGGCTATGGGCTTCTCATGTCCTTCTTGATTCTTTTGCAACAACATAACTACAATAGTATTTGGAGAAACAAAAGAAAAGATCATGAAAGGTTTAGTATAGTCAAGGCTGATTAGGATATGAGCTTCTACTAGTGACTTCGTGAACTGCTATAAATCTTCCTTGGACTCATTTGTCCATTTGACTTCATTACCTATTTTAAGCATGTTGGTAATGTTTTTTTATCATTTCTGCCAAATTAGGGATGAACCTTATGAGAAAATCATATTTCCCAATATTGAATGTCCTTTTTGTTCCCGGGGATATCTATCAATTGTATTGTATCCACTCTCTCTGGATGGATCCTAACTCCATCTTTGGAAACAATGTGCCCTAATGGATTTCCCTCTTGCAGAGCAAAGTGTGACTTTTTTGGATTCAGTGATAGTCCATATTTCATGCACTTGTTGAAGGTTTGGTTTAGGTGAGATAGATTTTCATAATCGATCTTTAAGAAAATTGTCATGTCATCTAAGTATATGACAATGAAATTATCTCTTTCACCTACAAAGACTATGTCCATGACCCTTTAAAACCTTTCTCCCGCATTCATTAGTCCAAATGGCATATTGTCATACATAAAAGTACCCTAGGGGGTTGTGAAAGTTGTCTTTTCTCTATCCTATTATGCATTGATACCTGATTGTAACATGCAAACCATCCATCATGGATATCTTATTAGTCCCCACCATTTTTTACAAAATCTAGTCCATCTTGGTTAGAGGATAGTTGTCCTTCAAAGAGCATTGGTTAAGATTTTTGAAGTCAATGTGCAATCTGATTTCCTCAATCTTCTTTCTGACTGGTACTAAGTTGGCTACCCATTCTAAATATCTTAAAGGTGTTATAATTTTGGCATTTAGTAATTTCCTTACCTCCTTTTCAATAATGGGTACAAAAATGGGGTTAGGTTGCATAATGTTTTGCTTAAAAGGCTTCACTCTTGGCTTTAGAGGTATCATGTGTTGTATTATGGATATATCATAAGTTCTAAGATCTTAATATTTCCATGCTAAAACATCTATATATTCTCTAAAGAGTTTCAGATACCTCTATTTAAATTCTGTAGGCAATAGTTTAGACAACTTGATGTACTTTGGATCTTGTGATGTACCTATGTTGCAGTCCTCAATATCCTCTTACTTTGGTTGTATAGTGGGTTTGACAGGAATATCATTTTTGTCAAAATGTCTCTCTAATGGAACTAGACATTTAGGGATGAAATTATTTTTTAGGTGGAGGATTTTATGATTTCTAATTTGAGTGCTGAATTCTAGACCTGATTGGTCTTTTTCTGGAGGCAACTCTTCCTCCTTTGTACTCCCATCCTGATCTATACAAGAAGCTAAAAAATCACCTACATTTCCAAGAATCTATGTATCTATTGTTCATCTTCAAACACTTGCCAGTTTTTATGATTATCACGGATACTAAGAAGGCCTGTAGATAATTTCTACTTCATGTCTAAGTTTGTGCCCTATTTGAGGCTTGAATGTATTAGCAACTACAACCAATGAATATGCTTGTTGATTCATTCCCCTTGGAAAAAGAGTGATATTAAAGGCATGAAATAAATTTTCTATCAAGTCCCACACTTGATTTCTATAGGCCTTGATTATGGCGTGTTTGGTTTGGTAAACATTTTTTATCCATTGCACCACTAGCTTTGAATATCCAAAAATAGAGAACTGAGTGATCATTTTTTTAGCAACCTCTAACCCCAATATCCCACACATGCAACACTTCAACGAATCTTTCAGTAAGGTGTCATCAACATAAAGAATGTAGTTTACCAAAGGCATCCTCAACAAATCCAAAATACAACATGAGTCCAAAAGTGCCAAAGAACAGTCAAAAGAATGGGTCGCGCGGCTAAAACATTTTTGACCCGTGTTGTATCGCAGGTTATTAGTACAATGCCCACGCGATACTCGCGCGGCTATTCCTTCGATAGTCACGCTACTGTCAAAACGACGAGACCACTTATGCCCCGCGACACATTGAAGGCTCCATCATCTCCAAGTATTCAAATTCGACTTCGCACACACTTGGTGGCATTAACTAGCCCCCTTGGTGTACCTTGGAACCAATTCATGGAGTAGATGAGTTCACATTTGGATCTATTTTTTTGTTGGCCACCTCTTGGCCTATATAAGGAAGCCATTGGAATTCATTTTGTAGAGATAAATCAAGAGAAAGGTTATGTTGTTGGAATTGTGTTGGATCTTCCTCATATCCCACCTCTTCCTACCATTGTAAGCATTCCCAAGCTCACTTGCCACCTTCCCTCAAGGGGCAAGAGTTCCTCTCTATTGTTCTACCATTCACTTAGCATATCGTTTGGACAAAAAAGGCCTCCCTAAGGGAGATTGTTGGCTTCCCTTGAATCCCACACCTCCTAGGTGTTTTACAGCTTGACCATTGGGTAATACAAAGTTGTTTGACATAACTTGGATTGTTGTTGGATTTTTCATTCTCCCCTCATCTCTTTTAGTTTTCATTTTATTCAAGTTTCTTTGTTTTATGTGAATTCCACTAACAATCTCTTGCAGGATCACTTGGAGGACAACTAACACACCACACAGGGGCTTCAAGGACCGATACCTTGTTGCAGCCTACAAGGCCTAGCCCCTTACCAAGTGGATGAGTGCACACTTGTGCAATTTTTTCCACAATAGTTATAATGGCAACTCCACTTATTTTTGTTTATTTCTTTTAAACTAGGCTGTTTTATGCTGAGTGGTTAATTCTGGGTGTTTATCATTTGTAGGAGATTGGGTTTACCACCTCCTACTCCAAAATTTGGCTCCCTGTCAGCCACAATTAATTTTTACATAGTAGTGTGGATCCTGGCCTCTCGGCCGTGCTACCAGTGCGAAAAATCCTTCAATAGTTGCACTACCAATGCAGGTAATCAGTTCACGACATGCACAACCTCTATTAGGTTGATCCACACAGCTTGTCTATGTTCTACCCGCGTTTCCAGCGCACATGTTTTGTATTTTTTGTGCTACTGCACGGCAGCGTCTTGTTTGGCCGTGCTACATTCTTTTTATTTGCTTTTTATCTGCATAATACAATCTGACAGCCCAATTGCTGCTTACTAATAAACTCAAATTAAGTTAATTTGCAATAATTACTTACTTTTTTAGTAATTATTCACCTAGACCAAGATTAGGAAGTAAAGAGTTCATATCTCTCGAAACTTACCTAGGTAACCAACTTTGGGGCTTTCAACGAGCCTCATTTTTGTCACTAGTATTCAAGACCATTCTTGTTTATGTACAATTGACATGTTTTTAGGATTAAATCTAGTATATAATTCACTTTTTGCACACAAGCAAGGACCTAAAGAATATTGTCTCCCTTAGTATGTACTTCACTTCATACTTCTTGTGAGCTTGGTGAATCATAAAAAGGGTGAGAAGTGTGGAATGCCTCCATTGTACACTTTTTAATTAGTTAAAATTTTGATTTGCAAAGCACCTTGAGCATCTTTTAGAGTTAAAAGTACATATACTTTTGCATTTACTTTATATACTCTTCTAGTTAGTTTGCCAACAATCGATTTGCTTTCATCACCTGTGTTTGCACCACTAGCACACACTAAGAGAGCTAAAGACTCTTTTGATCCAAGTGTGCTCTTAAGCTCGCACTTCTTGTGAGCTTGGTGAATCAGAAAGGTAGGAATTGTGAAATACCTCTCTTACACTCCATGAGTGAAATTCAAACCCCTTAAAATCAAATTTGTAATTTTTCAACCAACTAATATCCTCCACAAGAGGTCACAAAAGAATATTTTAGTTAGGTAGGATTGATTGGGCTAGGCATCCATTAATTCCCACCAATCTAGTTTCATTAGCAATATTTTCAAAGATAGCATTGTTGACTCATAGGGTACTTACAAAATCTTGCTAAAGTAAGTGTTCAAAGAAAACTCGGATCATAAGTGCACCATGAACAAGGAGGTGAAAGCCAAGGTATAGCTTCCCTACTCTCCCCTACGAGTCACTCAACTTGTTGTAATGAGATGACACTATACCTTGCATGCCGAACCACTGATCCACACTTGATGATGCAAGGTATCTTAGTGGCCAAACTTAGGATATTGCCAAGGAGCAATTGTGTGTGCAATTGTCTCCTAAAGTTAGCTATTTCCTTTGGGAGGTGTTGCCAAGCATTCTTGATTGGAACATTAGCTCCGTTGCCGGTAGAAATAGCTCTTTGTTACCTCCACTAGGAAACCGATGTGTGGATACCATTATCACCATCAGTTGTGATTTTAGGAGGCCCAGTTACATTTGAGAGGAAGGATGTTAGGTATTTTCAGGGAATTTACATTTATTTTCTTTTTAACTACAAGTTCACTAACTCGTAATTAAAAAGAACCTACATGTGGGAACCGATGCACTGAAATAAACTTTGCACATATCACTCACTTATTGCACCATATTGCATCTGTTGTGGTTGGCATATTTTTGCATTTGTTCAATTTTGTTTAAATTCCACTATCACTCTTGCTTGATACAAAATCCTTCACCATAGAGGAACAAAACAACATCCCGATATAGTCTTGACGACTTCAAGGCCTATCCCCTCTCCCGAGGGGTGTTTTGACACCTTCTCCCTGTGGTTCAAGCGGAAGGTACTTCAGCCGGGGCCACTCCCAGGCCACATTGATAGGATAATCTGGTCGAGGCCAAGCCTTGCTAGGTGCATTTTCTCCTCTCGGAGAAACTATCAATTATACCACCTCTTCCACTATTGAAAGAGGATCACCTTCATTTTATCCCCTAGGAGAGAATATAGATACATTTACACCTCTCCCCCTTGGAATAGGTACCCCACTATATTCTCCTCTCATATATCCTTCTATACCCTTGGATCCCGCTTATCTCATAGGAGGCCACTCTTTGTTTGCAATTCCACTCGGGTCTCGCCCTAGAGGAAACCACTCCCATTACAAAATGGCAAGACCGACTCCCCTTAATTCGATCCACTTCGATCCTTCCTCTCTCGTAGGAGGTCACTCATTGTTTTCAATGCCACCCGAGTCTTCCCCTAGAGGAAGCCACACCCATTACACAATGGAAAGACCGACTCCCCTTACCCTACCATTCATGGCTAGCTAAATATCCCAGATTTGGCCAAACTGATCAATGACCCTGTTGCACATGATCCAACATGGTTAGCTATGCCAGATAAAATGTTGGCACGGGATAAGTCCGCATGAAGTGCAGAAGCCAACTGTTGCGAAAGGGACAATCTGCGAAAGAAGGACCAATCGCAGAGAACGAGGAAGCGCAAGAATAGTTAGAGTTAGTTAGACTTGATCCTATGGACCATTTTGTAACCGCATAGTAGCATATAAATAGAAGTAGGATTGTAAGCCTACGGGCATCCATCCATTGATCCATCAAGTGATAAGGAGTTGATCCATCTTTTCCATCATTTTGATCTATTTTGTATATGCGACATGGTGTATTGACTATTTATGCGAAGTTCATTCTGCGGGTTTTAATGAATGCATGAGGATGTTCGATTATGGTTCCAATTCTGTCTCTGTCTTTGTGCGATGATGAATGTGAATGTTTGTGACATGTTTAATACTCTGTGGGTTTAATGATTACTGGTTATGTGAATGAGTAGGTTGAATATGGTGTTGCGAATGTTTATTATATGTTGAATATGCGAATGGTCTAATGTGCGAATGATGAGTTGTTAGTATACTGCGAAGGATATAATCTCTAGTTTCTACAAGGGTAATGTGTGTTGGATGCATGTCCTCAACTCCACTGCGGAAACTTGGTTTGTACAGGCCCCATATCCATCTCGGTTGAGACTACACTTTCTCCACAAGTGTTGATGGAAAGGGTTAAACCTTTTCGGGCCCGTGTGTAAGGGAGTTTGGGTTGGTGTTTGTTGGCGACAGTGTGAAGTGAACCCCTGTCGATAGACGTTGCGTCAACAAATGGTTACGTTGACGGGACCTTGAGGAAGAAAAGAAGAGGATATACTGTGGCATGCGACGAAACCAAAGATCCAAGAGTGGTTTGATAAGAAGGCAGAAGAATTCCCAGAAGGCGAAAAGCGAAACCCTAGGAAGACAGTAACCAGTTTGCTGTAGAAATACATTTATTCGAATATCCACGAGATATTCTTTTGTGAATTCCCAGTGTTGTTGCATGAGTGGCTAGCGTAGTTGACATTTCGAAAAAATCACTGCCAGAAGACTGAACCCGACTGTTGGACCCCAGAAATGATCCGACTGCTGAAGCAAGGCAACAACAAGGTATCGAGGGCTATTGATTTCTGGGTGGATAGTATCCTCGAGGGATACGTGACTGAGTTCGCAGTAGATACCATCAAGTTGTATAGCGACGCAAAAAGAAACTTTAACAAGGGGTCGAGGGGAAGGTTCTTGCCGTTGTTAAAACTGTGGATTAAGATGCTTTTCTGCGAAAAGGGAATATTGAGGATGTCTGCCGACGACTAGAAAAATCAGTGTGTGGAGGTTGAGGTATCGCGTGAATTCGGATCCAATAGCAAGATGTGGGGTAGATGGACATGAGGGACGACGAGTTTCTAAGGGAGGCTAATGAAGAGTGTCGTACCTTGAGGAGTGGGGTGATATTCCGGCGTCCTGAGAAGAAGAGGAGGACTGAGAGAGAGTCTCCTGAGAGGACCGAAATGGAAGACTACGAAACAAGACCACAAGGGAGGAAGCGACCTTATTGCAAAGAAGACGTTGACCAGGCTACCCCAGAAGCAAAAGAGGAACAGATTGTAAGTGACAACATACCTTCAACCCCGCACACTACTCAAAATTTTACAGTAAGAAACACAAGCTATTCACAGTGTTTCCCTACGTGCAGCGGTAAAAGCAGTGTGTCAATAAACAACAATAGTAGGAACGTGAGGATGGAAGATGATACGAAGATGCCCACTTTCCATGGGAACAGGACCGAGGATCCCAAACAATATTGGTTATTGTGTGAGTCAGTCTGGACCGTGAAGTAGGTCCAGGATGAGGATATAAAAAGGGACAGCTAGCGACGACCCTTAGGGGCCGGGCGTTAGAATGGTTCATGAAATTTACAAAGGTTCCAACGAGAACACTAGCCAAGTCATTGGCGTAGATTAAAGCAACGATGGTCGATGAATTTAAAAATCCAAAATCAGAGTCGCAGTATGTTACTGAGCTCAAGGAGATTAAGCAATTCCCAAACGAGCCGGTGAGGAAATTTGATCAATGGTACAAGACGTTGATAGAGAAAGTGAGATTTGGAATAAACAAGATGCAACACAAAGAGTGGTTTATCGTGGGACTGGTGCCACATATCCGCGGACCGCTAATGCAACAAAAGGTAGTGACACAGGTTGAAGCATTGGAGATTGCGATGAAGCTGGAGGCTTCACCAATCGACGAAGCAACAATGGGAATGGATAGAATCCAGGCGCAGTTGGCCACCCTGACACTAAAATTGCAAGACATAAAGAAGGGGAAGGAAACCCGAGAAGACATATGGTGCATCAGGTGCAAAGTAGAGGGACACGATAAGGACAATTCCCCTGAGTTCTGTGAGTATTTGCAGTCAGGAGCACCAAACCCCCTTCGTCAAGGAGGCATGCCTTGGTGTTTTGTCTGTCAGACTAGAGGGCATCGACCAGAGGAATGTGTATATCTGCAAAAGATGGTGTCGAAGCCGGTAAACTTGTATTGCAAATTTTGTCGATCGGTTGGCCATGATGAGAAAGACTGCAGGGCCTATGACCTACTACAGGACTGGACTGTTGACATGTATTTTATGAAAGGGGAGGAGCAACCGGCGGTGCAGAATCAACCGCAGTACACCCAGCAACAACCACAATTTAACCAGCCGCAACAGTACGATCAGGGTAAATACCGGAAACCACAGTATGGGAACTCGCAGTACCCACCACTGTAGTATGGCCAGCCATAGTACCCGCCATATGGGCCACCGCGTGGATGTTTCAGAGGAGGATTCCCCGGAGGGCGAGGTGCTCGTGTTGGATGCAAAGGAGATGCTGGACGGTGCAGAATCAACCGCAGTACACCCAGCAACAACCACAATTTAACCAGCCGCAGCAGTACGATCAGGGTAAATACGGGAAACCACAGTATGGGAACTCGCAGTACCCACCACTGTAGTATGGCCAGC
The DNA here is from genome assembly GCA_027924585.1 of Larix kaempferi. NCBI lineage: Eukaryota > Viridiplantae > Streptophyta > Pinopsida > Pinales > Pinaceae > Larix > Larix kaempferi. The sequence goes on from BSBM01000361.1 coordinate 13,628,219, forward strand.
CACAGTACCCGCCATATGGGCCACCGCGTGGAGGTTTCAAAGGAGGATTCCCCGGAGGGAAAGGTGCTCGTGTTGGATGCAGAGGAGATGCTGGACGAGGACGAGGGCCAATCGTCTGTTATAATTGTGGGAAACGGGGGCATTATCATAGGGATTGCCCAAACCTGGCACCGCAATGCACATATTGCAGCGTTGTGGACCACAAAGTCGAGGACTGCCCACAACTCATCGCAAAATGGAAGACCAAGAATATGCAGAACCAGAATCAGAATATACCCCCGGCTGTACAGATGATATCGACGGAGGTTCGGAAACACAATGCGGTTGTTGGAGTCGTGACACAAGGAGGAGCTGTGACAGGAGCCGACAGGTCACATGCTAACGTCCGACCAACAAAAAGGAAGCACGTCACCTTTAACATGGAGGTCGAAAGGGAAGGGATGTCTTTTTGGAAGCGCAGAAAGCGATGAGACATAGGAGGCAATTACCTCTTCAGGAAGAAGTAACCTACGACATGTCACCGACGTTCGACATGATGAAGTCGCAGAGGAAGGCTAACACTTTAAAAGCCTTCTTGGAGAGTTTCCTGGAGTTGGAAAATGACCCAAATACGCTGGAAGAGATATCCAGTATGTTGCATCGACGGGAGGATGCATGTAAGGAGAAAAAAGGTTAATCGCATACACAAGAGAAAGACGGGGATAGAGATGCGAATGTCGGCACAAATTGGAGCATTTGATGTTGACTCCATCATTTTGGACCTGGGATTGGATGTGAACATTCTGACCAAGCATACATGGGAAACAATGGGAAAACCGCAGTTGGCTTGGTCACCAATGCAGCTGCGATTGGAAAATCAGAGTAAGGTCACTCCACTTGGTCGGTTGTTTCAACTCCCAGTCGAAATTGAGGGAATCATGACATATGATGAGTTTGATGTTATAGAGATTGTTGATAACACCAGTCCCTATCCGCTGCTGCTAAGGATAGACTGGGCAATGGACAACCAAGCCATTATCAACTTCAAAAAGCGGACAATGTCGTTTGAGAATCGCGAGTTGAGGGTTATCACACCTCTGGATCCTGCGGAAGGGTAGTGATACATTGAAACAGCAAGAGATAAATTTACGGAAGGGTGGGACAGTTTGTATAACATATCTGAGGATTACATTAATCCTACCGTAGATGGATAATTGGGATGGCACAGTGCCAGTTCGACATCATCAGATTTAGATGAGGCGCTTGAGAATTGGCAGAACCGGTTACATGAAGTGTCATTTAGGAGGCATGCATGGGTAACACAGTCGTTGCGATGGGTAGCCACGGAGGAATGTGCGCTACATACATACGAGGGATTGCCCAATTTGAGTAAGTTTCTCACTGAATTTGAGGAGAAAGTGCCAGAGCCACAACATCTATTGGCCTTGGAGGAAGCCTTAAAGGCTACTCCTGCGTGCTGGTGGGCGGTGCACAAGTCGAACATCACAACTTGGCCACTATGTTGACACCTCATGGAGGTTAGATTCGGAGAAGCTGTGGAATATAGTAGAAAGAAATATGATGGTTGAGGAGATCTAGAGGAACATCTGAATGCATGTCAACACCAATGGGGTTCACAAGCGAAGCAGGAGTGGGTACATGCATTTATGCACATGTTGGATGAAGTACAGTGGAGTTGGTATGTCGCAGCAGAACTGCGACGCAGGACAACCTCTTGGGAATAGCTTACCATTGGATTCAACCAATCATTTTCTTTCTCAGATGAAAATCCCTTCATACATAGTGCGCTACAGGTGATCCGTGAAAGGATATTTGAAGCAGTACCAACAAAACAATAGATGGCACTTCAATGGACTGTGACACCAGAAATGTTAATGGAGTGTTATAACATCACAGAAGAGCCCGGTGATGAGGATGATCCATGGGCTATATATGTGCTAGAATCAGAAGGTATTCGTAGTGTCGAGGCACCAGGAATACTGTCTAATAGATTTCAGCAACCATTGAAGATCAAGAAGGTGAACATTGGGTCAGAGGAGAACCCGAAGTTTGCAAGTATTGGAGACTATTGGGATGAGTCGACTATTGCGAAGATGACAGATCTGTTGCATGAGTTTCAGGATCTGTTCCCAATGAAATTCTCATAGATGAAAGGAATTTTTGGGGACTTAGGCGAAATGAAGATCACCTTGAAACCCGATGTGAATCCAGTCAAGCAGCGGCCGTATCGATTGAATCCAAGGTATAAGGAACAGGTGCAAGCTGAGATTGAAAGAATGCTAGAAGCTGTCATTATAGAACCAATAGAACAATCAGAGTGGATCATCCCAATGGTGGTCCAGGATAAGAAATCCGGCGAAGTCCGAATATGCGTCGACTTAAGGAAGCTGAATGATGCTTTCCTACATGATCCATTCCCGACACCATTCAAGGACGAGGTGCTCGAAGGAGTAGGAGGTCAAGAGATATATTCATTTACAGATGGGTTTTCGGGCTATCACCATATCAAGATTGTGAAGGAAGATAGGCACAAGACTACATTCGTCACGAAGTGGGGATGCTTTCAGTATACAGTGATGCCATTTGGGTTGAAGAATGCTCCAACGATTTTTTCAAGATTAGTGGTTTCAGCGTTCAAAGATTACATTAATAAATTTCTTGCCATTTATATGGACAACTGGACAATGTATGGGTTGGTTAAGGATCACGTCGCAAACTTAAGGCTAATGCTGGAATGATGTTGACAACACCAAATATCATTGAACCTAAAAAAGTTCATCTTTTGTGCTCCGTTTGGAACTTTGTTAGGGCACATTGTCTACAGGGAAGGAATGCTGGTAGACCTGACGAACATTGCAATCATTGTCGACCTCCCACCATCGAAAACAGTCAAGCAACTGAGAGCGACGTTGGGACATATGGGCAACTACAGGAAGTTCATCCGAGGATATGCAGTCATCACGCCACCAATGGAGAAGTTGTTGAAGAAGGATTCCAAGTTTGAGTGGAACGAAGAGTGTCAGAAGAGCATGGACATATTGAAAGCGAAGATGGTCGCAGCACCCATACTCACATTTCCAGAATGGACAAAGGAGTTTCACGTTCACGTTGATGCGTCATCAGTGGCACTAGGCGTCATATTGGCCCAACCATGAACAGGAGACATCGATCACCCGATAGCCTTCGCAAGTAGAAAGCTGTCTACTGTGGAGAAGAATTATACAACTACAGAGAGGGAAGGGCTGGTGATGGTCTACGCCTTACAGAAATTCCGTCATTACCTCTTAGGGGGCCACTTCAAAATGTTCACCGATCATTTTGTGCTGAAATACCTGGTGAACAAGCCTATGTTGGGGGGGGATATCTGTCGATGGTTGTTGTTATTCCAAGAGTTTGATTTTGAGATAATCGTAAAACCAAGATGATTGAATGCAGGACAAATCACTTGTCACAGATAGAATCCGGGGAAGAACCAAGGAGCATTGACGAAGGGTTGCCGGATGCTCAGTTGTTTAGAGTCGGAATGGTCGATGACCACTATGAACAAATCATCCAATTTTTAGCGACAGGGGAGGCACCGACAGGATTCACTACCAATAAGAAGAAGTAGCTAGTTGTCTGAGCCATAGATTTTCAGTTGATTGCAGGGAAATTGTACAAGATGGGACTAGATGAGATACTTTGACAATAGGTCCTTCCGCATGAGCAGGAGAGGATTTTATCAGAAACTCATGACGGGGTCACTGGGGGGCATTACGGAGGATGTGCGACCGCTAGGAAGATCCTTCGAGTAGGACTATGGTGGCCAACCATGCCTGGAGATGCTGTGGACTACGCTAAGAGCTGCGATGTATGTCAACGAAAAGGGAAGCCATCACGAAGGGATGGAATGCCATTGGTACCACAGGTGATCCTGCAGGATTTCGACAAGTGGGAAATTGATTTCATGGGGCCCATCAACCCACCTGGGAAGAGAACAGGGTTGCACTACATCATCACTGCGACCAACTATTTGACGTGGTGGACAAAAGCTGCACCAGTGAGAGATTGCTCATCTACGACTGTAGCAAGGTTCCTTTTTGACAACGTGGTCACCAGGTTTGGGTGCCCAAAAGTGCTGGTGAGTGACCAGGGAACTCATTTTGTTAACCAGACGATTGTAGCGATGATGGAAGAATTTCAGATTCATCACAAGAAGAGTACCCCCTACCACCCTCAAGCGAATGGGAGAGTGGAGGCGTTCAATAAGATATTGGAGCATGCACTCACCAAGATATGAAATGTAAACCGCGATGATTGGGATTTGAAAATTCTGGTGATATTTTGGGCATATCGCACAACATGCAAACGATTGACCGACCAGACCCCGTTCAAGCTTGTTTACGGACAAGAAGCAGTCATGCCGATGGAATATATTGTACTGAGTTTGCGTATCTCAGCAACTACAGGGATGAGCGATGATGGCGCAGTGGAGGAATGTTTGGCACAACTGGTACAGCTTGACGAAGATCAGTTCATCGCAGGATTCCATCAGAAGGTGGAGAAAGACTGATAGAAGGCTTGGCACAACCGCCACATTAAACAAAATCACTTTCAGTGTGGGGATATAGTTATGTTATATGATAGTAAGTTTGCGAAACACCCAGGTAAGTTACAAATACATTGGTTGGGTCCATACATCATAGATTGTCACTAACGGAGGTGCGATGTAGCTACAAAGTTTGGATGGAGTATTGTTGCCTAAGTTGGTCAATGGGAATAGGATGAAACCCTATCGCCATGATATGGCACAAAGTGGCTCAGAACCAGAATCCAAAAAAGAAAAATGCAATGATGACAAAAAGTAGCAGCATGGCCAGTTGGGTTGCTTGTTGATGCTTCACACGATTAGCACGGGGCAGTCAAATCCGAGCATGATTGCTGCGGATCAGCTTCACTAGAAGATGACGGAGGAATATGATGACCAAATCAGAGGGCTATGCGAACAAATTTGGCCAATGATTTCAGAGTCAGACGTCAAGGACACAAGGAACAAGCATAAATACAGACGCAGGAGGCTAGTTGAGCAAGGAAGTATCCATCAGTCGGAATAAATTCATATTGCAAGTTGGTCAGGCAGAGAGTTGAGTGAGTAATTCCAAAGAAGCTGTGGAAATGATCCATTTCATTTCATGCGACAGCACTCTAGGTGCACTGAGGGAAAGAACGACGAGTGTGCATGAACAACCAACAAAGGAAGTGATGCAGACAATCGGGAGGAACAAAGATGAGGTCTCACCCGGGATGTCTAGGAGCATGGTAGTAGTTAGAAGACCCGTGGTCCCTGCGACCACCAGAACACCAGGGGAAGAGGCCCACTGGAAACAGTAGCAGGCAGTCTAAGGTGCGAAACAGATGTGCTAGAGCAGTCGGCATGTTTCACATATTGGCGGCATAGATGAAATTTTCCCCAGTCTGGAACAAGCATGAAGCGCACCAGCCGACGCAGAAGAGGTAGATGATCAAGGTTTCCAGAGACTGGAGGATAAGTTCAAGAAGTACATGACAATGAACCAGATATTGGCAGATGAGTTCGAGAAGTACACAACAACGATCTCCATACGACAAGAACAACTTCACAAGTTTAGCACACCGAAGGATGAGAACAGTACCAAAAATGTCCAACTGAGGTGGCTCGAGGGCGAGCCACAAGTTTATGTTGGGGGCCTGTTGGCATGGGATAAGTCCGCATGAAGTGCAGAAGTTGACAATTGTGAAAGGGACAATCCATGAAAGAAGGACCAATCGCAGAGAACTAGGAAGTGCAAGAATAGTTAGAGTTAGTTAGAATTGGTCATGTGGACCATTTTGTAACTGCATAGTAGCATATAAATAGAAGTAGGATTGTAAGCCTAAGGGCATCCATCCATCGATCCATCAAGTGATAAGGAGTTGATACATCTTTTCCAACATTTTGATTTGTTTTGTATCCGCGACATGGTGTATTGAATGTTTCTGCAAAGTTCATTCCGCAGGTTTTAATGAATGCATGGGGATGTTCGATTATGGTTACGATTCTGTCTCTGTCTTTGTGCAATGATGAATGTGAATGTTTGTGACATGTTTAATACTCTATGGGTTTAATGATTACTGGTTATGCGAATGAGTAGGTTGAATATGGTGTTGCGAATGTTTATTATATGTTGAATCGGCGAATGGTCTAATGTGTGAATGATGAGTTGTCAGTATAATGCGAAGGATATAATCTCTGGTTTCTACAAGGGTAATGTGTGTTGGATGCATGTCCTCAAATCCACTGCGGAAACTTGGTTCCTGCAGCCCCCTTATCCATCTCGGGTGAGACTAAACTTGCTCCGCAAGTGTTACTGGAAAGGGTTAAAAAATTTCGGGCCGATGTGTAAGGGAGTTTGGGTTGGTGTTTGTTGGCGACAGTGCGAAGTGAACCCCTGTCGATAGATTTTGCATCAACATAAACTTCCCTCGGACATTTCTAAATTTGAGGGAAAACAAGGGGATGACCCCGCCAACCACATCATGTCTTTCCACTTATGGTGTTCATCTAACAACATAGTAGATGATCCCACGAGGCTTCACCTCTTTCAATGTACCCTCACCAGAATGGCAATGTAAAGGTATGTAAACCTACCGCGAGCGACCCATGCCACCTTTGCGACACTGGCCACCACATTTCTCACTTACTTCCTGCTTCCGATTTGACATGACCTTGGGATCTAAATTCTCACATAGTTTCGAAAAAATACATACACCCACATCACAGAACACATCCATGAGTGGCGTAGGCACCGCACATTGTGCAATATCGAAATACAACCACCCTTTTTGTTGGATTGGTTTATCAAATCTCTCCAACTTGCCATAGCTAAAGATGTCGCCACCTCCATGTCACAAAGAAAAGAAGAGGCAATTATGAAAGCCCAACATTTTGACCTCATATAGCACAATTCGACTACCTTCACACTATCCTTCCTGATGCTCCTCGTCATCGATCATTGGATCCTACACCTGTAGGCTCGTCACATTTGGTGGATGAGCTTATTGGGTCCATTTTCCACTTAGGAAAGGTTCCTCCTACCACGTCGATTCCATTTAATATGGCCCCACAATATCCCTCCATGCCATCTACGTCAGTACCCCCTACAACGGTACCAACCCCACCAGTTGGTCAATTGTAGTACGAACCCTATAGTCCTACTTAACCCAACGTTATCCAAACAACGATGGTTCCTACACTACCAATGGCACAATCCATTCCTACATCCACATATTATGGAGTGCAATATGCATTTATCCCACCCCCAGGATATAACCCTTATTATCCATTCCCATGCGCAACTAGTTAGAAACATCGACCCCACATGGGGTTGAACCTAGTTCAACCTTCTTACGTTCAACAAGCTCAACAATTTGAGCAATTGAACACTGCAAACCCCCAGAATCCTCAGGTTCAGGGGAAGAAGAAAGGGAAGAACAAGCCAAACCCGTATCTTGGGAAAGGTGGAAATCCCCCCCAGCAAAACCAGAATACGGGCAATCAAAACATACAGACTAACAATCCCCTAAATAGGGAAAGAGCACTAATATGAGGGCCAATTACTATTGCTCCATTTGTGGTGAATATGGTCATTACACACATCATTGTTATCTTATCCCTGATTTCCAATAGTTAGTGGAAGCCAAGAAGAAGACCATGACAATTCCCCCTCAGGTTGCAAACCCTCCCCAACCCCAAACTGTTATTTTACAATAACCCTTTGTGAACCAAGGGGTTGTTACACAACAACAAGATCCTCGCCCCCCAGGCGATGGATCTTTTCAAAATATGTACACATTGGATGTAAATATTTAGACTCGATCCAAAGTTTATGATAGACCTGGAGGTCCCCAAGTGGAAGAAATCTCTATCTCCTCGGGGGGCCCTCTACAAATTCCATGCCCAAGTGCTGAACAAATCCCACAGATTCCCACGGTTCCACTTTGATGTACCCCTAATAACCCTCACATGAAAGCCATCCACAATTATAGTATTGTGGATGACTTGGCCCAGTTACCTGTAGCCATGTCCATGTTAGAAGTGTTACAGTCATGCCCAACTCAGTGAAAGGTGTTACTAAATGCACTCAGCGCCATTGATCCTTCCGATGCACGCCTCATGACCTTTGATCTTGACAAAGGTGAACCACGACTACCCTAGTTAGTCACATTTGAAGTCCTAGTCATAGTAAAAAAAATTATGATTTATCATTGCATCATCGATGAATGCACGTCCACCTGCGTTATGTTTTCCAAAGTGTGGAAACGGTTAGGGTCACCAGTACTAGTTCCCTTGCCTATCGCTATTCATGCATATGATGGGAGACCATCCCAACCAAGAGGATTGTACCAAAATGTCCCCATCGAGTTGGGAGGAAATATGCTCATGATCAACCTCGAGGTAGTCGATGCCGAACTCAACTACAACATCCTCTTGGGGCGTAGTTACATGTACGCCATGAAGGCGGTTTCCTCCTCGGTCTTCCGTATCATGATGTTTCCCTTAAATGGGAAGGTCATCACCCTCGACCAACTTAAATACTATGATCGCAAAGGCCACGAACCGAGGAGGTAACACCTACCTTTCTGAATACCATTGATGTTGAATCTCCTTTAACTGGTGTCCTCACTTGCAGTGATTCCTTGTCTCCCAACGAAGATGCAGGTCGCCTACAAGCATTCCCAAATAATTAAAAATCTCTCGAGGTTCCCCATGTTAAATAATCGGGTAACCTCCCATATATGGTATTAAAAACTAGTACCTTAAGAGATCCCGACATTTAATAGCCCCAAAACACACAAGAAACAAACATCCAACATCTCATGTTTCTATTCTTATTTGTGTCAAAATTTTACTTTCTTTTATCCGATTCATTGTTTGGTTTAGAGAGTAAGTCTATCTCTTCTTTATGTATATGACCTCTCAACCAGACATCTACATTGGATAAATAGACAGTGCAAGTCGATGGCCCAAGAACCTAGCATCAACTACCTAGGTTATCTACTCCCCCTCCCATACACTCCACCACATTAGTGGAGTCTACTTGGGGGAACTTATGAATAAACAAGTAGAATATGATGTCGTCATAGGTCTATTAAGTGATGCCATCCACCTTGTCATTCACAATATGTGGTTCCACCTAGACTCACATCTAGTAGTATTGTAGTTAAATAATGTATTTCGTGTCCTCAACCCACTCCTCTTCCGAATGTTTCTACGCGTGCGCCTTTTCATTCAACAGTTTGAAACCATTACTTTCACACATATATCGAGAAAAGCCAATGCATCCGCTAACTCCATCACGAACGAGGTTTTGAATTGGCACCTAATACATAACTCGACTCCATAGTCCCGCACACCCAACAAAACATACATATATATCTGTGTCACACCTACTACTACACATACATGTATATCATTGTCATAAGTCCTATGTTGATAACCATGTGCAAACATACATGCTAGTATCTAGTACTACATATGCATTGCATCAACATATAGCTAACATAAACCATACATACATACATAACATACACAAAGAGACGCATAAGCATGTCCCACAAAAGTGGTATATATATGTATATCTCGTCAAAAAAAATGTGTGTCATGTACAAAAAATGGACCTCTTGGGGCATATGCAAATTTTTTTATGGGGATACATCAAATACAAATTGCCTCCCATAGGTTCATCAAAATCATATACAAAATGGGGCTCATGGACCTATACAAACTCAAGCTGCTATGCCAGTTGGTGGATCCCGGGGTCCCATAATGGCTAATGGCCGTACAACCTCCCCCGATGCCACCTTAGAATATGGTCCTCTAGATGGTCCCGCTCCTGACTGCGGCCTCTGTCATGGAGGAGGGGTTACACCCCGTTACACATATCATGCCACATGGAACACCCTGCTAATCGCAGCATGATGGGCCTCCAAGCTGGTCCACACTCTGTCGGTAGATGCAATGTCAGGTCCAGCTCATCATCCTTAAGATCAGAGATATCCCAATCATCAACTGCTGCGGACATGGAACCCAACCATTGCTCCAAGTCAGCCATGACGATTTCCATCCGATCTCTTACGACTACCCCCTGCAGCAACTCCTCCAACACCCTCTCCTTGACCATGAGCCCCTTTGGTTGCTGCTCCTCCAACTCCTCCAATAACCACACCAACACTATCTGCTGGTCGGTATCTCCTCGCTCGTAGTCACCGAGCTAGCCGTACAAGACCAATATATGCATCACAAAGGAGAATCTGTCATTGGTACATGGTAATCATATATATAGAAAATGTGCAGAAATCAAAGTATGTACAACAAATATATGTAACTATAAAAAAGTACAACCATAAAACGTACCCGAGGCGTCGAATCCCCCATAAAGAGGAGGCAAATCCAAATCTCCCATGTAGTCCATCCCACTCCAGGGGTATCTCTCCATGTGCCCGATTTGACCTTCCCGCACATCCAAAATACGTGGGGTAAAGTAGGCCCCTACAGGTCCACCACCAGACCAGGGCATGATCCACCCCCAATACATCATGCGTGGCTCCTGAGGCCCCCTCGGAGGCACCACTACAGGTGGCCTCAAGGAAGGGTACCATTTAAAGAAGTACAAGCACAGTACGCTCCCAAAGTAGAAGGTAGTACTAATACCCCTCCAGTGTAGGTTCGACATCTGCTGGGTCATCGCCTGCAGAAGCATTGGTCCCCAAGCTACCAACAAACCGAAGTGTACCCTCTCCACGAGTGCCATCTGTCCTTCAGTAATACGGTTAGGGTATGGAATGCCCAACACTCTCACCACAATTGTTACAATATCCCTCACCGGTAGAGCCCATAGATGGCTCATCAGAATCTGGCTAGAGTTTAGAGCACTTTGGTCCCTGTCACAAAAATGATCCACTAAATGGTGAATCATCTGTCCCTCCATTTGTGGAGGAAATGGTTCTCGCACCCCCCAATGTGGAAATCCTGTCAGAAAATAGATATCATGAGTTGTGATGTTCAAGTACTCACCACCAACCCTGAAGACCCCTATATCAAGGTCCCACATGTCTAATAGTCTCCATAGGAGATACTCTAACGACCTCATCAATGGGCACTTGAATAACTTTATGAGCCCCACATCTCGTAATGTCTATGTCGCCTGCATATCCCCTAGCACCAATGGACAGAGAGTATCATACTCCCTTTCCCAGCACTCCAAAACACATATACCCGCCATGATGAACTCAAATATCACCTGCACAAAGACAAGGCCGATCCCATTAGACACACATATATCCAAACCATAAAAAATGAATGGCCTCCCCTAAGGAGGTCCACGCGTAGAGCAAAAATAACAAGGAAAGTCATGCTTAGCGCGGCTGAACCTCGTTCCTCCATGCGACACCAGTGCATGGGATATGCACTATTCGGTCGTGCTATGTATCGCGGCTGACCAAGGTACAACCGCGCTACACCAGTGCGCGGTCGAATAGATACTGCACCGTGCGTAGCACGGAACAGTTCAATTTACCCACGCTAACCACCCATGCTACAACGCATGTGATTTTGGGAAAAAATCATGCTACAATAGCGCACAATTCTCCTATAATCTTGTGATATAGTGTGGGAGTTTCCCAAAATCCTACGCGGTTTCCCCTAAAGGGCTTAATTAAGCCCCTAACAATCCAGGGACCCACTATTCCTAACTCTACCTGACCCAAAATGAAAAAGATAAGGTTGTAGCATACCTGTATCACGGCTTGTCAAATGGATCCCCAGATCTCCCAGAATCGCCAAAAATGTGCTCTAGGAGGTCGTCAATGAATTGTGCAAATGATTTCGAAATGCGGGCCCCACCCCTATTTATATTCATTTGACATGAATTTCAAACTAACCCCACATACAAACCGTAGCTATGTTTTCCAAACCGTTCGCACCACCGTGATCAGTGCTTTGAGCTCTTGAATATGAAGCCCCCAATTCCATATTACCAACAATTGCATTGGGACACTATTTTACATGGGTATGTCGTAGGTATGACTTGTTTTGGTTATGTTATGTCTGCATTGTCAATACCTTGGTTATGTTCTTCACTACACTTGGGTAAGTGCACTGTATGTGCATGATCTCAACTAGGAAAATTTGGAGACCCTTGTTTTTCCATTATAAGAACAAGACTCCATTCTACAATGACGGTTTCGGGCACCCTACCACAGGTATCACTACGAAACTAGCATATAGGCACTGTTTCCCCTCCATTTATAATGCATTTACCAATATTCATGCTAATAACCATAGGACCCTCATTCCTAGTCTTGATGTGCCATAAACGTCATCGCTGATCATAGCATGTTCCCCCATGGGTGTGCATACCATCGCCATCATCGTCATAAATTGACACCCATGATGTCAATCCCCCACAAATCTGGGGAATTTGATACAACTTGGAAAGATCACCCCTTAGATTATCATTTTATAGTTGAGCATTTACTCCCCTGAGTAGACACCATCAGATTCCTCGACCCATGTTATGATAAAGATTCACAAATCCCACTCATACCTCCATGAGCACTTTACCTTCAATAATCTTCTTTGTATCATCACTTCTGCAAGACACTTATGGGGTCCCCACCCTCAGTAGTAACCTATTTTATTTAGTTATCCCGCAGGTATAAACTGCATGACATTGATTCATGGGGCACCCATCTTCACGTTTGCAAGTTAACCCACATTTCATCTTGGAAAATGTCCCCTGATCCACTCAACACCATGGGGAATCCGCCCATGATCAAATTGGTCCCTTGACACACATAAAATTGTGGGGACCCCAACCATTATTATTTATGTACAAATAGTTCCCTCATTACCTCCTGTTGTGGGATCACCTTATTCTTTTGGCAGCAACTCGTGGTCGCCTTTGATCGATGTATTTGAGTCTCAATAGCCTCAACAATATCCATTTTATCGGTCACCATTACTCTCCATTTTGTGTCTCCATCAAAGCCCTTTCATTTGCAGTTTGTCTCCCTCCGTCTCAATCTGTACTGTTCCGAAAGGAAAGATGTTGTTCCCACTCCCCATGTTTACATCGATCAAAGGAAGTTATGAGCCCCATGCTTATCCACCAGGCTTGTGTCAGGTTTGTTCGTCCACCTATCTATTACAACATGATATTGGTTATTAATATAAGACCCTCATATTATTATGTACTTCAACTCTTGTCGACGTCAAAACACCGTATTTCGAGAGTTGCAGTAGTTGTAGTTGTACCTTGGTTTCCCTTTCAATCACTATAAGGGATCTCCTCGAACTTGGTAGGGAGAGTCATTAGTGCTCCCTGACCTCGTGGCTTCCCTTATGCTCGATGTAAATTTTTTTATCGCATCAAGGGGAAACATACTTTTGAAGGTAGCAGTGTTCAAATTTGCAAACCATGGTAGCAGTCCATCTTGAACTGTGAATCCCTATTCCAACAACTTCATATTTCACACTGGTCCCCCATACCCGTGGGCTTATCATGATCCTCAAAAGTACCACTTCTTCAGTAGTCCACAACAATTCCTGGGTTATTTACTCTCACATGGATCGAAGCCGCCTTCATTCATGTCCCATAAGTATAGTTGAGTGACCCCTTTGGTCCTTCATTATTGTAATCACATTGACAACATTTCACGAGCATGGGTATGCCTGCCTCATTTGAATAAAAAATATTCTTTACTATAGCTCCAATGGTTGTCACCAACAATAATCCCCCATGGGAGGACCCTATTGTCCACATATGCTTTCTCCTATAGAATATGAGAGAAATATAAGAAACGATGATGCATTATCGGACCTACAATACCCTCCGAACCTCATACATCAGGGGGCATCTGTTAATGCCTAAATCTCACACACATGCGACATTTCGACAAATTTTTTAGTAAGGCGTCATCAACATAAATAATACAGTTCACCAAAGGCATCCTCAACAAATCCAAAATACAACACGAGTCCAAAAGTGACAAAGTGTAATATCCCTCTTTTTCCCCTAGGGTTTTTACAACAGAAAGTGCAATTGTTACCCGCCGATGTCAAGGAGCTCAAGGCATGAGCTCTGCAGGTAAAACTTTGTAAGTATGGTTATGTTTTCTTAAGTTGTAAAGTGCATTTGTAGACTTAGGATATTGAATGCTTGGCGCAATGAAACAAAAGGGGGAATGGAATCCACTAGGGGGAGAGGGTGAATGGCTTGGTAGCCATGAGTTTTGATGACAATGGTCAACCTAGTGCCCCAGGCACTTAAAGTGTACCGTGATGTACATTGAGAAAACACTTAGGTTTATAAGTCTAGTTAACTATTAATCCTAGATAAGGGCGCCAAAGAAATTACTAGTCGCCGCAAGCCAGTAACAAGTTCCTATGGCCTAACTATTAGCATGAGGCTAACCAATATTGAGTGCCAATAGTAAAAGTAAGGAGCTAACCTAAATAACATTGATATCCTGGCTTCAGCAGGAGATTTTATTAAAATCTCCTAAGTGGAAAAGGGTTAATATTTTCCTAATTATAAATTAAGAATAAAGATAAAATGATTTATTATACCAAGAAAACGTATTGGTATTTAACAATTTAAATGTTATGCAAAATAAGTTGAATGAAGTTAGTAGATTATTATTTTAAGGAAGGATTGATTGTCTTTTGTTAAAAATACAAATGCTTTAAAATCTCAAAAGCTTATAAAAGCTTATCTACAAAAGTAGAAAATATATAATTAACAACTAATGCATGGATATGCATGGATAACTGGTAGATAATGCATGGAAAATTGGCATCTAATGCATGGATGACTCTTAGCTATTAATGGAACCTATTATCTTGACTTTGTGAGGTGGAAGTTAATGATAAGTTAAGTTAATTATATATGTTAAGATAAGATTAATTATCTTAAATTAAATTAATTTAAAATTAGCTAAGTTAAGCTAATTAGTTAAAGATTGGCTAAGTTAAGTCAATCCGTTAATGTTAACAAAAGTTTATGAGTTAAGTTAAAGATAAGATCAAGCAAGAACTTATCTTGGAAGTAAAAGAACAAAAAGTAATTTTGGCTATATTGAATGTTATAGAATAAATTTCCATAAACTCTTGCGCCCTAGTGGATTCATTCCCAGATCGGGGTGGTCTCTCGGCGGAAAAACCTACATCAAATAGAGACCATTTGGATGGGTGGAATGTTGCAGTCAAGTTTTCAGTCGCCCCATTCTAATTGCTAAGATAAGTGTCTTTTCCATTTTATATTTTTCAAGTAAGTAATTTCAATACCTAGATGATTAAGTAAGTAATTTCAATACGTAGATGCTTAATTTTGTTATCAATGGCAGAAAGTGTCATTGGGTAGATTGTTATTCTGGATTAATCAGTATTGGAAAGATTTCATGGTTTTGGATATGATAAATATAAGTAATGCATGTTTAAGTCAGAATTCTTGTGTTAAATTATAGTAACAGGGGTTTCATTTATAATAACTATAAGCCATGATTGTTAGGGACAACCCCAGTTTTTGCGTCGAATAAGTAGACTCTGTTTATGTAAACTTTGTAGATTGACTGATTCAAAGTTATCCTTTCCATTGAATTTTTCCTATTGTATATTATGCGTTTTGAAAGGGTTGGTCGAATTAATTTCTGACATCCGTTGATTGTAAGCGTTCTTTTATAATGTGTTTTGATTACTCAATTTTGTAAGCGTTCTTTTATAGTATCTTTTGTAAAATGATTGAGTACCTAGATCAATTCCTTGTAGACTATATAGCATTAATAATTGTGCATACAACATTTAATTATATTGGCCTTGTGGAAATCAACGCTAGAATACAGAGGTGAAAACTCTTAGTAGTAAAACAAGTGGTGAATAACAGTTCATTTCTGATCTGTCTGTATCCTTCTTAAAATCTGTATGGCGGTGTGTTAAAGTAAACCCAATCTCCAATATGTGGTTTGCATGTTAAAGAATTCAGAAACGATTTAAGATCAGGCTCTAATCTGTGGTCTGTGTGTTAAAGAATTAAAAAACGAGTTAAGATCAGTCTCTAACCTATGGTCTGCATGTTAAAGAATTCAGAAACGAGTTTCAACCTTTGGTCTGAGTGTTAAGGAATTCATAAAAGAGTTTAAACCTATTGTCTGCGTGTTAAAGAATTCAGAAACAAGAATTCTAGATGGGATCTAACCTAGCTTCTGCATGTTAAATTGCTAGTTAACTCCGCATGGTCTACGTAGGTCTGAGTAGTCTGCGTGTTAAATAAGTGGGTTGCATGTTGAGATTCAATACTCTGCGATAACATATAAGGTTCATAAAAATCAATCGATGAATACATAGGAATGTGAAAGATTAATTGTAGAGAGAGCAACAAAGGTACAAGAAGAGGCATGGTCGACATAGGACATCTCATCATTTTTGGGTGAGAGATATGGTGTGGTTATATATCTATAATAAATGGATACAAGGACCATGAAAGAAGCTAAACTCCATTATGTATGACCCCTTTGTGATTTTACAAAAAGTGGGGAAAATGGATTTCAACTAGAGTTGCCATTACATATGAGCATTTATTCTATTAGCAATCAAAATAATTTAATATTTTGGAACCTTCCATACTCGATGTTGGGAGGAAAGAGTTTCTAGTGTCACTAGAGGTTGAAGACTGACTGTTAGACATATAGTCCAAGTTGGAATAAGGCATTGTGTTTCAAAGGAAGCTTCATGGAACTTGCAGGGGTAGATAAGAGTTTTTGAGAATTGGTCAAAGGGACAAGTTCCATCAAATAAAAAGTGGTATTTGTTAGAGGAGGTGAATGATAGATTCCATTATCTTCTTCATAACTAATGAATTTTTGGGAACTAAAAAGTCCCCAAAATGGGTGGTTTTATCTAAAATTATACTGACTAGATGACTACTAAAGACTAGTGGTAGGATCCAATGGGTACGACTCATTAAAGGATCATAATAAGCTTGGAGAATTGTTGTAAGAAAAGGAAGAAAGAAGTTCCTTGAAGATAGGACAAACCTCCACTTTGTTACCATGAATATCAAGCATTGTAAACACAACCCTTCATGCATTGTAAAGACAATGCCATGGATGTGGAATCCCAAAGGTCATGCAAGATTGTAGATGTAAACATTTACTGGTCAATATTCCTCCAAGATTGATTATAAATTGGAGTTTCTTCCCCATGAAGATTTCTATCCAAAAATATTTGTGATGAATATTTATGAGATTGATTGTCTATTTCTCATTTTTGTTTAATGCTTGATAAGGAAATAGATATATGTTGTGATATTCATTAGAAATAATCAATTTAATTAAAGATATCCACTATATAGACACATTGGACATTTTGACTTATTGATTAGAAAATGGATCAATATTGGTGTTTGCAATTTAGTCAGTATCGTTTATTTTCCTTTTCAACTAATATAATTTTGTAGCTTTATTTAACAAAAAAGAAAAAACGTAACAACTAATTATATGCACAACATAATTCATGAGATGGATAGTAATGTTTCAAAACATACTTACTACCATCTCTTCATGCTCCCAACCTAGTGCCAGGAAAAAGTTGCATTGGACCACCTCTACACCAACAACAATTTTGGACCAACGAACAACACCATGTCCCCATGATCAGAACTCTATTGGCCATGCGAATGCTAGCAAAAAACAAAGTTGATTTATTCATAAGATTAAGTGCATAAGAAGAGTTTAACGTGTTATGATTAAGAAATGTACACACGATCAAATGATCAATTTTGAATAAGTTATATATCATGATTTTTCTAATTTTTTTTTTAAGAAGGTAACAATCAATATTACGTATAGTGCCCCAATTAAAGACCAATTTGAATGCAACAAAGATCAATCTAATCTATTCTTGTATAACTATTGTATCATAACTCATTTGATAATAACCTTATCTTAGCATATTAGAGTTTCTTATTTAGTTTATGGTGTAATAGTGTGGGTGGGATGACTTTGCCTCCTTACATGGACATGGCCATGTAGATTTATATTATACATATGTATGGTTGTTAGCATAACAAATATAGTATATATAATCCTTGCAACCATATCTTTGGTTTATTTCTCTTATGCTTCCATATGATGGTTTGGATGTTTATTGTTTAACTAATCGTTGGTTTATTGCACATAAGATAAAATTTCAAGATACTTAATCTTTGAAAGTATTTTTAATAATGTATATATTTTAATATTTATTTTTTAACTATGTTAATTTACAAATTGTGTATAGTTTATTGGTTATTATTCGTATAATTGTATAAGCGTCGAGTGTTAGCTTAAGCAGTTGTGAGCTAGACATGAGATCTCTCTCCCTAAAGTTGAGAAGGTCACAAGTTCAATTCTCTTTATTCCCTTAGGGCTAATCTTCGTAATGAGAGCCAATAGTTTACCTAATTTACCATCCATGAATCATGGGGAAGTACTCCAAAGGTTTTATGTAAAGTTTCCTTGAAAAAAAAAGCATTGCATAATACCCTCTGGGCGGGCGCACAAAGTTGCTCCCCAAAATCGTTCCAATGGGGACGCGCTAGTGGGATTAAAAAAACTATGCGCACGCATGCGCTGCTAGTTTAAGTACCGAACCTAGGCGCATGTGCATGCCTGACGCGTGCGCACTAAGGTGGCGCGCACGCGCTCCTATTATAAAAAAAAAACACAACCGAATGTCCCCATTCTACCCATTTGAGCCAAGCGCGACTTCCACCCCTGCGTGTGCGTGATTACAGTGACCAAAGGAGGCCATTTCCACTCCAAAACCCCCCAAATCTATCCACGAACTCATCAACACATCAATTGGATAGGTAAGTTCGAATTTTTTTGTCATTTTATTCATTCTTTGTGTCAATTATTGGATTTTTTTTGTTTATTAAATTGTTAATAATTCCCAAATTTTTAAAACAATGGACCAATTCTCAATTGCAGATTGTAAACCGAGACACACTCTATTAACCCGGAGTCCGGTGGAACACAAGAAAACCCAAACCTTGGACCGAATGCCGAAGAAAACCGTCAACAAAATCCAAATGCCGAAGAAAACCAAAACCCCCAACCAAATGTTGAACAAGATGACCTTAACCATTATGTAAATGAAATGAGAGTGCACACTCGAGAACTAAGAAACACAGGGGAACCATCTCGAGTGTCTCTTGCCACGTCAATTGAGAGCTCAATTGACTCCCTCATCCATGCACATCGCCGATTAACCGACATGACTGAATATAGGGCTATGATGCGGGAGTATTACTCCACGGGCATTTCCAAGGAAGCAATACAAGATTTGAATATTACAAAGGTCCAATTATACAGTGTGTTCACCGATCCAAGAACACAACAACCACCCAACACTAGAAAGCCACGTGTCTGCATGGATTGGTGTCATTACCAACCATGGAGGGACAATTGGATGTAGAGGTGGTTCATGGTGTACGATAAACCTCCCTGCAATAATAGGGAGGTTCCACAGTACTTCCTTCGGCAACTATGGGCTGAGTTTATGCTCGGTTTACATGTCAACTATTTTGACATAACCGAGTTCCAGGGTGTTGGGTGTGGCTCTGCCCAAGATCGACCTGTTGCCAGGAGGAACCAACTGAGAGGGCCACCAGCTCCTAGGAGCGACCCCAACCCCTCTCCCCATCCACCTCAGTTACCCCATAAGCTTGATCAGATGGAGGAGACAATGAGGAATGTTGTACGTGGACTCCTTAGACACACCTCCTTTGTAGCAGCGACTACAATGGATAGGTCAGGTGACCTTGATAGAGATCCAGGTGCAGGGCCTTCACGAAAGGGCCAGGATAGACCCGTGACCGGTCGTAGCCATGCTGGGCATTCCAGTTCGACGGGGACAATGCCACATCTTTGTCCCCATTGCGGGAACACTTGCCCTGACCCGATCGAGGGTTGTTATATGGATTAGGTCAACAATTTTTTTAGTGTGTTTTCAATCATCACTTGATAACTTGTAAAGTATTTTTAAATTATTTTTGTTTGACTTAAACTATTATTTCAATGTACAGTTATTCAGAGCTGAGACACCAACATGGGAGAACGTAGGATCTCCCAACCTGGATGCAGCAATGGCAGTTGCAACTGAAATTGTAGCACCTCAAACGGAGGTGTTTTCAGTACCTCACACAATATTGTTATTACTTATGTCATTTATATTACTTAAGTATTTATATTTATGGCATACATGTTGATAGTTTGTACAATGTTTTTGAATATCTTGATTGCCTAAATAATGACTTGTTTAACATGTTCATAACATGCATGCATTTTGGTGTCCACAGGTGTTCCCTGACTATGGTGATCAACCATCCCCACCAGGGATTGGCATATCACCATATACACAGGTACAAAGTGTAGTTATAAGCACGCTTTTAATTTGAATTGTTACGACTTACTATGGTTTAATTTATTGTTTCTTTACTAAATTGTGATATTACAAATGTATATGTAGGTGCCACCAATAGCTGTAGGTCCCCATTTTAGTCCTATGTTTCCACCCTCTCCCATGAGTCCCCCCCCTTGCTTCCCTCTAGACCCCTCCCTCCGTCCACCCCCTACCTTCCATCTAGCCTCCCCTCTCCGGCCATACTCCCCCCTCCATCCATCCTCCCCCACGCCCCCCTGTCTATACATCCTCCCCAATTTATCCACGCCCCCCTGTCTATCCATCCTCCCCCATTCGTCCATGCCCCCCCTTCCTTCCAGCTTCCCCTCTTCGTCCACAACCTCCCTTTCATCCATCCTCCTCCCTATATGCAGGACTGCCCTCCCATGCACCATCCCTCAACATCTCTCCTAGTCCTTTTCGTTCGATACCCTCTATCGTACAACCGACAGGGGTTCATCATCCACGACATCCTCCTCCACCCCATACCACCATGTCTTCTCCCACCATATCATCCCCACTTCCCGCCACTATTGTGGCATCTACTCTTCTAGTATCCTCATATGTATCTCCAGTGGTTGCCACCTATAGTGGCTTCCACTACATTTGCGCCCCTCCCCATGACTACATCGGAGCTGGTTGTCCAGCCATTTGCTCCACCTACTAGCCCAGAAGCCTAGCCATGTCCATCGTCGGAGGTGTTCACGGTGAGAATCAAGCTAATTTATGAAAATATTTTGATGCATTAACAAAAATTAATTTAAGCAATTATTACTTTTCAATGAAATGATTGTTGTAAATGTTGTAGGCTGTAATTGCTGAGAGGCTCCGCAGATTCAGGACACCTACCTCACGTTTCCCACTCGCATTAGAGGTGATTTATTTAAGATTCAAATTATCCATTTGTTTTATAAATGTGGTAAATGTTGCAAATGCTTGAAAATGACGGTATCTTATATCATTTGTTCCAGATCCCTGAGAGACGGTCTACTCCTAGACGGAGCAAGACCCGAGGCACCGGTAGCTCGAAGAGTAGGAAGATCGACTTTGGAGATGCGCCTGGGAGTGACGGGGGTGGTCACAATGCTTGACACACCATGTTATGTACATTAGCCATGACGTGGCACTTTTGTGCACCAGTTTCCATGTACTTTGTATCTACGACATGAGTTGCCATGTATTTTGGATCTACGGCATGAGTTATCACATTTTCTATAGGGCACGAGTTGCCATTGTATGTACATCGGGAATCATGTTCCACTAATTGCTAGAAATTGTATATGTTTGGATGAGTTTTGTAGCCTTGATGTACATGGATTTTCAGTAATGTGATCTATATCGATGTTGTCTATATTAGTATCTTGTTGTCTAATGTTGTTGTCTTATGTTGTGTGTATCATGATGTGATGTTGTCTAAATTTGTTTTTTACTTCTATCTATCCATGGCATGCGATCTTAAGTTTTGGTACCAATGATGTCCATGCATTAGTTGATAATGTGAATCAACCTGAAGCTTACCTAGATCTTAGAAGAGAATTTCAATATCATAGTTCAGCTTGGTTTATCTTTCCACATGTAAAAGCTTGTAATGGCATCTATGTTATGAAAACATTATAAACATAGGCTAACTGAAACAAAATCATGTGTGAGAATTAATCTAAAAACAAACAGAATAAATGGATGGACAAATCACACCTCATGGCACATAAGATATATATTGGGAACTTGAGTACTAGGAAAAGAATGCTTAAAAATAAAAAAAATGTCCATTGTTGACAAAAGGTTAAAATGAGATCCAACATGATTTTTAATAGCTCTACATAATGAGATTCCAAATGTCCATACTCTACATAATGAAATGTTGTCACTAGTATTTATATTGACCATTTTGTCTACTTAATATCATGCAACAAATTAATAACCAAGTTATGGAATCATTTCTTAATCAATTGTCACCATACAAATAGGACAACCTTGAGCACAATGTATAGCTAGCTCATTAATTCTCACTCACGGATATAGCCACCTTTGATTTGATGACCATCACATCCACTACCATTTACAATTAGGACTTCCTTAATTTATCATTATGTGATAGCGATCTAATATTATGTAGACACATTGACTTAAACACATATAGTTGACATTACAATAAATGACTACTATGAGGTGTATTTTTGAGGCTATATCCACCTCAACACACCAACTTGTTACCCCAATACCCCAAATGCTTTCGAATTTTGTCTGGAAGGGATTGAGGGGTATTAGGACATCCTAATTCATCTATTGGACACTCAGACACTTGTTAAAGACATTTAGGACTTGCATTACATCAATGGAGTCACACATACACCCTCATCAAGTTGCATGCATCCCTTAGTGCGCCATCAACACTAGAACATGTAAGCATTACTACATGTTGGGCTAAGCTTTACTATTGTTATGATAATATTAGGTTTTCCATCCATTGAGAAGTTTGTCATAGGTGTGCATATCCACCATATAAAAATCTTCATGGTACAACCAATTTCAAACCATTAGGTTTCTAAATTAGGTATCCGGTGCTAGGTACAATGGTTTTCTAGTTGATGATGGACCCTTGCTATATATATGAGATACTATGCATATATATGTATAGTGATTTGGATTCAAATGTATGCACATGGATAGACATGTACAATGAAAATGATTTGATTTTTATATGTATTATAATTTAGGGCTAGATCTTAGGCTACATAATAGCGTTTCATTGTGATTAGAATACAAACTAGGGTTTACGCTACCAACTAGGGTTTTTAGGCTAGGATCTCGTGTTTCTAGGCTAGGATCCAAGCTCTAGGGTCACCATCTTAATGTTTAATTCCACTATCACGACATCATTCTCACCATAACCATGCCCAATACTACAATCACCATCAAGCCTCTCAATCCCACTTTGTACATTTCCAATACTTCCAAGTTAAAATTTATAGGTCTTGTTGCTAAAAGCTTTTCACTTATCTATTCACATAGACAAATCCACTTCCGTGAAAGATTTGTTGTAGATTGGTATACATGCAAGTTCACATGCAATAATAGTTGAGAAATCCAAAACATCCTATACCTTGGAAAAACAACCTTATTAATCTTCTTTTGACTAAGGAAGGGGAGAACATCATAGTACAGTCTCAATAGCAATGTGTTTTTTAATGAATATAAAGGGCATACTATATTTATCTGGTCTTTAAAGCCAAGTCATTTGGAATAGAATGTCACAATTTCAATTACACCATTAATGCAACATGTTCAAATTGAAAGTTTTGTTTTGTTGCATTACATGTGGCCAAACATTAACTTCCACGAATTATTCTTTAATAAAAAAAATTATTAAATGATATTTTTTTAAGTCTAACTTCATTGCTGAAGGGTTATTTTGTCACTAAAACTTTGTGTCAAGGGCAATGTAAATATTCAAAACATAAAAAAAAATTTAGTTTGAAGGGAGGAGATGAAATGAAATTCCAATGCGAAATGCCATTGCCAATAATTGAAATCTTCACATGATCAATGCTCTGTGCATGTTGGCTTGCATGAGTATTTCATGTTGACCAACTTTTATCTACACATTGCTACAAATACGTGCCATCATCAACATCTCCATCATCATCATCTTCATCATCAACATCTCCATCATCATCACCATCTTCTCCATCATCATCAACATCTCCATCATCATCATCTTCTCCATCATCCTCATCAACATATCCACCATCATCATCTTCTCCATTATCATCATCATCATCATCATCTTCATCACCATCACCATCATCATCAACGTCTTCATCATCATCACCATATTCATCATCATTGTCATCTCTAGGTTCCTCATCAACATCTCCATCATCATCATCATCATATTCATCACCATCACCATCATCATCAACGTCTTCATCATCATCACCATCATCATCATCGTCATCATTAACATCTTCATCATCATTTTCATCTCTAGGTTCCTCATCAACATCTCCATCATCATCATCTTCTCCGTCATCATCAACATCTCCATCATCATCATCTTCTCCATCATCCTCATCAACATCTCCATCATCATCATCTTCTCTATCATCATCATCATCATATTCATCACCATCACCATCACCATCATCATCAACGTCTTCATCATCATCACTGTATTCATCATCATCACCATCTTCATCATTATTGTCATCTCTAGGTTCTTCATCAATATCTCCATCATTATCATCATCATCTTCATCACCATCACCATCATCATCAACGTCTTCATCATCATCACCATCATCCTCATCATCATCATCAACATCTTCATCATCATTGTCATCTCTAGGTTCCTCATCAACATATCCATCATCATCATCTTCTCCATCATCATCATCATCATCTTCATCACCATCACCATCATCATCAACGTATTCATCATCATCACCATCACCATCATCATCATCATCATCAACATCTTCATCATCATTGTCATCTCTAGGTTCCTCATCAACATCTCCATCATCATCATCTTCTCCATCATAATCATCATCATCTTCATCACCATCACCATCATCATCAACATCTTCATCATCATCACCATCTTCATCATCATTGTCATCTCTAGGTTCCTCATCAACATCTCCATCACCATCATCATCATCTTCATCACCATCACCATCATCATCAACATCTTCATCATCATCACCATCATCATCATCATCATCATCATCAACAACATCTTCATCATCATTGTCATCTCTAGGTTCCTCATCAACATCTCCACCATCATCATCATCACCATCTTCATCACCATCACCATCATCATCAACGTCTTCATCATCATCACCATCTTCATCATCATTGTCATCTCTAGGTTCCTCATCAACATCTCCGTCATCATCATCTTCTCCATCATCATCATCATCATCATCTTCATCACCATCACCATCATCATCAATGTCTTCATCATCATCACCATCATCATCATCATCATCAACATCTTCATCATCATTGTCATCTCTAGGTTCCTCATCAACATCTCCATCACCATCATCTCCATCATCATCATCTTCTCCATCATCATCATCATCATCTTCATCACCATCACCATCATCATCAATGTCTTCATCATTATCACCATCTTCATCACCATCTTCATCATCATCACCATCTTCATCATCATTATCATCTCTAGGCTCTTCATCAACATCTCCATCATCATCATCTTCTTCGTCATCATCATCATCATCTTCATCACCATCACCATCATAATCAACGTCTTCATCATCATCACCATCATCATCATCATCAACATCTTCATCATCATTGTCATCTCTAGGCTCCTCATCAACATCTCCATCATCATCATCTTCTTCTTCATCATCATCATCATCTTCATCACCATCACCATCACCATCATAATCAATGTCTTCATCATCATCACCATCATCATCATCATCACCATAACTGCTCGGTGGATGATTTTCCAAAGTTTACCCCCGTGTGCAAAAATTACACACTCCCTTACTGAGCAAAACCCTAGTTTCCAAAATGGACGTACAAGGTGACACTGAGGCCACGGGACCAGAGGAGAGGGGCACCCCTAGCACTTTCTCGGCGTCCTGAATCCAATGGAGTCGATGGTTTGTTGATCAGATCCATGGTCGTCATCCTATGGCGCGTTCCATATTGCATCCAAAAGGCCTTCAAGGACACTTGTTGGATACCTGTCGGGGCATAGAACTCCAACCATGCAACAAAACCGGGTTCCAGGGAGTCCTGCAAGTGTGTCTAGGTAGGTTCCTGCTGGGAATGCTAGCCATAAGTGCCTGGTGGATGATTTTCCAAAGTTGACCCCCATGAGCAAAAATTGCACACTCCCTTACTGAGCAAAATCCTAGTTTCCAAAATGGACCTACAAAATGACACCCATGCCACGGGACCGGAGGAGAGGGGGCACCCCTAGCACTATCTTGACGTCCTAAATCCAATGGAGTTGATGGTTTGTCTATTGGAGCCACAGTCGTCATTCTATGGCTTGTTCTGTCTTGCATCCAAAAGGCCTTCAGGGACACCTGCCGGATACTTGTCGGGGGCATAGAAATCCAACCATGCAACAAAATCGGGTTCTGGGGAGTCTTGCAAGTGTGCCTAGGGAGGTTCTGGCTGGGAATGCTAGCCATAAGTGCTCGGTGGACGATTTTGCAAAGTTGACCCTCATGTGCAAAACCCTAGTTTCCAAAATGGACGTACAAGGTGACACCGGGGCCACGGGACCAGAGGAGAGGGGCACCCCTAGCACTATCCCGATGTCCTGAATCCAACAGAGTCAACGGTTTGTCAATCGGAGCCACGGTCGTCATTCTATGGCTCGTTCCGTCTCGCATCCAAAAGGCCTTCAGGGACACTTGCTAGATAACTGCCGGGGGCATAGAACACCAACCGTGCAACAAAACCAGGTTCCGGGGAGTCCTGCAAGTGTGTCTAGGCAGGTTCTGGATGGGAATGCTAGCCATAAGTGCCCGGTGGATGGATTTCCAAAGTTGACCCCCATGTGCAAAAATTGCACACTCCCTTACTGAGCAAAACCCTAGTTTCCAAAATGGACCTACAAAATGACACCCAGTCCACGAGACCGGAGGAGAGGGGCACCCCTACCACTATCCCGACGTCCTGAATCCAACGGAGTCGACGGTTTGTCAATCGGAGCCATGGTCGTCATTCTATGGCTCGTTCCGTCTCGCATCCAAAAGGCCTTCATGGGCACCTACTCGATACCTGCCGGGGGCATAGAACTCCAACCGTGCAACAAAACCAAGTTCCGGGGAGTCCTGCAAGTGTGTCTAGGTAGGTTTCGGCTGAGAACGCTAGCCATAAGTGCCTGGTGGATGATTTTGCAAATTTGACCCCTGTGTGCAAGAATTGCACACTCCCTTACTGAGCAAAACCCTAGTTTCCAAGATGACACCCCTAGCACTATCTCGACGTCCTAAATCCAACGGATTCGACGGTTTGTTGATCGGAGCCATGGTCGTCATTCTATGGCTCATTCCGTCTCGCATCCAAAAGGCCTTTAGGGACACCTTCTGGATACCTACCGGGGGCATAGAACTCCAACCGTGCAACAAAACTGGGTTCCGGGGAGTCCTGCAAGTGTGTCTAGGCAGGTTCCGGCTGGGAATGCTAGCCATAAGTGCCCAGTGGATGGATTTCCAAAATTGACCCCCATGTACAAAAATTTCACACTCCCGTATTGAGCAAAACCCTAGTTTCCAAGATGGACATACAAGATGACACTGGAGCCATGGGACCAGAGGAGAGGGGCACCCCTAGCACTATCCCGGCGTCCTGAATCCAACGGAGTCGACAGTTTGTCGATCGGAGCCATGGTCGTCATTCTATGGCTCGTTCCGTCTCGCATCCAAAAGGCCTTCAGGGACACCCGCTGGATACCTGCCGGGGGCATAGAACTCCAACCGTGCAACAAAATCGGGTTCCGGGGAGTCCTACAAGTGTGCCTAGGGAGGTTCCAACTGGGAACGCTAGCCATAAGTGCCCGGTGGACGATTTTTCAAAGTTGACCCCCGTGTGCATAAATTGCACACACCTGTACTAAGAAAAACCCTAGCTTCCAAAATGGACCTACAAAATGACACCCGAGCCATGGGACCGGAGGAGAGGGGCACCCTTAGCACTATCCCAACGTCCTGAATCCAACGGAGTCGATGGTTTGTCGATCGGAGCCATAGTCATCATTCTATGGATCGTTTTATACATTTTTCTCCAATATAACCACCTTCCCTGCATATAGAATCAATATTTAGTTTTTGAAATCCCTTCTCATTGTTAAAAGCTATCAATGTCGCAGGAGCACCTACGCCAACGACATCTTCAATGTAATGACAAATTCCAATGAAGGTTCCACATGTGGTTCATAGTCATTGTCCTCCACATTCTGCACCCAAAACAAAACACTAATCTTACCATGGAAAAAGAGAAAACATATAAGATTATAAAATGACTACTAAAATTGTAACTCAGTAATTACCTGAATCAACTCCATCAAAAAATGCACATCCCTGGTGTATAATTCAACAAATAATTGTTTAACTGCTTGATGTAAATCTTCTATAAGTGGATTTTCTTTTTCCCCAACATAGAACTTGCCTTTCCTGATCTTTTCAATATGTTCCTTGGGGGTCGTCATAAATGTCACCAAACACAATCCACAGTAAAATCCTTTATCACCAAACACAATTCACAGTAGAATCCTATTGGTAAAACCTCTCATTAAAAAAATAAAAATAAAACCCAGTTCAGTATAAGTAGACATGAAGATAAAGAATAGAGTCACTTCCAAGATGCAAGAGCCTCTGAACCACTTTTGGAAAATGAATGCTTACCAGATCATTTTCGGCCTCAAACTCCTCGGCAATGGAGAAACAACTCAGGTTTCTCCTCTGTTGTTACGTTTGGCCTCAAATTCATGAAAGGTCTAAGGATAAGGCCATACTTATCACACTACAAAATACTCTTGGTCACTTCCAAGATACAAGATCCTTTGAACCACTTTTGAAAAATGAATGCTTACAGGATCGCCCAAACCGTGGATCCGTTCGTGAATCCGTCGATTCCGGTGGGTCCAGGACGCCCGGTTTCAGCTAGGGGACCCCCCACACCGTGCCTCGAAGACCCGAAAGCGGTGCCAATGAACCATCTCCAGAGCTAGGGTTTTTCTTAGTGAATGCCTTTCAAATATTGCTCAAGGGGGTCATTTCTCGTCCAGAGGCCCCCGAGCGTGCGTGGCCACCATGGACAAGTCCCGTATGGCCACGTGGACCTGTGGGAGCCAACGGAATCCAAGTCCGCTCGCCGGTTTGGGTTCTGTGGCCCCAGAGCAAATCCTCAAGGTGTCCCTGAATGACCCCGTGGTGCCTGACTAGAATGCCCTAGCACCCAAACCATGGCTCCATTTGCTAATCCATCGATTCCGGTGGGTTTGGGACGCCGGGTTTCAGCTAGGGGACCCCCCACACCGTGCCTCGAAGACCCATAAGTGGTGCCAATGAGCCATCTCCGGAGCTAGGGTTTTGCTCAATGAAGGACTTTCGAATATTTCTCAAGGGGGTCATTTCTCGTCCGGAGTCCCCCGGGCGTGCGTGGCCACCGTGGACAGGTCCCGTATCGCCACGTGGACCTGTGGGAGCCGATGGAATCCAAGTCCGCTCATCGGTTTGGGTTCCGTGGCCCCGGAGCAAATCCTCAAGGTGTCCCTAAATGGCCCTGGGGTGCCTGACTAGAATGCCTGTAGCACCCAAATCGTGGCTCCATTCGCGAATCCATCAATTCTGATGGGTCAGGGACGCTGAGTTTCAGTTAGGGGAACCCCCACACCATGCCTCAAAGACCCAGAAGCGGTGCCAATGAGCCATCTCCAGAGCTAGGGTTTTCTAAGTGAAGGCCTTTCGAATATTGCTCAACGGGGTCATTTCTCGGTCGGAGGCCCCCGGGCATGCGTGGCCACCGTGGACAGGTCCACAATGGCCACGTCCACTTGTCCACGGTGGCCATGCCTGCCCGGAGGACTCTGTGAGAAATGGCCCCCTTGAGTGAATTTGGAATGGCCCTCACTGAGAAAAACCCTAGCTCTGGAGATGGCTCATTGGCATCGCTTATGGGTCTTCGAGGCACAGTTTTGGGGGGTCCCCTAGCTGAAACCCGGCATCTCGGACCCACCGGAATCGACAGATTCATGAACGGAGCCACGGTCATTCTAGTCGGGCACCCCGGGGCCATTTAGGGACACCTTGAGGATTTGCTCCGGGGCCACGGAACCCAAACCGGCGAGCGGACTTGGATTCCGTCGGCTCCCACAGGTCCACGTGGCCATACGAGACCTGTCCACGGTGGCCACACATTCCTGGGGTCCTCCGGACGAGAAATGGCCCCCTTGAGCAAGATTGGGATGGCCTTCACATTGGGGTCAAATTTGCAAAATCATCCACTGGGAACTTATGGCTAGCATTCCCAACCAGAACCTCCCTAGGCACACTTGTAGGACTCCTCGGAACCCAGTTATGTTGCACGGTTGGAGTTCTATGCCCCCGGTAGGTATCCAACAGGTGTCCCTGGAGGCCTTTTGGATGCGAGACGGAACGAGCCATAGAATGACGACCGTGGCTCCGATCGACAAACCATTGACTCCATTGGATTCAGGACGTCGGGATAGTGCTAGGGGTGCCCCTCTCCTCCAGTCCTGTGGCCCCGGTGTCACCTTGTACGTCCATCTTGGAAACTAGTGTTTTGCTCAGTATGAGAGTGTGCAATTTTTGCACACGGGAGTCAACTTTGGAAAATCATCCACCGGGAACTTATGGATAGCGTTCCCTGTCGGAACCTGCCTAGACACACTTGCAGGACTCCCTGTAACCCAGTTTTGTTTCACGGTTGGAGTTCTATGCCCCCGGCAGGTATCCAGCAGGTGTCCTGAAGGCCTTTTGGATGTGAGACTGAGCGAGCCATAGAATGAAGACCGTGGCTCCGATCGACAAAGCGTCGACTCCGTTGGATTCAGGACGCCAGGATAGTGCTAGGGGTGCCTCTCTCCTCCGGTCCCTTGGCCCCGGTGTCACCTTGTATGTCCATCTTGGAAACTAGGGTTTTGCTCAGTACAGGAGTGTGCAATTTTTGCACACGGGGGTCAACTTTGGAAAATCATCCACCGGGCACTTATGGCTAGCGTTCCCAGCCGGAACCTGCCTAGACACACTTGCAGGACTCCCCGGAACCTAGTTTTGTTGCACGATTGGAGTTCTATGCCCTTGGCAGGCGTCCATGAAGGCCTTTTGGATGTGAGATAGAATGAGCCATAGAATGACGACCGTGGCTTCGATCGACAAACTGTCGACTCTGTTGGATTCAGGACGTCGGGATAGTTATAGGGGTGCCCCTCTCCTCCGGTCCCATGGACCGGGTGTCATCTTGTAGGTCCATCTTGGAAACTAGGGTTTTGCTCAGTAAGGGAGTGTGCAATTCTTACACATGGGGATCAAATTTGCAAAATCGTCAAGATGGTGACGATCATGAAGACATTGATGATGATGGTGATGGTGATGAAGAAGATGATGATGATGATGAAGAAGATGTGATGATGGAGATGTTGATGAGGAACCTAGATATGACAATGATGATGATGAAGACGTTGATGATGATGGTGATGGTGATGGTGATTGTGATGAAGATGATGATGGTGAAGACATGATGATGATGGAGACGTTGATGAGGAGCCTAGATATGACAATGATGATGAAGATGGTGATGATGATGAAGATGTTGATGATGATGGTGATGGTGATGAAGATGATGATGATGATGGATAAGATGATGATGATGGAGATTTTGATGAGGAACCTAGAGATGACAATGATGATGAAGATGTTGATGATGATGATGACGTTGATGATGATGGTGATGGTGATGGTGATGGTGATGGTGATTATGAAGAAGATGATGATGATGGAGATGTTGATGAGGAACCTAGAGATGAAAATGATGGTGAAGACGGTGATGGTGATGGTGATGATGATGAAGATGTTGTTGATGATGATGATGATGGTGATGATGATGATGGTGATGATGATGATGAAGAAGAAGAAGAAGAAGATGATGATGATGGTAGAGTTATGTTTGTGTCATGTCAAGGAAGTGGTTGACATGGGGTTTAGCCCCCCTAACACTTTTTCTCAACTTTAAAACATCTCTTTGATTCGATGACGGTCTAGTGTTATCATGCCAAAAAAATTTCACTAGTTCTTTAACAGCATGAATGAGCTTCATGTCTGAATGAGGTAACCTACCAACAAAGGCCCAACAATCTTTTTGTTCTGGGGTCTCAAGTTTTTCTCTAATGGCAGAATACTTTTGAAGAGTCTTTCTATGTACTTTAAATATTTTACATGTGTGTGATAGTAGGAGACGTTGCCTTGTGGATTTGTCTACAATCGATTCTGATAGTACACGACGAGCCGCATTAAAATCTTTTGTACAAGAAGTTTTTCCAATCAAATTAAATGCATATTGTAGATTTCTAACAACATGATTGTTGGCCTCTGAAATTCTAACTACCTTTATGCCCAAAATTCTCCTAACATGAGCTAGACAATGTGATTTTAACAAAGCAAGAAACAATTGACATTTTGCTGCATCGGTTTTGGATTCAAAAAAACCTTTGATTATCTTGCTACAATGGAAGTCAATAGTGCGTTTGGGCATCTTACCTTCAAGTCCTGAAAATGAAATTTCATCCACATGAATATGTCTAGGAGTTCTTCGTCATCCGGTTGATAGTCGAGGAAAGGGAGTCAGAAAGGAAGTACGAGTCTCGTCAATGGTTTGTTGTGGCCCTTCGTTCACAAATTGGTCCTGCAAGGGAGTGTGTTCACCATGTGTGTGCTCTTCTTGGGGAGGTTTCCAATTAAGAACTTGTTCAAAATCCATCCCTTCATACTCGACATCATGCAAGATTTGATTGAATTCAACCACTTCATCATTGCTTGTTGATGGATCTAAGGCACTAACATTTTGATTTCTACGGTTTTGCATGTACAACCTAGCATTTTCTCTTATCTCATGGGCCTTTTCAGGGGGCAGCTCCTTCCTTCTAGACTTTCTTTTATTATTATGTCTGTTGCCCATATTCAATGCGTTTTTTAGAAAAACAAAAATATCACCTCTGCAAGAATGAACAACAAACAAGATATTAAAGCTCTATATGCATGATTATTAAATCTCGATGTAGCAATTGATTATGTACAACAACATCTAGTGAGAATGTTTTCATATAATATTTAAAGCTATTGGGAATGCCCTACATATAACTACAACAACACCTATAGGAACTCAGTAGGATGGTATTGTATAGTGGTATGGGATGTTAGTACAAGCAAATTCCCCACAAGGGAGAAGCTCATACTCACTTCATTTTCATGGTATGGATGAGGGAGAATAGCCCCAAAAGACTAAGAGTTTTCAATTCTTTAGTTGTTTGTGTGAGTTGTTGTAGTGAGACCATGAGGAATTCAACAAATGTTTGTCTACTAGATGGAGGAACGTGCTTATGAAATGTTATTGGTGGTGATGCAAGTAATTTTTTTTATTATCTTCATGAAAGGTTGAAAGCATTGCTTGGTGCATGTTGTAGTTTTTTTTTGGTAAGATGCTTTTATTGTCTATGTTGAAGATTAAGAAGACTAAAATAGATCTATCATACAATTCATGAGAAAAAACCAAAATAGATGCCATTCAAACAAGTGAATGAAGACTAAAATACATTTAACAAGATAAAATTGTCACCATACCTCAAGGATTATGATTTCTCTTTGCTTCAAATGTAAAATGCTCCTTTGATGTTTCCACTATATGTAAGAAGAGTTCATGTGTGTCCAAGTAGCATGAGAATTCCTTCCAAGGAGCCAAATAGAGTCCAACTGTTGTGTATTCACTCAAATGATCCAAATAGAGCCCAAGAGGTGTGTATTCAATCCAAATAGCCAAATAGAGCCCCAAATGTTGTGTATTCTATCCAAATGGTCAAGGAAGCACCAAATGGTGTATGAATTCAATATAAAATGTAAATGCTTGTTGGACTGTGCATGAAAACATCCAACAAAACACGATGAAGCAGGGAGAAAATGCGGAAGAAGAGCGCGGGTGTTTTTCTAAATTTCATCTTTAACAGGGGCGTGCACGCGCCAAGGAGCGCGTGTCCTTGTTGAACGTTGTATA